>OY754492.1:25313881-25636381 GCA_963575735.1 Amblyjoppa fuscipennis
CAAAATAAAATAACGATTTCGTTGAATTTAATCATTTTCGATGGTCCGCAAAGGTCACTTTATACCAAAGCTACTTTCGATCATTTTTTTTTTTTTTTGTACGAGAGTTCTGACATTTTGGGAGGATGATTTCTTTTTTTAATTCTTCATTCGATATTTCAAAGTTCTACTCAAAAGAATCCATTAATCTTTTTTTTTTTTTTTTTTTTTTTTTTAATTTATGGTAACTTCACTGTGCAACCTAAGATAGCCGAGACATTTTTCCCCCTGGACAAATGCCCCGTACATTATTACACCACCGCTGAACACACTTGCGTGTGGACCAGTCGTCTGAATCACCGACGAGGCGGAGTCTGGCTATCGTTCTTCGCAGCATCTCTCGACTCGACGCTCGTAGTTGCCCAGCACAATACGTGACCGTGCCAGATGTATATATTTAGCGGACGGGCGATTTGACAAAAGAGTATCGCGATAAGTCCATGTACTGTGGTGGAATAATGGGCTTGTCCCGTTGCCTTTCACGACTTGCAGTTTCGCACCGTTAACAGTGCGTTAAGGAAGAAGTAACCCGAGTAACTTTACTTCCGCTCGATTATTTTCGCATAACGCCGTAGAAATCTCTAGCAGCGCACTCAATGTCCATCGGTCCTCTGTCGCTTGTGATAAGGTGCGAAAATATGTTTGATGAGGTCTGTGAAAAAGTTTAAACATTTTTTTTTTTTTGTGAATTTGTCTTTGATACAATTTAAGTAAAGTCATGTCAGTCAAAGGAGAGTGGGAGATGAAGGAATCGAGTGTCGCACATTAACAGTGCGTTAAGATAAAAGTGACACGAATAACTTTACTTTTTTACTTTTTTACTTTTTTTTTTTTTTTTCTTAAAATGGGGCTGAAATACAGTGAGGCATTGAAAGTCTCGATTTCATGCACGAAAATTCGTATTATATTGGGTTGGGAATAAAATAATCCTTATATTCGTGATCAGCGGAAAAAAATACGTTGAATATAGCGTTGAAAAAAAAAAAAAAAAAAAAAAAAAAAATCGAGTGAACAAGGATTTTTTAGCCACTTTTGAAAAAAGTTGATTTTCGTGATATTCAAACGTCGATATCTCGGCTCTCAATGGAGCTATAGAAATTGCGAGGTGCCCATCGTGTAGGCCGCAAAAAAATATACAAGATAGGGCCCTGTCCGAAGTTTCGGAAGAGTTTCATCGTGCAGTTCGAGGAGGTTCAAAAACGCGAAAGATCGATTCGAAAGGCCTTGGAATTATTCGACACCATTTTTTTTTTTTTTGTTCCTATGAAATGTATTTTTCCGTTTATAAAATGAAGCGCGGCGTATTCCGACGTATTTTTGTGCGCTGAACACGAATCTGCTGGCCTTTTTGTGCTTAAATTCAGTGGGATATTTTTAGCTTCGATTTTATGCACTGAAAACAGTTTGTTCTCACCTAAAATCGTATAAAACTTTCAAACTACAAAACTTTACTTCCAGTCTATTATTATCGCATAAGGTGGTAAAAATTCCTATGAGGTACTCGATGTATATCAACCGGTCCTGTATCGCTTGTGATAAGGTTTTAATTACCTTTTTTGATTTTTGATAAAAGCCTCTTTCGATAAGATTTAGGTGAAATCAAGTCAGTCAAGTGAAACCGAGAGGTGAAGGAATCGAGTATAGTTAAGTTATCCGTCCGGTGATACGAAAAACGGTCGGAGGAGTCGCGGAAAGGTCTTGGAAGTGCGGTGAGTACGTGGCATGACAATGCAGGAGGATAGTCTCATACAATCGAGTAAGGCGCGAGATGCAGGGGTAGACGGCCGGTTTACCGAGAAATTTAACTAAAACTGTACCGTGTAAACTCAAGCCCCGAAAGTTTCGTCCTCCGCTGACGTTCCGCCGGAAGCGCTGTCGCGGGTGCTATATCCCCTATGTTCGAGAGGCTAATAAAGACACTCGTGAGGCAAAGAGAGAGGAGGGAGGACGGAACCGAGTGGGACGGTAACGCAGTGTTGGCATACGCGAGGGAGGAAACAAGACGCGAAGTTAACCAGCCGCGAGTCGACTCCAATTTCGCCAAAAGGTCGAAACTAGCTTGCATAAATTAAACCCGAACTAATCCGTCTTGGCCCAAAACCAACTTTTAGATTGGGCCAAACTCGTACAATTATTTACCCAGCTTTACCTTTAACCCGCCCCGGCCGGGGGTGTAAAAGGCTCCCCGGAGCTCCGCGGTCTTCCGGAGGAAACACTCTCCCTCCCTCCCGGGATAAATAATAACGTGTGGGAGAATTGAAATTTTATATTATCGATCGGGCAAACTACGAACAAGCTCACTCAAAGTGTGACTAAAATTCGGCAAAATTTCAGGAGATTACGATGCATGGCAATTCGAGGTGATAGATAGATAGATAAACCCTCTAAAAAGACCGTGCACCAAGATACGAAATCACAGAACCGAAACATAGAAAATAGCACAGAAGAAGAATACTAACCAAAAGTAACGGTAAATAAAATAATATGAAAATAACAGAAGTAATATGAAGTTACAGTAAATAAAAATAATATGAAAAGCAAGTAAACGAACACGACAATAGAACACATGTATACTGTACAAAAAAAGTTGCAGCAACAATTAAGAATAAAAATTAGAGGTAGAATAGAGGCAGATGTGATATGGCGAAAAGTTAAAATGCTTTAAATATCGCATTCAATTTTGTCGAATCTATCTTCATTAAATACTCAGCATCGACGTAGAGTCGTTCTCTATAAATGTTCGATAAATCATTAAAGTCCTCTTCGGTTTCCGGTAAAACAAAAAAATGTTGACAATATAACGCTGAATTATATTGAGTTTACCAGTTTGGAAATACCGCGGACAATAATGCGGATAGAAACACAAGGAAATTCGTGAGCGCCTGTGGATGTGAGTGACAAGCTACGAAATGTTACAGAGTTCTCGTGCCTTCAATTCGGAAGCTCGGGTGCCGGGTATTCATCAAATTTTAGTTAAACCAACGAAAAGTTGTCATAGTCCAGCATCAGCCGCGGTTCCGGGCCGCGGATGAATTGAATTTGGTAATTTTATATATACAACTTGGCACATGTGTTACCGCCGTTCGTGCATGACCGTACGAAAACCCGGTGGGCTACTTTATATTAAAACATAAACTGCCCGATGCCATCCGGGCAGCTCGACGGGAATGAACTTTCGTCCTTCTCTTTTCTCCCCCATCACCTCCACCCTCGGTGCTACCAGCCCGACGTGACTGACGCTTTTCGTTACAATTAATACAACCAAACCGGCTAAATCACCCGATATTGCAGGTAACCGGGTGCGCGTCGGGCATTAATATATTTCGAT
Source organism: Amblyjoppa fuscipennis (assembly GCA_963575735.1). Classification (NCBI taxonomy): domain Eukaryota; kingdom Metazoa; phylum Arthropoda; class Insecta; order Hymenoptera; family Ichneumonidae; genus Amblyjoppa; species Amblyjoppa fuscipennis. The sequence continues at coordinate 25,317,249 of OY754492.1, forward strand.
AAATTTAACGATAGTACGCGATACGCGGTGCCGCATGAAAATCCATAACGCTTTATGACGGACAGTCTAGACAGTGCGTTCATTAATTTTCCATAACGACTGGACTTCGATTAAACAGTGGAACACGTACGACGCGATTTCGTCGGGACGATTTTAATTTTGAATTTCTTCATTTTTTTTTTTTTCTCTCCTTTCCCAGCCTTATTATTTTCATATAACAATCGCTGGAACCTACGAAATTTTCTCGAATTGAAAATTCGATGTTATCGAAGGGGGTGAGGGTTCCCTTCGAATGGCAGGGCTAAACTTGGAAGTGGTCTCGGTATATGCTATACAGGGAACAGCTGCGTCACCCTCGTACCCTCCTTATCCCCACCGTTCCAACGGATTATGCAGTCTCGGTGGCCGATCGTTTTACCGATAATATCCTGCTTAAACGGAATCGGCGATCTCGTTTACCGCAGCCTGCTGTCACCGAGAAATTTCTAGGCTCTCCCGGAGTCATATCAATATATATATATATATGATATACATATATGAATTAGATTCTATACCTATGAACACCATATGTGTAGACAGATCCTTGGATTTCATGAAACCGATAATCGATATCATTTGGCCTCTAGCGAGGGCGCAGGGGGCCGAGAGAGGAAAGCTCCTTTATAACCCGGATTCGAGAATTGAACGATGACGAGTTCAGTGATATGGCTCGGGTTGCACGTGTGGGCATTCCTTATCAACCCGGCAACTTTTGTTTTCAGTCCTTAGGTCCGTTCTATAATTGAGCAGATAATAATACCACTTACAGATCTCTGTGAATATTTTAATGTGTGTTAAAAAAATAGCGCAAATATTCACCGGAAGTTACTTCCACGATGACGAGTTCAGTCATATGGCTCGGGTCGCACAAATAGGTATTCTCTATCAGCCGAGCAACTTTTCGTTTTTTTTTCCCGGTCTTTAGATCTGTCCCATATTTGAGATAATAATATCACTTAGAGATCTCCGTGAATATTTTAATGTGTGCAATATAAAAAATGAATCTGCGAAACGGTCCTATTACAAAAGTCTGCAAATATTCAGCGGAAGTGCCTTCTGGATCGTACAATGTGGCCACTTACGGGAGATATGAAGGAGGCTCAAATAAAAAAGTGGCTCGATCGATAAAGAAGATTCCATATGCGTTTAACGTATCCGTCAGTCGTGTGCATAAAAAATCAGCCCGACAACGATTTGCGTCAGCGGACCCTTCAGCTGCACACATACACATACGAACGTTACATTCTGTAAGTTCAGTCACGCGCGGTTTCCTCCGACGATGACAATCGTGCTGAGATTTAAATTGGATGACGCGGAACACTGTTAAATGGAAGAGCAAAATCGTTTCAAAGGTCCTCATCGTTCATTGAAACATTTATAGGAGAGTGTGGATTTTACAGTGTATTCGCGGAACGATCCGGGTCGGTTTTTCGCTGAGGCGTGGGAGCGTCCGCTTTATATCCGGCGGGCATGTGAGAAAGGATTTTTATATACGGGGTCTTCGAGGAGATCTTAAATCAAGAGGATTCGGCGGTGAAGCATCCACGGTGCCGCACAAGCGCCGGAAGCTTACTTCAGAATCAGCAGTACGTCAGGTCTAAAACAGTACGGCGTCAAGCGAATCTCTCTCTTTCTTGCGAGACCGTGGATGGGTACGAATGTTGGGAATCTCTTTGAGCGACGATGCTCACTCAGGCGGGGTCTTTCGGTCCTAGGGGTATGTAGCGTGCAGCACCACTGCTGCTGCTGCTGCTGCTGCTGTTGCTGCTGCTGCTGTTGCTGCTGCTGCTACTCCGGCGCAAAGAAAAGTACAGTGACTGTAGACAGTGGCAGTGAGTACAGTATAATACATAGTTTAGTACATCCAAGATGTACTGCTGTGAGGAGGCGAAAACTGGTCTCTACTCCAACCCATCTGTGCTATCCTTTCGTCGGGGGAAATACACGTAGTGGTGGCTTTCGTCCTGAATCCAGAGACCGAGAGTCGACCTCAGTTGTTTTAAGATTGTCGCTCATTTTTCGTGAGAGCTTCTTCCTTCTCGTATTCTTTTTTTATGTGATAACAATTTATTAATTATCATACCGTGACAATTTGGAGATACGTTGCATATATATAACCTATGGACTGGGCATATCCTATCGAATTTCGAATTTAATGCACTTAGATTAGACGAACAATTTCGGTCGGTGTTGTAAAAGAGGAAAAAATTCACACAGTGATCTCAGTTGTTTTAGGGTTGCTGCTCATTTTAACGCAAGAGCTTTTTCTTTTCTTTTTCTTTGTGAAAATAATGTGCTTGTGAGTTATGAGTTATTGACAATTTGGACATATTGAATTCGAATTTAATTTACGCAGATCAGACGAGCATATTTCAGTCGGTGTTGAATAAGAGGAAGGAAGGAAATTTCTTATTTTCCATTCACTATGCAATTTATAGAAGTGAAAATGATCTGTCGCTATGTGTTATATTATAGTGGGTCGTCGATACATCAGCGATGTGGGTCATTCGGCGCAGGTCGCCGCTCAAAGGTCAGTCTGATTCGCCGAGGAACGGGGAACGAAAGGCGAATAAATAGCCGGGGTAATGCAGTGAGCTATTTCGAGAATAGCCGTCACTCCGATTTACCTCTCGGAAAATTCGTGCGGGAATGTGGGACACGCGGATTACACGGTTTGGGGGTGTAAATTGAATAGATTTTGCGATGCGCCCGACAATTACATTTCGTGGTTAATTACTTTTTTTTTTTTTACTTCTAAGCGTTGCATTCGTATGAATGAATTGGAATTGCTAGATTCAATTCCAATCAAATCGATCTTCATCCAATTGTTCGCACCGAATCACGCTTTCGCTAATTTCGCGTTTGCGCGCGATGCAATTTACTGCTGGGAGACAGAATCCTCAGCGAAGAGTCACTTCGGTGCTGTTGAGAGGGTGTCAAAGGTGGAAAATCTATGCACAGCGATGCAACTTTGTATCCAGCGATGGAGTAATAAGCCTGCGAGAGACAAGATCTGTCGGAGCGTGATGGCACTTCAATTACACGTCATTCATCGTCGTTGTCATCGGCGAAACGTGGTTCTCTCCTCTAGGTAGCGAAGCGAAGAGAGACAAACGAGATCATTCCCTCAGTGACTCGTAAGAGGATCCGGATAAGTGTACTCCGGATAATCAGCGACTTTTCACCGGGCTTTCGAGTGCCATTGTACCCGCAAAATCGTAGTCACTGTTAGCTAAGCTGACTGGTCGCTTTTTTTCATCCTTTCCTGAAGATTTCCTCTTTTTATTTTTAACTGAAAAAGAAATATATATATATATAATTCCAAGGCGGTGTTTTTAGCGTTTACAAATTTTCCGAATTTTTCACATTGTCGGCATTTTTGGTCTTCTCCATTCGATCCACCGGCTAGATGCTATCGAAGTCATGTAGTAGTGACCAACTTTCAACATCAGCTATTCAACACGATTGCACCAATTAACGGAGGTTGGACTTGAATTCCCCGTAACTTTTTTTTGTCTATTCGGCATACAAATTACACGTAACTGTGCATACATTGTTAAAACTGTCTGACGCCCCGATGCGAACACATTCTTACTGGTAGGGTGGGATCGCGTGCGAATTTACCGGCGGAAAAAAAAATATACGATGGTAAAAGTTTCGAAGCTACTCCTCCCTCCTTCTCCCGGCAACTTAATAATTAAACCTAATTCGTCGGTTTTAACGAGTTTAGCGAAGCTACTAATTTTCCACCGGGTGCCGAGCAATATCGCTTAATTTGAATTTTCCGTTTACTCCACGACGGTGACAGTATCCTTCCCTCTTGTCGTCTTTTATGTATCTCACGTATTTTTCACGCCGACCTCTCCAGCTCTCCGTCCCTTTATCTTTTCGCCACAAAGGAACCTTTAAAACTCGACGCATCAGCGAATAATAGACTGTACATAACACAGCTGAGTTATTCACGAACTTGGAACTTCGTTAATTAAAAAAAAAAATAAAAATAAAAAAAAAAAAATGATGAACAAGAAACAAAAAAAATGTTCTGACAGAGACGCAAGAATTTTGCGGCTACAAGCGATGAATTACCTATTCTCAATTGTTTTCCATTTTATTATCTCGCAAATGCCTTTTACGTCGCGCTCTCCTCAAGAAAATAGAAGCAGTCTCGGAAGTACTGCCTCGTCGATGCCCGGCGTTCGAACGTGAAGAACATCCAGTGAAGCGTAACGCAGTCAATCGAGCGCTGACGAGGCTGCAATTGACTTGGCGAGGGTCCAGTACCGATCCCCAAAGGACCTCGATCGAAAAAGCGTGTCGCGTAGTTCCTCTCGCAATCTGCCGAGAAGTCCTGTCTCATCTTACTCGTGTCGCTAATCATCGGGGATTACTCGGGAAGTTACACGACAGTCGTGGCAACGAGGGCTAATCGGAAATTTAAGCCGAAAGCCTTTCCCCGATCGACACAAGAAAAAAAAAAATATATATCTCAACCCCTGCGACGGGATTATCAGAGCAGGGGCTTTTTTTTTGCTCTCTCATAGACGGATCTTTGCTTTGGTCAAACTTTTCCTTTAACGAGATATTTAGTTTTATTTTAGAACATTAATGAAAACGAAGTTATGGAAGACGCCTTCCGATGGAAGAAACTTTGTGGATTAAAAAGAAATTATGATGAGGCAATGTGGAAATTCGTGATTTTCATGGTATTTTCTCATAAAGCTCCAGGATAATTTGTTGGGTTGTTTTTTTTTTTTCGTCTGTATAATTGAAACGATATGAAAACGCTTTTTCGCGGAATAAACTTCGTGGATTAAAACTGAATCGACGAGGCAGCAATGCGCAAATTCGCGATTTTCATGTTATTTTCCCCATAACGCTCCGCAATAATTTCAGTGGTTTTTTTTTTTTTTTTTTTTTTTCGTTCGTACAATTGAAATGACATGAAGACACTTTCACCTGGAATGAACTTCGTGCATTAAACGCGAAATTGTGAGGAAGCAATGCACAGATTCGCGATATTTCATGGCTTTGCCCATAACGCTCCGGGATAATTTTTTTTGGTTGTTTATTTTTTTTCGTCCACATAAGTGAAATGATTTGACTAGCGGGAATTGTGCGGATCAGCGCCCACTTGTAACGTGCAAAGTAAATGCGCGTCGATAGGGACATCATGGTTAGAGTCGTGGATCGAACGGTACGGTCGTGCCGGAGTCGTGAGCGCTCATTGCCGCCTCGTAACGACAAAAATCATGGTTATCGTCGATATTAGCAAGATAATGGGTTGGGATTCTCGTTCCTCTCTGCCGTTAACGACTCGTGCTCCACGAGGATAATTTATGCGAGGCTGTTTGCGGCCTCCGACCCCCCTCCCAGATTCACGACACTAACGACCGCGCGTTAAGCCCTCGTTCACGCGTGTTTGTTTCACCGTTATGTATGTGTGGGGAAACCTCTCCTCCCACTCTCTCTCTCTCTCTCTGTCTCTCTCTCTCATTGTCGTCATTGTTTCACTATCAGATTTGAATCGGGTTACGATTTAAACCCATTATCACAATTGTGTCTGCGGCTCGTTTCGGGCTCTCCAATGTCGTCGCTGTCGGCTGTTTCCTGCCGTTCGGGCTAGAGTTACCTTTTTTTTTCGAGCAGTTTTAGGAGCATCATAAAACACAAATTTTAATAGAACTTTTGTGTTTGTTGCAATTGCTGTTAAAACAAAAAAAAAATGTGGTAAATTTAATGCACCAGACTGAAAGTTTTTATGCAAAAATCGATACACTCGATTCAATGTACAATTGCAATGAATAATGTACCGATATTTAGAGTGTAATTAAATGTCATACGAATTTTTTTTACAATGATGAGCCAGAGCATGATTTATATTGATGTTATTACATAATTCAAGAATTTTTTTTGGCACACAAAATTAAATTCTTCAGGTGGTGCAAGCAGCGCTGTAGGCAAATGTCTGCCACTCGTTTGTTTTCATTTCTCCGTCCATTATCGATGCAACGATATGGCAGTGTGAAGCGTATTTATTCTTTATTTTTTCAAAGGGGTCACCGTGCCCACTTTTCCCTGACGATTGTCGATGTAACGCCTTGGCCGCTGTAATTAGTACCGTCCGACCGATTACACACGATAATAGTATTAAAGTGTAACATTAATCACTGAACGCCCCTTGCACAGATTTCACAATCGGTAAAATTACGACAGTTCGATTTAATGCCCACGATACATATAGGCGTTACGATATCGTGTAATGAAATGGATTGTTTATTACCGCGCGCGATGCGCGTATACACATTGCGAGAGGCTCGTGCCGAACGGCGGAAGGAGGGGGGCCTGGATGGAGAAAACTACTCGTTCGTTTAATGCGAAACGTGGGGCTCGTTATGCAAAATGCCGCATCGAACAGTAATTTCGGTATGGGAATCGAGAACGAAGTCGGTATATACAGTGTAATGGGAAACGAGGGGATTAGCGTCGCAGCGTCTGCGCTTGTCGTCTCTTCCCCCCCCCCCGTATCCTCCACCATTTCGATACTGTTTTTTGTTTTTTGCTTCGATCACGTAACGAGTTTACTTCACGCGAATCCTTCGGAAGGTATAATTTATCCAATTGAACGTTAATTGGGAGTTCGCGTTTTACGGTTTTTAATGCTCTCTTTAACACTTCCGCCGTCGAACGTTTTATATTTTTAATAACGAATATCGCATACTGCAGCGTATATATATATGTATGTGCGCGCACAGTATTGGCCCGTACTCATCGATTTAGTATTGTTTGTAACGACCAGGCGCATATAACTCGGAGCATCGCCGAAACTCGTTTCATCCCCAGCGCTCCGGCTACCGATTGCACGTACAAAAGTTTGTACCAACTGCACTTTGCAAGAGGCAAGGAAAAAGAGAATATAAGGCGAGAGAAGCTACTGCCGGTGTGGGTTAGTATGGCGGCGTGTTGCAGCAAGGTGGGGGGCGAACGAGGCGACTTTGTTTTCCTTACGATCACAGATTCTTCGAGCGCGGCACTTCGACGACTTCCGCTCTTTCGGCTCTCCTCTAAGTGTCGCAACTTTTCTCTCCAAACGAGAAATTATGATACCTCGAACAGGTAACATAAAATCGTGAAAATTGCCCTTCCATTACGTTCGCTCCCCCGATGTTTCCGCACTATCGACACATTTTTGCGGGCAAACGGAGGCCATAGAGTACACCGCCGTTATACAAATTGTCCCGTTTCGAAAACTCATTTCGAAACGATGTTCACGTCCGTATTTTCACGGATACGCCGCAAACAGATTACAAACGTATATCGTCACACTTTGAAAAATCTCATTTTTCGATCGGAAGTGGCGTATTTCCGGTGTGACGTCGTTTCCGGTCGAGGAATGAATTTTCCGGACCGGAAGTGACGTATTTCTGGTAGAAAAATCAATTTTTTCTTTGCACCCGACTGCAGTGCACAGCGCCGTTGTGCACAACTCTGGATAAGATTTAATAGAGCGATTTTCTGTAAAAAAAAAAAAAAAAACTTCACAATTTTGTATATAAATTGTTATTAAATTACAAAATAAATGTGTTATGAAAAAAACAATCGAGGAAGGTAATAAAAAGGGACAAATGAACAAATCCGGGTGTGCGCGTTTCACAGGCACACGTCGGGGGACGCGGTATCACGGAGATTCGTATGGAATAGCAGCAAATGATCGACCGTGTATAGGCGGAGAGCGAGAGGTTGAAGGTAGATTGGGGTAGCGAGGGAGAATTTAACCGAATCGGTTTTTCGCCGTCGGTGCGATAAAAATATCCAGGCCGTGCGAGCTCGCAGAGCAGTATCGGTGAAACCGCAGAGACTGGACCTCGCGTGAAATTCTCTCGCCCTCCCCGCTCTCCTGTTGGGACGATGCCGGCGGCGCCGAGCAGCTTCGTGTTTTATTGCCATTCGCATTGGATTTGCAATGCTGGCCGGCCCTCGACCTCACGAACGGACTATTGCGATACGTTTTTACGCGCTCCTGCGGTATCAATACGTATTTATACCATGCGCAACTTAGATATACGTCCACATATGTATGGAATACCATATTATTTACTCTTCGTCCGGCACCGGTTGGACTCTTCCAGATACAAATTCTTTATTTCTTCCATTTATTTGATAAAGAATAAAACAGGAACATTATTACAGCTATTGGAAAACGTCGGCGACTGACCGGGCACTTTTTTTTTTTTTTTTTAAGGATAGAGCTGCGACGTTCCGTTTACTTCTATCTGTACAGTTCTTGCACATAGCCCTTGCGGAACTTGAGTAGGGTTTGCATTTTCTTTTATGCAATGTGAATACAAACTTGAATAGGGTTTGCATTTTTTTTTTAAATGCAATGTACTCATCCTGAGGACTTGGAAGGCCGAGACCTAGATTTCTGGCTTTAAATTACTGACTTGTTCCAAAGAACTTTCTCCGAGGTCTTCGATGGTACTTCCATCCATGAGATAACCTGTTAGCTGATAGCTCTACGATTTTTTGTATGCTTTAGCGTTCCTCAGTCTTCCGTTCTTCGGCTTGCGGAAATTTGTTAAAATTTTGTCTACAGTAAACAATTCGAGTCTCGTTTTAATGATCTTTCTCAAATCGTCATTCTTGACGCAACTGTATTATTAACGGTGAGCGGATGTGCACATATGTATTGAATACGATATTGTTTACTCTTCGTCCGGCACCGGTTGGACTCTTCCTGATGCAGATTCTTTATTTTCTCCATTTACTTGATAAAGAATAAAACAAGAAAATTACTGCAGGTATTGGAAAACGCGAACGGCTGAACGTGCACTTTTTTACAGGACGGAGTTGTAACTTCCCGTTTACTTGTACGTGTACAATTCCTACACATTCCCACCTTATAGTACACTTGCGGAACTTGTATAGGGTTTGAATTTGTTTTTATCCAATCTACCCTTCCTGGGGACTTCGAAGGACGAACCCTAGTTCCCTAGCTTTGAATTACTGATTTGTTCCAAAGAACTTTCTCCGAGGACTTCGATAGGGACCACCCATGAGATACCGGGTCAGTTGATAACTTTACGACTTTGTGTATACTTTTTTAGTCTTCCGTTCCTCACCTTTCTGGATTTTGTCAATATTTTTTTATACGATATACAATTCCAGTCTCGTTTCAATTATCTTTCCCTATTCGTCTTTCTTGACTTTATTATTGTCAGTGAATAGATACATTATACGATTTTTTTTTGCAGGAAATAGACTAGTACGGGTCTAGGTAAGTGGTCGAGGCACATAGATTGAGATAGCAGCGTTTCCACGTCGCTTTTTTTTGCCGATAAAAATCGAATAGCCGAGGGAACATAGTCGGCGAAAGATATGCAATACTCGCGGCACTTGAACAGGGTTTGCATTTTTTAATCCAATGTACCTTTCCTGGCGACTTGGAGGGACGAGCTCTAGATTCTTCGCTTTAAATAACTGATTTTCTCTGATGAACTTTTTCCGACGTCGTCGATAGGACTTTCATCCAAGAGATAACGGGTCAGCTAAGCGATTTTTCAAAATGCTTTTTTCAGTCTTTCGTTCCACATCTTGCTGAATTTTATCAAAATGTTTGCCACGATACACAATTTCAGTCTCGTTTTAATTATCTTTCTCTAGTCGTCATTTTTGACTTGGCTTTATTCTTAGCAGCAAATGGACGATACATTATTCGAAAAATTGTTGCAGGAAAGGGAGACTGCACTGAGACAAGTAAAATCTAGTAAAAATTACCAATCATCTAAGAAAAATTACCATAGCGCATAGCAGTACGGAGCCAGCGCGCCACTATGGTAAAAAGTCTCAGATTATCCAAGAATTTTTACCATAATATCTAAGAAAAATTCTTATAAATCCGGTCAATTCTACCATAGGTGGCGTCCTAACGCTCTACTGCTATGTGATATGGTAATATATCCCAAGTGATATAGTAATTTTTACTAGTGCCTTCTCTCAGTGTAGTTTGGGTCTCACATCAGTACGTGGTGTAGGGACATAGATTGAGAGAGCAGCGTCTTCACGACGCAATTTTTTTTGTGCCGTTAAAAATCGAACAGTCGGGAGAACGTAGTCAGCGGAAGATATGCAACACCTGGCCGGAATGTCTCCGTTTTCCCGGTAGCTGTTTCCTCTCCTCTTATTCCCATCTCTGTCACTGGCGCGTTCCTCTTTCCGTTCACTCTATCGAAAGTTATATATCCGGGAACGCCGCCGGGCTACGAAACTTTCGAGTCACGATAGAATCGGGATTTAAGGAGGTGATAGTATGAGGGCGGGACACGTGACCGGGTTAGAGTAGAAGCGGTGAGACTGCTATCGGCTTTTTCGAACCCCCGAGACCTCCCATGCGCGGGCATGACATCGTTGTCCAATACCGGAGACGTGCGAGTCGAGGGATCAGCGCTCGACGAGGTTAATAAGCTTCGAATAACGAACCGCGAATCACCAGGTCGGGCTTTACGCTTTTCATTACGAAGTTTGCATACAGCGATATGGTTTCTCTCTCGTTCACGTTTTTTCAGGGTTAATTATGGAGCTGCAACTGTCAGGGAAAACCGGGAATGCCTGGAAATGCTGCGGATTTCGAGTGCGTCATGGAAATCAGGGCGATTTCTGGAAATTGGAGATTGGCGGTCAGTCCAGAAGAGTGCAGTTTCAGTGAGTTAAAAGCTATGTTGAAAGCATAGTTTTTTCATTCCCTTGGGATGCATTCGTGTTCGTGAAGCATTTCGAGAATTTTCCGATTTTAAATGGAGAAATGTATATTTAAAAATAACTTTTTCACCACCACGACAAATATGGTACATCGGGCATTAAAGGGTTAACGTAGCCGGTTCGGATAGCTCCGGTACTTTAATCATTAGAGTCTGATTAGTGCCAGATAGTTTAAACTCGTACTTGTTTTGTGTTCGTTTCGTTTCTTCTTTCTTTTTAATGTTACATTGAAGATCGTACATTGAAGATGTCCAATACCTGAGACATGCGAGTGCCAGAGCCCGACTATATTAATAAGCTCCCAAGAACCACCAGCGAATCATCTGGTTCGGATTTTACGCTTTTCATTACAAAGTTTGCACGCATCAATATGGTTTCTCTCCGACTGAAGTTGTTCAAGGGTTACCAATCTGTCGCTTTTAGGGAAACCCGTAAAGCCTGGAAATGTCAGGGTATCTCGAATGCATCAAGGAAATGAGGGAAACTTCAGGGTATTTGAATATCTATAAGGCTAATATCGTAAATCCAAATCGTCTAAATCGCCGGACCGCTCGGTCGGAGCTTGGCAGGCCGTTGAGAAGAGGGCAGCTCCTGCTAGTCGAAAGTTATGTTGGAAACATAACTTTTTCATTTCCTCAGGATGCATTCCCATTCATGAATAATTCCGAGAATTTTTCGATTTAAAGTAGAGAACTATATATTTAAAAGTAGAGTTTTAATCACCGCGACAAATAAGGTACATTGGGCGGTAGTCTTTACAAATAGTGTTCACTTCGCATAAGTTTCAGTGATATGAGCGCAAATTTCAAACACTTCTGGATGATATAAAAATCTGAAAAAAAAATCAAGCATATTAAAGCTGCTCAAAAGATTAATTTTGCATAACAATAATTCCAAAATTTTATTAATAAATTGATGAAAAATGTAATTGTTCAACAAATATTCCGGAAACGTACCTTTTTTTTTGTGAAAATTACTCGTTCATTTTTCTGAATACGTATGCATTTTTTCAGATTTTTAAATTCACTTTGATTTTTTTGTTATATGAGAAAAACGTGTAGAAAGTCAGAAAATTCAAAGTGAATTTAAAAATCTGAAAAAATTCATACGTATTCAGAAAAATGAACGAGTAATTTTCAGAAAAAAGAAGTTACGTTTCCGGAATATTTGTTGAACAATTACATTTTTCATCAATTTATTGATGACATTTTGGATTTATTATTATGCAAAATTAATCTTTTGAGCACCTTTACTATGCTTGATTTTTTCATAATTTTATACCATCGAGAAGTGTCAACAATTCCCTCTCATTTCTCTGAAACTTATGTTAAGTGCAACACTATTCGCAAGGACTACCTTAAAGGGTTACCGTAGCCGGATCGGGTAGCTACGGTATTTTAATCACCGGAATTTCGCTTCGCTTCGAAATCACGAAAATTCTCAAAGAGCCGAGTGTCTGATTAGTGCAAGGATACTTTCAGCTTGTAGTCAGTTTATTTTAATTTTTTTTTTTTCTCAGTAATATAAAACTTCCACGCTGGCATATAGACACGGAATCTCGAAATAAAACTAACGAGTCTCCGCGAGGAATGAGAGCTGCTGATGAAAGCTTTGCGTGTCGTGTGAGATATATAACTACGGTGGAGATGTCGAGTTAGATTAATGGGACGAGGCGAACCGGGTTGGTAAGGTAGTGGTATCGTTGAATTATCCAAGACGGTGCGCACCGACGAAAAAGAGTAATACCAGAGTAACTCCGCACTCACCGACGACGGTGAGGGTGTAGTTGAGAGACATCTTGGGCTCGGTGCTGACCTGGCACTCGTAAGTGCCCGAGTCTCTCTTCTGCGGTGACTTTATCTGCAACGTCCAGTTCTCCGACTTGTCCGGATGTATCACTTGGAATCTTAGGTCAGACGTGTACGTCGATATACCGGCGCTCAGTATGTGCATGTCCCGTTTTCTCATCCAGGATACCTGAAATTTCGAGAAAATCGCATTTGTAATTGTAATTGAAATTGCAATTTATTGAGGTGTTGAAAGGTTTGTAGCAAGTGCTCATTTAGACAGTGTTCGAGCCCAACCTCACGAAATTTCTTACGCACGTTAAACACCTCTGCTTCTCGATACAAAAGTCTCGTAGAGTGGAGTCGATGGGCGAACGAAATTAAATTCATTATTATCGAACGGAAGCAATATATGCATTATTAAATTATACGGCTCTTCGGGTCGATGCTAATTCCCACAAAAAGGCCCGAATTACCACAGTACATACTTTCGATGCCACAAAGAAAACAGTCGCTTGAACTATCGATTCAGCGATGGAGTTGTCCATCTTACGATCTACGATTAACAATTCAAACGCTTGTCGGTCCTCCGAGACGAATGGTCCACGAAGTCCGTAGAAAATCGCTGCGCATCGCTGCTCCTTGCGTCACTTCGTGGCCATCTCGAGTGCTGTACTCACTCGCCTCGGACACGAAGTAGCTTCGTTCCTGGCAACTTTGCTAACGCTCTTAAATTTTAGGATCTACAAAAATTTGTACCTGGCATGCAGGAGATTCGGCGACACGGAGGTTGAGAAAAAGAGAGAACGAGAAAAGTCGATCCCAGCGGCGGAGCGACACGTCGCTGGGACGACGAGCTGAGCGAGTAGTGCCCCGCGCCAAGAAGACGGCTTGTCACGCGACACGTACCAAAGACTTTTCGTGAGCGCCATCCGGTAAATCCCGCTGCTGTTTCTTTTTAAAAAGTGGTGGAATACACAGAGAAAGAGAGAGAGAGAGAGAAAGAGGAAGAGAAAGAGTGGGAGGAGCGAAAAGAGGAGAATAAGGAGAAAAAGGAGAGGACCGGGACTCGTAGCTCCCCGGAGGTTGAAGCTCTTGCGAATTGAATCCGTTTCGACAGCGTGAAAGAAGTAGACAAAAAGCTTTGGAAAATCTGCTCGGGAGTCTGGCGTGTGAACAGACTTTCCGGGATTCACCGTGAATAACTCACGGGCTTTTATATACTTTCTCTGGTATTCCAACGTGTACCGGATAGTTCGCACTGCCTAAATGTATGTCCTACTTTACGCGAAAGCCCGTAGGTGGAGTAAGTCGCAGAGCCGATCAGTGATGAATCCGGTTAAAGATCGACCGAGAGAGAATCGTCGCACTTTGGCTTTTTTTTTTTTTTTATTGTCCCCTTTTGCACCCGCCCTATCGTTCGTTCGGTTTTTCTCTCGCTGGCGCTATCGTGTGCCATTTGAATAGGAAAATTACAGTTTCCGTGAGTAGGTTGTTTAGTCGTTCGGCGAGACGGGACTCTTTTCCCAATAGCGTTTCCCGATAGGTATTTCGGTACTACGAATAAACTATACGAGCAATCGAATTTTGTGCCCAAAGTACCGAACATTTTTAGTCAATTCCACTGACACGCCTCATTGGATCGGCATTGGACGTTGCAGGATGACTTGCCCGTTGAATAGACACTTCCCCCTAAAGCAGTCGCATAAACACTCTTCCTTTGCTGTTTAAAGACGGACCACCTTTGCCACTCTTTCGAGACGTCCAAGAAGAGTCTCACATCGAACGGAGAAGGCACGGCTCAATCTTATCCCGGTGCTCCGTTTTGCCCCTCTCTGTCCAGTAGGTCGCGATATCGCGAACCATTGCTGTTGGGAAGTTTGACGGCGCTGCAAGATTATCCGAGACGATTCCTGGCAGTCATTTCGATTCGTGAGGCAATTCACTTTACCGACCGCTCACCATTGCATCGAGAATCCCGAAGTACCAGGTGGGGGTTCCAAAGGAACGGATTAAAAAAAAAAAAAAGCAAAGCTCTTCAGAACAATTGTAAATTATCATCGATATTGATTTGAATGCGTTGCCGGCTCACGGTTCTTGGTACCAATGGCGTTGAAAAGTGGACCACAGATACCGAAGGGGCTGGAAGGAGGAAGAGAAAAACGAGAGCGAGTAAGAGGTGGGATGGGTGAGACACAATAGAATGTAAATACAGGCTGAATAAGCTTTTATTACCGCGAATCGTTTCCATTACTCTTCGTTTCATTGTTTCCGTCGCTAATATCGTCGTTCTCAGGCGGCTTTTACTGAGAGTAAAAAAAGAAATATATATATATATGAAAATAGAAAATCGAGATGGTTAAATGGATGAATAAATCGGGAGGATGGAAGAGACGATTTTCGATATTCAAACGTTACTTTTCGTCTTGATCGCGGGTTAAAAGTGTATCTTGAAGGTAACGCATAAACTTAATGAGGTCCGGCAGTGTCGGAGCGGATAGGTGAGATCGCTCTCGTATGGATGCGAGGCGAACAGCCCACGAGAGTGCCAATTAGCTTTTATTGAAAGTGAATAAAAAATTAAAGAGGAGATTGATACGATTAAATGGATAAATAAAGCCGGAGGATGAAAGAGGCGACTTTAGATGTTTAAGCGTTATAATTTTTTTTTTTCACCTCGTGGGTTAAAAAGGTATAAATAATGAGGATATGAGGCAGTGTCGGGACCGGATAGGTGAGATCGCCCACGTATGGCAACGAGGCGAACAGCCCACGAGAGTGTCAGTCGGCTTTTACTGGGAGTAAAAAAAATATATATATATATATAAAAATAGAAAATTGAGATGGATAAATAAATCGAGATGGCGGAAGAGGCGACTTTCGATATTTAAACGCCACAATTTTTTGTTTGTTTTTATCGCGGGTTAAAAAGTATAACTAATGAGGATACGAAGCAGTGTCAGACCGGGTAGGTGAGAACGCGCTCGTATGTGCACGAGGCGAACAGCCGACGAGAGTGTGTACAGGCCGTGTTAATTTCTGCGCTGCAGTTGCCGAGCTGGGGTGCCTCGCGCGTCTAGCAATTTATGCACCAGTTAAGAAACACATTGCTCGCTCCCGTTTCTCACTTTGATCGGTAATGCGTGTAACGCTCGTACGAGCTTGGGCATCGGAGCCGGGCTCGCACTTCTCAACACTTACAAGTTATAAATATACCTACGTCTATAATCATGCTGCATGAAACTCTCGGGAAAATCGTCGCGAACCTTTTTATTTTAATTTCTCTCTTTTTCTCTTTTTTTTCCCTGTCATTTCCGAGGCAAGCTTCGGGACGACGGAAAGTTCGTGTCGGAATGAATTTTTCATCAAGCTACACCTTTAATGGGGGGGTCTTATCGATTACAGGCAAAAAAACACTGGTTAAAGTTTTTCCTTCTCAATTAATCATCATAAAACACAGTAGAACCTCAAATAAATTATTTCTTCTTCGCTTATTATAATTGTAAGAGCTGGACAAAGTTCCCAAAATACTTAAAGCACAAAGTGCAAAGAATCACGAATACTTGAAGTATCAAGAAATTGTTATACTTGAAATATTTGTCAAGTACTTTTCGCATTAGGTTCGCAGTGTTACGCATTATGTAGGCTTTAAAAAAAAAAGGTGCAAAGTAATCTGCACATGGCCTTCCTAATTTTTTTAAATAGGTAACTGAAATGTTCGTCGTTTTCAGACTATTTTTAATCGCTTCTTCGCTTTTTTAATAAAAAATCAAACACCATAAATACTTTATAAAAAAAAAAAACGAAAAACGTCCCCCTCCCTGTCATCCACCTCGCCACCCCTCGCTCCTTCTCGATTTTTTTTTAAATGTAATAAAAAAAAAAATCCCCTTAGAATTAGACGGATTGAAAAATTTAGACAGATAACCATAAGTTAATAGAAACAGGATGTCGTTCCTCTGATCGAGTATCCGTAATAAAATAGTAAAAAAGTACTTGAAGTACTAAGAACTTTCATACTTCAAGTACTGCCCAGCTCCGACAGTAATTTATTATTTTATCCTTATTTCAATCCTGTCCGTGCAGTTTAGCAATAAAAGCAATGCGATATCCGTGGCATCGTCGGCGATCGCCAATGTCGGAGGTCACTTTCATAACTCATGGAGATTCGGACTGTATGTAACGTCACTGGTCTCTCCATCCATACGTAATTGTCGGCTATGCGACGAAATCCGTGTGTTCGGAGTTCTATTTGTGTTTGGTCATTATTATACCGGACCAATCCCGCGAAGTCGTATAATAGCCGACTCCCTCTCTCGAATTGATTCGTATTTAACTGATTGATTACCCGACATTTCTGTTGTAATCATCGCCGGACTGACCTTTAACCGAATTGCGTAGCTTGTTTCACGCTGAAGCCGACGGAAATCCCATAACATCGCCGTCGGATTGTCAATCATTGTATCTTCGGAAATTCCGTTATTTTCAATTGCTTCGATATTGTTTCTCCAAATATATATATATATATATGTTTTGAGAATAACGGTACACACACGGTGTACAAACGCACAGCGAACGACAAACGTATTCGGCACCGTTGTTCGATATTCCTCAATTATTGATAATTAACGTTCTATACGCATTAATACATCATGGCCACGTCGAGTTGCGGTGAGTGATTGCTCCGATTCGATTATCATCGTTGAATCACAGTTTAATTGATATCGCGCCTCCGGAATTAGAGAATTTACGGATTCTCGGTTGAAAAATGCATTCGCGTTGTCGAGAAGCGCGGTAGACGGTGCGGAGGCAAAAAAAAAAAAAAAAAAAACACGAGAATTTAGGAGAAACGATATGAAGGAAGTTATAGGATGGGTCGGTATCAGTGCGCGTGACTAATGCGCGCGGACCGGAGGCCGTGAAGCTCGCAGAATAGTCGTGAAGCCGGGGCAAATACGAGGCCCGTAAATGGCCGGGAAACCATCCTCACTGATATATGTATCCGGGGTATCGTATTGCCGACGCGAGGGTGAATGACTGTAGGTCACCGAAATTCTCATTTGGTCCCGGTTCATTGGCGATATTCCAATGGGGGAGGGGAAAAAAAGCACGCACGCACGTTTGCTCGTGAGAGAGAAATAATAAAAAAAAAAAGCGCAAAGGAAAAAAAAAACAAGCTTCCCTTTGCCACACATCGGTCGAAGGGCGCGCTGGGTATCATTACGGAAAACAGTTGGGCGCCAGGCGCGTTCCGATCGATGTGAGAATATTACTATCGGGTGAGATGGTACCGGCCGTACACGTAAAGCAGAAGATCCACGGTTGTATATTATCTTTCCGGGCGCTTTACGATAATATCGCGCAATGCAGTGACCATGCAGGCGGTACGTAGAGAATAAATCCTTCGCCGAGATGCATGGCGAGAGCTGGCAAAACGGACTGTTCTCACAAATTTTTTCAATTTCTCAAAGTCTCATCCCAAATGGAGAACACGGATCCGTTTTCCATCGCTCTCTGCCCACCGACGAATCGGGAGCGAAAGGGCATCTTCGCAAGTCGGCCAGTAGATCAGTCAAGAAAAATACAAAAAAAAAAATAAAAAACGAACATAGAATTTCTTAAATGAAAAGACACCGACCTAGTACATAGCCCAGTCTAATAAGCATTGAAAACAACAATGGGACTATTTTCACAATTTTGTTTTTTTTTTAATTTTTTTAAGTCTCATCCCAAATGGAGAACACGAATCCGTTTTGCATCGTCCTATCTACCGATGAATCCTGAACGTAAGGGCATCTTCGTAACTCGTCCCGTAGATCAGTAAAAAAAAAAAGCCAACATAGGGTTTTCCAAAATTAAAAAAACCCAGATAGTATATAGCCAGCGCAATAAAAATCATCGTACACTCTGATCACTGAAGATCCTATATTCTATCCCCTCAATGGACTGTGAGACAAAATCCGACAGCCCCGTTATCCAGTGTCCCGAATAAAAATACATTGCTTTCTAAGAACAGGGAATTCGCCCTTCAGCGTGTGTGAGACATGATCGAGATAATACGAGACTCGGAAAGGGGGGCTTCGTAGCGATAGGAGGGTAGTCCATATCGGCTGAGAACGATACAGGAATCGCAGCACGAGAGAAGGGAAAGTCATTGCCCGAAACGACCCGTTAGTCTCTGTAATACATAAACAAATAGTGCGTGCCCGATCGAACACATAGCCACACATGCGTGAACACACACACCCCCTGACCGGGACCAGCGTGTGGCGAAACTGCGATACAATAACTGCTACGTAGCTCTCGGCCAAGGTATCGTCCCGGCCCGCTCGATTCCATCCCGAGCCATGAATACGATACAGTGTATATTATAATTTATAATCCCTTTAACATTGCAGAATGAGCCGAGCGACGAGGGAGGCTTCCGTCCAGTCCCGAGGACAACCCACGCCGAGACGCGAACGACAAGAAAATCGGCGAAGAGATTTTTGTTGGACCGCCCGCCACAGTCGCCGCTGCTCGACGAACATGGAAGCCTGGCGTGACGCCACGCAAACGAATATTGCCAATAAAGTGCCAATCCAATTTAGCTACGCAGAAAATACGCTCGCCTCCCTTTTATTAGCAGAGGCCAAGGCGCTGACGGGAAAACGAGGAGGGCGGAGAGAGAGAGAGAGAGAGAGAGAGAGAGAGAGAGAGAGAGAGAGAGAGCGAGAGTAACCACCCTCGAGATGGCGTTCCAGGGGGGGGGGGGGGCGAGAGGGCGGAAAGCATCCGCGCCGATTGCCCCTCTGCCCTCCCGGTTTGCAATTGAAGCCGGTACCACGCCGAGCAAACCAGAAGGACTTCCAAGGAGCGAGCTTCGTCCCCGTAAAACCTCCCTTAACTCTCTCCGGGTCCCTCTTTCGCGGATCCAAGCGGCCTAGACGACGCTCTTGCGAACCGACTCGCTCGACGTCGCGCGAAACCCCCTCGCCCCGTCGACCCCGTTACGACACGGAATAAAATGCAAATAGCTCGCGCTCGCGCGCACTTTTCTCCACGTTCGCGAAAACTTCCTTTCGTACTCTATCCCGTCTCTATCCGGGGGCGCGAGACGGTCCCGGCCGGGCTGGGCGCACGTTTCACTCCGCGCCATCGAAAATGAATGAGATATATCCCGTGGCAACCTTCTCACACACGGCCAGACTTTATAATCGCGAGTACCCGCGACCGTCCCGGGCTATCCAGTTTTCATCGACTCAAGCCTGCGTCGCCGCTTCACCGTTGTATAGGCAAAGTCATTCGTGATACTCGCACTGTTGCCTATTAGAATACCGGGTTTAACGTTGGTAATAAAGTCAGAGTTTAACTGCATAACGATATTAAAGCTCGAGGGGACGGTTGGTAATGAAAGCCCGAGCCATTCCCGCTGCTCAGCTTAAAACGGGAATTCCACGATTTCAGGAGCAAAACAGGTATTTCGTTTCGTCCGATCGGTAACAAAATTTCGTTTCGTCCAGTCGCATTGACAAATACCAATCGACCGATCCTCCGGAAGGATCTTCCAATCGTGTGAAATAATTCCCGGGTTCAAATGCAATGAATTGTAGATTCTTTTTTTTTTTTTTTTCTTTTCTTTCCAATGACATTCTTCTTTTTATATCTTCTGTTCCTCCGATATTTTTTTTATATTCGAAGACAGAGTTTTTTTTTTTTTACACGGTCAGAGCACCGCTCCGAACATTCAATCGTTGGGTTCTCGATCGAATTTTTTTGTCTGTTATTACCGGGGCAAAAAAAATAAATAAATAGAAAACCCGTACGGAATACACGAGTTGGCGAGAGTAATCGGATCCAGCTAGCGAATAGTCGGAATTCACCTTCGAAAGGATCTAGTCTTTTTCTCTTTTTTTTTTCTTCGATTGCGAGTTAGAGACGAAGGAACTCGAGCCGCGCAGAGCTTTCCGCAATACCGCAAATTTCCATCGGAGCTTGTATCAACATTATGAAACGTCTGATCTGCTTCCGTCGGAATGTTGAATATAGCGGCTCTAACTCCTGGCCAGTTCTTACTCGCGGCTAGATCGTGGATTGCGCACGAAGTTTCGAAGCTTTCGTTGGAAAAGGCGGTCAGTGTTGCAGCATCGACCGAATATATATATATATATATATATATATACACATACACGAAATCTGGCGGCTCGCACTATCTCGAACTGTCTGTCCGGTGTCGAAAAGTTTTCGAGAGAAATTCCACGTCCGAGGGTTACGCGGATATCGGGAGGCGAATAATCCGCTGTGACTCTACTCGCTCGCTCGCTCACCTTTCCCTCTATGCGGTATCGTCGTATATACCTGGAAACTGCAACGGTGCTGCAGGGGCCAGGCCTTCTAGGTCGAGCGGCGTGTATCGTCGGTCGCATTGCGCGAGGAGGCCATCAACTTTCCTCGCGGCGTGCAGTTCCGGAGATTTCCGAAATCCTGTAGCCACAAGCACGCTCGCGTCCCGCCTCTCGACGTTTCCCTTCCCGTTTCCTTCGAGTTTTCACGGAGCGGAGGAGAAACTAATAAGTCGACTCGTTACGTGTTATCTCGCAGGCCGAACTCCATTCACGAGGCGGATCTCTGGAATCGTTCGGAACCGAAATTTCATCGTCCCTCGTACGATTCGGCCGGCAGACTCGGCGAAGGCCATCGCATTGCACGTGACGGTAATGCTATTTTTTATTTTTTTTTAATTTTTTTTTTTAGTTTTTAGTAGATGGGAGTTCTATTGTTTAACTCCCACTACTCTTTTAGACAAAACACGGGAGTTATGCGTTTCACTGAGGTCTCAGATTTTGTCGTTTTCGTTGATTACAGTAAATACTGTAATCAACGAAAACGACAAAATTCTGTCGAGAGACGACGAGCCGTTCGGACAAACGTCCGAACTGCTCGATGTCTCTCAATAGAATTTTACATCTTAGTTCTGTCGATTTGGGAGTGTGTTTTTGTGGCGATAGATCATTGGTCGATAAGATTATCGAAAAATGTTTAGTAAGGCAATCGCAATTTGCAGAAGTTATTTTTAATAAATTGAAGATATCTCATTGTTTTGGATAAAATACACAGAATTTACCGCGTAGCATTTATGCGAGAAAGTTCGCTGATTTTTGGCATCTTCGTGAAAGAAGCTGTATGCAAAATTGTAATAAATGAGGAAACCATGTGCACAGTACTTTGCACCTTTTTTTGTAACGTTAAGAGTCGCAGCCGCTTCAACCAACGCTAATCTCTCTCACACATATATCCGCACTCCAGCTAAAAGTCGCATTTCCCGACGATTCAGACTATTTTAAGTACTCCGGCATTAAAATCCTGGTTTTTAATTGGTTTTTTTTTTTTTTTTTTTTTTTTTTTTTTTTTTTTTTTTTTTCACCAAAACAGTTTCCTCTATGAGGAGGCAAAAGGACTCCCGCAGCCTCTTTGCGGCCCATTCAATTTTATGAGCGGGAAATCGTGAGACTCGTGTCCCAGTCGCGAATGGCTTTGGCGGTTCATGGACGGGGAGACTTGATTGGGTTTCGAGTCGGACTACAGGCCTGTTTATCGCGCATATAATAGACCTATAGTATTATTAATGCGGTGGAGAATCAATGTCTCGCATTATACGCGGAGGTAAACACAGGGGTACAGTGTTGTATCCCAGCAATCCCTTCGAGTTGAGCGGATGGGATCGATATTATTGGACCAGTTGGTAATTATCTTGTCGGCCGGTATACATCTCCGTGCACCTGCGATACTACGATTATATCTGGTTGTTATGACCACCAAACACGGGATGCATTGGATATGGCTCTTTGAGGGTATCAGACTCACCGCCGAAACGGCAATCAAGATATGAAGATCTCTCGAGGGCAAATCCCTTGGTTAATTAATATTTACATTTTCCGACTTCTCTATAATCCCCCCCCGCCCTCCTCGCCCTTCCTGTGCCCATCGCCGAGCCGTTTCCAGTTTCTCTCCGTCGCTCTTCAAACTTCTCTGATGGTTTTGCAGTGGCGCGCTTTGAAATTCGATAAATTCACTCCAGTCCTCGGAGTAATATGTGCGGATGGACAATATATACACGTCCTCACTGTAGTAATGCTGAGGTTTGCGCTATCAGAACTTTCGAAATGTGATTAAACGGAGACAGTATCGTGACTTGGAATAAATATGTTCTCAACTAAAATTCACGGACAGAGGGAAGTCAAAGGATTTTCGAGAAAACGATAATAAGTTGACTCCTCGAGATTGCGAAATGCTCGAGGACACGACAGTGCCCTCTTGATTACCCGCGAAAAGATAATCAGAGTTATCGTGATAGGTACAGTATTTTTCTTTCGGGTTTCGCCGGATAGGGGGGGGGATAAGGTATGACGGTGATTATCTTCGATGGATATTATATACGGGAATTCGTTAATTAAAAAAAATAACTCACCCGATAGGAATGGGCACGAGATAAAGCTTATCGGCTTATAGCGAAAAGCTCGTCCATTTTTATTATATTAATTTAACGAATGTACGAGGGGGAGGGGGGGGGGGCGGTAAGTTATATATTTAATGGTTAAGGGAGTACCGGACCGAATTGAAATTGCACCGGCATCGTTGCATTATTTAATGCACTATCTCACTTCATTAAATGTATGTGTGGCTATATATAATCCACATATTATACACGCTATATACCATATTATATTATATACTACGGTATGCATGTGCGCCATCGATATGTGCACAATGAAAAGCCGAAGAAGAAATTCGACACGCGGTGAATTCGCAGCCGGCCGAATTTAGATTTATCAATGAATTTTTCACAACAACTAACTACGATCCGCGACGTTTGGTTTTTTTATTCTTCTACTTTTATAGATTATATGTTATTTTCCAGGAAAAAACGATATACCCGTCGTTTTTGATAGTCAATGCAGCGTCAATACAACAACTTTAACCAGAAAACAACTGTTAAACATACGGTCTGGTTTATTAACGATACATGTCGAAAATGCGAGTTATTTTGGCCGCGGACTTTTTGAAGAGGAAAAACATTTGGAGTGTGTCTTTTTACCCCGTGTCTGCAGTTTACAGCAGTTTTATCCAATTGCCGTACACTTACCGATTTTATTTGATTCAGAGGGAAAAAAAAGGAGTCGACGTTTGACGTGAAGAGCCGAGGTTAACGGATTGCGGCGCAGGAAGTCGTCTGCACGGTACAAAATGAGGTTCCCAGTTGAAGTTTTATTTCATCATCGGGAACGGTCAAGAGAGGCCACAGACGCAACCGAGACGACCCGCTGCCGCGTTGCCGAGCGCAAAGTACAACAGTGGAAACTCTGCCGGGGTAAAATCCGGATAGAACGAGACGGAAGCTGGCTCCGGGGGTGGAAGAGGGTTGAAAAGTTTTGTCACTATGGGACACTTTCGTATCGCCGTAGGAAACGTTCCTTGCCGCGCATCAACCCCCCGGCTGTCGCTGCTCCCTCGCTTTGCCCCCGACCGTCATGGAGTTGCGTGAGGCAAAACAGAATCCGGAGGTAACCCGAACATAAGAGTTGGAACCGCTAGATGCGCTGGCTGTCACCGAACGAAAAGTTTTAACCCAAGAGTTCGTCGACTTTTCTCTCCACTCTTTTGCGCCACTCGCTTCTTTCTCAGCCGCTCATCCCACCCTCGGGACGTCGTACCGACCCTTTCCGTTACATCGTACGTACATATATGTATATATATATATATATATATATATATATATATATGTATCAAGCGACCAACACAAGGCATGACGTGTGAAACTTTTGTGCGGCACGAGTATCTCGCATCAATAAAAAAATATATATCGAGTCATCAAGATGAGCCGATAAGAGATAAGGCAAGAGATAAGAGTCTATAAGACTAGACATCTGTTAATTCATTGTCCGAAGTGATTTATCTCCGCTGCCGGCAAAATCCTGGCAGATTTATTATGTAGGGGGAGAGCGGGGTAAAATGGCACCGTGGGGCAAAATGGACTATTTTTCAAATTAATTTTTCGCTGCTCGAAAAAAGGTATTTTCTCGAGTGAAGAATACGAGTTCGTTTCGCTCCGCTGGCCCAGCCCTGGCCAGTAGAGTACGATGTAATACTCAAGGGCCCTCGACGTCTGTCGCAGTCAATTAGCCGGGAGGTGAGCCGCTGAAAGGCAGAGTGGAAGCTGATAACCCAAAGTCACGAGCAACTTGAGACTCATCAGTTTAGACATGCCGGTTTGTCGCCGCAATGTCTCACGGTAACAGATCGTGTCGGATTAACCGCTAATACCGAACTTCAAACTTTGATATTGTGTCAGTGAGCTCGGCGAGATGCTGTAAATCATACTCGCGACAAAATCGATCAAGTCTCGTCAACGGTGTCTCTCACTTCTATTTTCTCCTATACAGACTATCGCCCGCATACATCATCCTTAAATGTATAGGTGGAAGAGACCGGGGCAAAACGGGATGGCTAAGAAAAAGGCCGCACGGACGAGTTCGAAACTATGAATAGATCATTTACTAACAAAAAATAATAATTTCGCATTAATAATTCCGAGAACTCGCGAAAGATTGCCCTTTTGGGCAAAATGGCGTACCTCTAAATTTCACCGTTGTTACGAGAACTGATAAAAATACCACATAAAAATGTCATTGTGTCTCTGATGCAACATTATTTCTAGTCTTCATATTTCATTCTGTCTTTCTGATTGATACAATGTATTTTTCTGAATATTTTGTTTGTGGCCCATTTTACCCCGCTTCTGTAGTGCACAGCGTTCTCATTTTGCCCCGTTCCATTCTGCAAGCATGTCAGTGTAGGACCTGAAGTCGTCATTTCACCCTAGCGCTTCACTATCGTAATTCGATTATCTCAATTAGTCCCGTTTCGCGCCATATATAATCGATCAACTACAATTCCTGACGTACGACGATGAATTTCAAAGGGATTGACGAGTGATTAAACGGACGGACACATATAAGCTGATTCGGAACATCGGGGAGATTAGAGATCTCTAGGATCGATTATCTTAACCCCATTTCTATCGTTGCCGATATAATTTAACAGGTGTTTAAGCAAAGACTTGCAGAGATCTAATTCTCCACAGTGATTCCTTCGTTTGTGTTTCGACGATTTTAATCAGGGATAGGATTCTGAACGCATGTTGTGCTCCTACTGCACTAACGTCACGGTACCGCTACGTTATCGGGAGCGTTTAACAGAGACGAAAACGTCCCTCGCGGTCTCGCAGACGAAACGTGGAAAAAACGTGGAAAAATGGAATGTTTCAAATTTTTCTGCGTGTCATCAAAAAATTTGAAGTTCCATTTTGTTTACATCGAAACTGACGTCACGCAGAAATATTTTTGAAATTTCTTTTTGACGTCACTTGACTTCCGTTTTGGAGATATCTCTCTACTCCCCTGCAAATGACATCCTACGCAAAAATGTCACTTCCGGTTTAAGAATCTAATTTTAACCGGATGCACCGTCATACCTTAAATACGCTACTTCCGTCTCAACGTCTCAAAATGCTTGATCAGAAGAGCGACTATGTACAAAAAGAAATGTTTTTTTGCCGTCGTTCGCACGTATGATTCTTAAACTATTCGACAAAAGCTGAATTTGGTCCAAAACGGACTTGCAGCGTCATCTGCAGAATATAAGATTCATATACATAACGTAACTCTAACCTATTTACATTTTGGCGGAAATGAGTTTTGGCTGGATTGAGTGCGGCGGAAATGATACCCTACCCATGTTCAATGCAGCTGTAATTTTTTTCATAGCTTGTTTATTCTCTTTTATACTCGTGGTCCGTTGGTGTTCTTTGTTCGAACAGCTGTGAATTTTGTAGCTTTGTGGTTTTCGAGATTGTTCACGTACTATGCACGGTCTCCGGGGCGGGTAGAAAAAAGCTCAACGACGCAAAAAAAAAAAAAAAACACACACACAAAACAAAACAAAAATCTGCGTGTCACGGGAAACATGTCATTTTCATCAGGTTTGTACGTTGCGAAAGCGGATGGGAGGCCAGAAGCAAAGCTCGCGGGGTGTTTTATTTCGCCTTTGGGACGAACCTATTTCCCAGGCGGTGAAACGTGACGAATACAACGTGCCTTTGCATACGCTCGTTATTGAAGTACGCGGTGTGCTTTCTGCGTGGCGTAACATACGACTCGCGCGCATACGTGCCCCATTCGTTAATCCGATCGCGTTCTGCACTTGATTCGTTCTGCAATGTTCTACGCGATAACAGGTTAGTCAAAAAAAAAAAGAAAAAGATATACAAAACGTTTATGCATAAAGCAGTCAGTTGCCGTGATCGAAATTTTCCGGGAGCGCTGAGACGCCTATGACAATGTGTATGTCAGTCTACACGGCACTTGTATCGCAAAGTGCTGTTAGTTCGTACTTTCGTTCGTAAAACTAGAGCCGGATGGTGCGATCGGAAAATTAACATATAAAAAATTTTCAGCGTTTGTGGACAATAAGTTATTGTAAACATTGTAAACTTTTGTTTTTTTTTTTTGCTGTGCACTGGCGAGAGAAGAAAAACCACTTGTAATCTAGCGTCAAATGGAAATTCTCCTTCGGCGCGAACTGCGGCGCGTACAGGGATTGGTCGCACTCCCTATCGTCGATAAATAATGGGCATTTCATACGTCCCATAAAATGTTCAAAATTCGAAATGTCGAAGCAGACGTTCGGTACATTGAGAGGAGACCGGCGCCAGTTATGATGTGCCATGTGTACACATCTGCATGCGATGGAATGTGGTCCAGTTTTCAACGTGACAGACGCAACGTTATATATCGCACGACCGGCGATGCGAGTGGCTACGCCGGATGTGCCACCAGCAATTGCCCGCCCTCAATTGTAAAGCCATAGTCGAATCCAGAACGGATCTGCGTACGACGCATCAGAATTCCCTTTTGAAAGTCCCCCGATAGTTGTGACAGTGGGCGGTATTCAACGGTTTAACCCACCCAAGAGTTTCCTGAGCCCGCGAGATAAACGTGTTAGCAGTACCGCGAGAGCAATGTGCGCTCCCCGATATCCGCCAGAATATCCCTAGGTGCATGACTCCCCATCCAGCGCTGTCCGTAACTTTTTATACTAACTTGAAAGCGAAGGCTCAAATGTCAATGTTAACAAAAAAAAGGTGCAAATATACATTTGCACACGGCTTCCTCATTTATTACAATTTTGCTCATAGTTTTACCCTAGAGCTGGGCGGTACTTTATGTACTATTACTGAGTACTAAGATCAAAGTACTAATACAATTTTGAGCATTGCGAAATTATAATAAATGAGGAAACCATGTGCGAATTACTTTCCACCTCGTTCTTAACGTAAAAAATGTCTGTCTCATAGAATTATTTTGCCCCAATCCAATGTTTTCCATTTTAATCCGAAAAATATGATTTTTCGTGCATAAAATCGAAGATTTTCAATGTCTCACTATACTTTAGTCCCAAAAAAATCAGCGGATTCGTGTTCGAGCTGGGAAAAATACGTCGAAATACGTGGCAGTTCATTTTTAAAAAAGAAACAAAAATGTCGTCAACAAACTGCAAGGCGACCTCCTTTCGAATCCATTTTTCGCGTTTTTCAACGCTCTGAAACTGCCCGATAAAACGCTTCTAAAACTTCGGACAAGATCTTATCCGGACGTCGGTTAAAAATCGCATTTCTCGACGTTTTAAACTATTTTAAGCACTCTGACATTAAAATCTCATTTTTCTCCAAAACACATCTGCGAGAAAACAAAAGCCATGAGTTTGCATCTCGTTTCGTTGCATATTTATAAATATTGCGATTCTAGAAAGCTGGATCATCGGCAAACACATTATCGCATACACGCGAAAGTGAGGCGATGTGAAACAGCCTCAGTCGATAAAGAAAACTGGTAATATTATCAGTAAAAATAGTATACATTTTACCGGCACATTGGCATAACTACTTTGATAATATCGGTAATGGGGTTCTCACGTTTACGTTGCAGATGCGGTATCCGCCGAAGACACGGGCATCAGCGACGGTCTCGCACTGAACGATGTGATCCCCAATGCTATTTCCTGTAGCATAATTAGCCACGAACTCCGAGAGTCGCGACACAATGTTGAGCTGGAGGATCGTGGAGCAGCGACGGTCCAAAGCCTTCCAGAGAGTCTGTTGCTCGTCTCCTCGGGCTCCTGCGTATGCCGAGTTTGTCACACGAATAACTCCAAGGAATCTCTGATATCGCCTTGTAGGTAAATGTATGCTCGTCCGGGCGATATCCCGTAAGTTCTCCCCCGTCGTCAAAGTTCACCGTGTGCGAACACCTGAATTGTCAAATTTGCAAACTCGCCAGCTCGAACTATCCAGCCGAGCGCCAAGTTCTTCAAGGGGCGCAACTCTGAGTCGCTGCTCATCCCCGAGCATGCAATTGTCACGTTATCCAATAACGGTAATATCTTTCCGATAAGATGATGGAATTTTTGTCGAAAAGTAGAATTTGTGAACATCGATAATATTCGGGCCAATCAGAGGCCTTATTGCGCAGCCTTATTGCGATGATCAATAAATCAGCTTATCGTCTTATCGAGTCTCGGGTTTCGTCGGAAGAATCGGGTTTCGTTCGTCTTTTTCGGAAAATATGAGATTCGTCGACGAATCGGTGGAACTGCAATCTCTTTTTCTCTCACGTTAGCCTTGGTAGAGTACGAAATTCCACTCTGAGTTTCTCGGTGTCGCAACGCTTTGTGCCACTGCAAAGGATAATTAATCGCATAGCGATAAGGAAGACACCGGGCAACGTTTCATCTCCAAGTTTGAAGACCTTCCTGTGATACCGGCACCGTTGCATCAAATGCCAATTATACGCTGCTCATGCGTTCTCCGCTCGTCGGCAATCATATACGGTTTCTTGGATGGAATCCCCTGCGGAGGACACTCGGTCGCTTTCCGCGTACTCCCGATACTGCGGACTCCGCTCGAGAGAATTTCCATTGATATCGGGGCTAGAATTTCTCAACGGTAATTTAATTAAGTAGACTATTCAAATTGAAGATGTAAAAATAGCGGTATTTTCATTAAGTGGATTATTCAAATTGAAGATGTAAAAATAGCGGTATTTTTATTCGCGGTCAAGTGATCCTTGGGACAACTTGTTTTTCGACGCAAAGAATACCGTTCACGATTTTATTTTTTCTAAAGTAAAGATATTTATCTGTATCCGCTTTACCGCGCTGAAAGACATCGTAAAAATATTACCGACAGCGTCCGGTGCTCGGGAACCACAAGGATATATGGGAGTCAGACATTTTGGTGCCGATTGTCATTCGAGGCAGTGTCAGATTAGACCGAGAACGAAGAGGACCTCAGGAAACCACCAGCCAAGAAACTATATAGCCGGGTCAACGAATTCTCGTTGTGCATAATTCGAAGTTTTGTGGAGATATGCTACGAGCCACCGAAGCTTCGGTCCTGTAAATTTTCCGTCTATATTCGCATCCGGAATAGTCGGCTTGGGCCAACTGTTACAAAGTTCAACTAGAACCATCGGCGTGACCCGCTTGGTGAACGCGCTGTAATATATGTAACGGAAGGAAGGTGTAAGTCTGACGGTATTAGAAGTCGAGATTGACTTTAAAATCCTGGAATAATCAAAGATCGTTAACGATAGCTTGATCAGTTAAGTAATCGTTTTGACGATTTTATTTTCCCTTTTTTTAATTAGTTTTTTTAGTGGAGGAAAAAAAAAAGGTCGGGCAATTAGCACATCCCGGACGAGGCACGTACATGGAAACTTTGCTTCATAAATTATAATAACTTAACGTTCGTCGCTGCCGGTAGTGCATCTGGCGCTCTTACTCGTTACTCCACTTCCACCAGTCTCGACGAGAAAACTATTACAATATTATGCAAAAACGACGCGATCTCAT
Source organism: Amblyjoppa fuscipennis (assembly GCA_963575735.1). NCBI lineage: Eukaryota > Metazoa > Arthropoda > Insecta > Hymenoptera > Ichneumonidae > Amblyjoppa > Amblyjoppa fuscipennis. The sequence continues at coordinate 25,347,776 of OY754492.1, forward strand.
GCAAAATAATGTTGAAGCCCTCCTCGAGGGTGAACTGACGTAGTCGTGCTTCCAGGATCATTATTTTCGTACCTCACAAATTGAAAGCAAAAAAGAAAAAGAATCGCTTCGACGAAGGTCTGCACATTCGTTTTCTCCGATATTGCAGGAGTGCGTGATAGACGTCCCGACGTTGCGTCATAAATTATTCCTCATCGCTTTCAATTAGTCGATTTTTCTGAAAAATATATTTGATCGATTCGATTTTGCGCTCGGTTAAAAATGGAATTCATCAATTTACCCTTCGTTGTATTTATCAAAATGACTGATGAATTCATTAATTAAACTAATGCTTCGAAGTGTCCCAGCCGCAGATAAAATTCCATTCGTAAATGCACGAGCGAGCATTTTTTGTTGCGTTACAAAAATAATAAAAGCGATGGACAGCTGAATGTTCGGGCGAATTTTCGTTATTGGCAGAATCTTTCACGAGGTATACGCAATTCCATCTGAAATTGGTATTTGCAATTTTCAGATGTAAGGGTACCCTCGCCTACGTTCATCTATCGTGTCTCGAGCGTTGGCTAAACCAATCCTGCCGCAACCACTGCGAGCTCTGCCGTTATCAGTTCAACGCCGTCGAGACGCCTCGTTACCGTTGGTAAGCACCCGTAAATAATCGTCAATCTTAATCGTAAGTCGCGTCAGCCTCTCAGTCGTCGATCATTAAAATATCGTTTGAGGATTCTCGTCAGGAGTCGAGAGATTAAACAAATGCCGAAACTATCGTTAAAATCCGCTCACAGACGTTCGATGGTAAGACACATAAAAAAAAAAAGTGACGAAACTTGACTCGACCTGTGCAAATAAAAAATCTAATTCATCACTCACAGAAATTGAAAAACCGGTAAACCAATTTTTTATGAGGAGCCTTTATTATGCACCGGCGCTGGACAGTAATTACTGAACCGGGAACTTGTTTGGTACTTGAAATGCACACTTGTAGTACAAAAGTACTTTTTAGTATTTCAAGTACCAAGTACAAGTATTTTTTGAGAACATGCTCGCGTTACGGACACTCGATGAGTAACATGACATCCTGTTTCTATCAATATATGATAATCTGTCTAAACTTTTTAATAAGTATAACGTTAAAGATATCTATTTAAAAAACGAGAAGGGGCGAAAACCCTTTCGGTTTTTTAAATGAAATTTTTCATGGGATCTTTATGAATTTTTTGATAAAGAAAGTGACGAACTGATTAAAATGATGCCTTGAAGATTTAAAATGGCCTTGAAATGACGAATTACGAAAATTTCAGTTCGCGATTTTGTACATTGAGGAAGCAAATTACTTTAAGCCTAGATGACGCTTATCGCCGATCCTCATCGGGAAAAGTAATTGGCAAAAGTGCTTGAAAAATACTTGAAATACTGGTGACACTTTGTACTTTGCAGTTGAAGTATTTTTTAGTACCATGCCCAGCTCTGTTACGCACGTATGGAGAATCAATAGTGGCAGCATCGGCAGACGAAGAAGCTGATCCATCTATGCGGTGTGTCTGACCTCGTGGAAACTAGCTGCGGGCTCGGGTTTACTGTTGATATGTAGAGCCGGCGTTATGGGAAACACCCCTGGTCCCCCTCGCTCCTTAACGCCATCCACGGTAGCTTCATGCTCCGTTAAGCGGTAAACGTTATAACGACCGCCCATATCGAAGATTGATCGAAGAGGCTATCCGTGCGCTGTCCTCGATGCCGAGCAACACCTCGTCATTTCGTCCCCGCGGAATTCCCTCGGTTTCTTCATCGATGTGGCCATTCCTTCCGCTTCCTTCCTTGGGTCTTCGGCCGGTGATCTTTTTCGCATCATGGCACCCAGCCAAATTATAATTGATCTATTCTCACACTTGACGTCGACTCTATCCTGCCTAGGGGAGGCACAGTGGGAATATACGGAGGCAGAGACCGTGATTGCAATAGTCGCGACCCGATCGATCTGGCACACATAAGGAAGGACGTGTTGGCCACGGTGCGCTAGTTTTTTTCCGAAATTTTTTCGTCAATTTTTTTTTCACACAGCAAAGTTGGCTGCAAATCGTAGCTGAACGGTTTGCCCCAAAGGACGCTGTGTGCTCGACTCTCGTCCACCATTAGGAGTGGATTCCTCCGTTAACACGTGTAATCCCCCATACAAACGTACACCAAGGTCTTCGCCGACATGTATACACCGACACGTAGTCTGACCGGACGTCAATACCCTCGATCAAACGAAACAGTTCGCGACAACGACGAAAGCGACGATATGTAGGTATTCCGTCGAAGCTGAGAGTTAATCGACGATCGAACGGCGGGGCTTCCGGAGATACAGAACGCTGAGCCGATCTAGCTGGTTCGACAAGGATTATACGGTACACGTATAGCTATAGCCGTTCTATACGAATGCCCGCAGGCCCGAGTCCCTCAGGATATGGATTAGCCACCCACGTAATCGGAGACACGTGCAATCCGACCTTCTCATCCTGACACTGCTCACCGTCGTTACAATGGGTCTGGTCACCGTCTGTATACTCGGTGAGTAGTTCACTACTTGCTAAGCACCGTTCAGTGTTCATCCAATTTCAGCGATTGAACTTTTTTCGGTGTTTCTTTTAGGTATGCGTTATTTTGTCATCGAAGGAAGGAAGATCGGTATATCGAGATTGTGGACGAAAGGAGCGATATGCTTCTTTCTCACCGTCGTGATCCTCGGTTACGCGACTACGGTCTATCTACTGGTGAAGGTAAGCTCGTTTCTGCGGTGGGAACCTCGTGTCGCATCCGCAATTATTTGCAACAACAAATATTCGCGTTAATGGCAACAAAAAAAAAAAAAACTTTTTTGCCATTACCAACCGGAGCTGGACAGTACTTGAAGTACGAAAGTATTTTTTAGTACTTCGAATACTTTTTACGATTCCAAGTACCAATTACAAGGGCTTTTTGAGCACAACAAGTAGTCGATACCTCAAGTACTTGTGAAAGTTCGTACTTGCTACTTGAAGTATTCTTTGGTACTTTTCCCGGCTCTGTTACCAACTATAAATTATTGCTGCGCCCTCGGGCGGCTCCGACGCCACTGGTATTATTCATTTCCGCCGTCGCAGGCTTCATCACGCCGACTCTTTAACCGGCGCAGCTCTTCGATGTTTGCACGCAAATATTCACAGTTTGACAAACCGTGTTGGCAGAATGGAGAGGAGAAAACGGCAGAGAGGTAGATTGACGGAAACGGGCATAACGCTCAAGACGTCAATGGCTTGTTCGGTGCAAACAACACGCGCGACTCTCGTCGTTCGCGGCATTGTTCCCTTCTCCTCTCTGTCGTATCTGGAACGAGTAAGGTTCGCTGCTTCAGGTAAGCCTTACTCTCTCCCGAGGTCCTCTCCTGCATTTTCCCCTCGCTATTCCGCGCGTACTCTGTTTTTCACAACTTTAACGGGTACCAGAGGCAGCGTCCCGAGTGAGGCTACTTCTCACCCTGTTATCTATACAATAGGTTTCCGGGGGCTTGCCGGTACATACGTACGGCGAGTGTATTTTCGTTTTCGCGTTACGATCTCGTAAACAACGTGTTCATTGAGCGTACCGCCGAGAAAGCATGAAAGCCGGCATTATGCTCGTGTTTTCGCAATCGGGGGCTCGAGCGATACCGGAGGGGGTGTAAGCAAGGAGATATTCGCTATAGAGGAGGCGGAGAGTAAAGTGCGGCAAGAGGGCCAGAGCGTAGGAGTCCTGAAATTTGGTACAACAAGCAGCGAATGAGGTCTCTTGTAGTACAACAGCTACAGTATGTGATGCACGCCGCTAACGTACGCCCGACGCTAGTCATCCTCTTGAGTCAGTTCTGGATGTACGCTCGAGTGTACGGAATTGTTTACAATACAGTAATACGAGCCGTACGGTGAGGTTCCAGCCGGGATGTTCTCTGTGCTCTCGTCACTTCAGCCGACGGTGCCGCCGAAATGTAACGGGGTAGTAGAAGCAGCGGCAGGAGGGCGCTCGGGCGCATTCTCGCGGGGGCTTGTGGCAAATTTTAGGAAGCCCGACCCATTCCGGAACACGCTCGTATGTAATTCTGACATACAAGTGTCTACATTGTGGGTATTCCCGGGGCGACGCACCACCGAAAGCCATATACAGAGGCGGGGGGGTTGAAAATTCTGGCGCGCGATGACTTTCCTCGTACAACGCGTCGCTTCCGGAATCGCGTGCGCGAATATACTGCACGGTCGATAAATGCCTGGGAAAAAAGGAGGAAACAAAAATATGTACATAGCTTCGCTGTCGAGGGGGAAAAAAAATTGAATCTACAAGGCGGATTGCGAATTGTCGCGACCGCCGTATTTTATTTTGATCGTTCGCCCGTCGGTTTTTTTTTGGAGCTACGAAGTGCAGCTTCGAGACTAAAATCAACCCTTCAGCCTCCAAAGAAAAATTGAGAAAAAAGAATTTCAAAAGGGTCCATCAAGCCTCTCATTGTGCGGAACACAATGTTCCGAGCTGTAGTAACGGAGCAATTTACCTGCACAATTACAGCGTTGACAATGAGGTTATCGTGGCGCTAGATTAATCAACGTTTGCGGTCGAATTTCAACAGACAAGGATCTACATATAAATTGTTTTTTGCTCCCGGTACGCGAAGTCGAAGGTCGGTTCGCAAATGGCACCGTTTTGCGATGCTCCGGGAAACCGCCGGCCTGTGTAATCGCGCGAGGTGTGTATTTGACATTTATGCTTTCCGATCTTGTCGACCTAGATGTAAACGAGCTTGACGGCTTCCGACGACTGTGGACAACAACCAAACAGTCCCTCTGTACCGCCCAGTGCCAACGCCCCGAGGGTTGGTAATGCACTAATGTTGGGTGGCGAACGATGTCGAAATTCGCGAGCGAGCGTCGACGAGTTTATGTACACGTGTTTGTTTGAAATCTGTGAGATCAAAGGGTGCCCATCCCGTGGGATGAGGCTTTCGGTGCATTTTCAACACAAGAATCTTAAGGTAGTGCGAGCACGAAATCGATTATTGCATACAATGCCAGTATGTATGTTTTTATGTCGCGAATAATGCATACAGGATGATGTCTGTAGAAATAAAATTAAAATAAAACAACTCAAGGCCTCAATTTTTTAATACGTTCTTCTCCATGAACACTCGCATCTATTCTCGAATTCTGAGCAATTTCGACCGTATAGTTTATTAGCAACATTTGCAATATAATTTAGAAAGTTACTACTTTTACCGTAACATCCTTTATTCTGACATTGGAGTCGATTGGTTCCGGGTTAAAAGATCACTAGATATCAAGTCAACTTGAAGCTTTGAGAAACTAGCTTCGACTAGAGGAGGCATCAAAGATTATGTCAAAAAATCCGAAATCTCCACTTTAACTTAATGATTCATCGATGCAAAGTTAGCCTTGCTGCGCCACAATCAGCAAACAGAAGTAGCACTTCTTCTGCATTTGTTATAAAAAAGTATTATGCGATACCAGTGGGCTATTCAGAATATTATACGAAACCTTCGAAGTGACCACGTCACAACCCGCATAAACGTTCGCTTTACCGCACTAAAACCGTTTCGGAGAAAAACGTGTTCGGAATATTTTGGGGTCACGTTGATCTTTAGCCCCACCTTAAACCGCGGCAACGCCGACGCCTCTCTGCGAACGAGACTGAATACCCGCGGTGACGAAAAACCAATGAGGAACTCAAAAAGAAATGTATAAAAAATGAGAGTGAGTTTCCACGGTAAAGGTCACCGGCGTTGATATCCGACGCTAAAGAAAAGTCGACGACGCTGTTCCTCTCCCGGGGCTCTTCTGACTAATGGCGAAGAGTCTCTCGTAGGTGTAACGGGCCACTCGTTTCCCGAGCTCGTTTGGCCGCCCGTCGAGAATCTTCACGTCCTAACGACACCAACCGGTCGGAACACCGAAACGGATTGGCCCGACAGAGAAAATCGTCCGACGATGAAAGGATCCTTTGTGCCTCCCAGTCAATTCCGGTTTTTATAGGTGTTGGGTCGCAGTCGTAGTTCTCCCCGTATGAAGTACTTGCGATAGATTCCTCCTCTTGCACTGCACTAAATACATATCGAACGGCGGGGGAATCCCTGATTGGCTTCTTCGCTCGCTGAGGATATTGTCAATTACGCTCTGAGTCTTTTTTTCCCTCTCGTTTTCCGCCCCGTTGCATCTTCCGACCCATCGCCATAGCGATGGCGCAAGAAAATCAGGTCCGATGGGCGAATAGAACTCCTCGGGACCGCTGAGATTGATCACGGGGTTTGTGGGTGAACTCTTGTGGTAATGTTTCAGGACCAAGTGTCTCCGTGGTACAGGTGGTGGAAGAGCACAGTGAACGTCCGCCTAGTGATGGAGCAGCAGCACCAGCAGCAGCATAGTCAACCTCAGCAGGCACTCCTGGCGACGGGAAACTTTGACGAGGAACCCTTTGGTGGCGTCAACGCCGGGGTTAATACCCAGGGCGAGACTGGTGAAACGCCCACAAGCATCGATTCCCCCTTCGTTCGATCGACCCGCCGAATCTTCGAAGGTCAAAGCTCGGCCGTTGGAAGATTCTAAAGTAAAAGCTTGAGCAGCGAGATTCGGTAATCCCGGTAAGTGAGTAAAAGCCTTTGACGGTCGCGAATCTCATGCCGAGATTCCTCTTTTTTTTATCTCTCCACTATTTCCGGTCCATCGAAGAAGCCCGAGAGCCACGCATCGGTGAGGAGGAATCAATGGGAACGTAGAAAAGACTGCCTTTCGGAAATCACGAATCATCGAAAGATCCAGATTCGGAATAAAGTCGAGTGAAGTAATAACGTTGTAGAAGCGGTAGAAAAATTAAAAAATCGCGTAGCCGAATGAGGCAGCTAGGGATCGATGAATTGGAGAACCCGCGTCGAGGACCGAGTCTTACACGTGCACTGGCTGGGCACACAATCAGGACACAATAGCTCGAATCAAAATATAAACGCCTCTCGATATTCGTGAAATTCCTAGAGTTGCATCTTCTCGCCTGTTTGACCGACGTTGCCCTCCCCTCCCAGCTCTACCCATGGCAGTTTATAGTTGCGAGCGACTAATGAAATCGGAGTGCGGTACGTTATCGATCGTCGGGAGAATCTGAAACCGGGTCAAAAACAGCCCCTTCACTCCGGCCCGGTGGCACCCGTATCGGCATGAGCAGTAGTAGTGGCAGCATTCGCGGGACGGGATCGTCGGCGAGTGAAGGGGCGGCAGGGAGGGCGAAGGTGTTTTCACCGTTGCCCCATTTCCCTCGTCAATCTCTACGTTCGTCGGGCGTATAGTTTTACCGAAGCGTGGCGCCTACCTACAACGGAGAGCCAACCTCGAGTGGAAAACAAACAAAAAAAGAAAACAACAAAAAAATTGAAAGAAAAAGAACCGGCGAAAGGGAAAGAGTGTTGAGGTCACGAGACGAGAAAAACGGGAGGGTGCGGTCCGGGAGGGCGGGGGTAGAAGAAGAAGAAACCCAAAGTGCGCGCGGGTGGCCACAGAGTGAGAGGAGAAAGCCGCGAGCGAGTGAGATGTATAAACGAAAAAGTAGAGTACAGAAAACCATCGTTTCTTTGGAAAATGAGGGTGGACCTTCGAGGTCGGAGGGGGGTTTCGGTACGCGTAAAATATGAGCGTAACAGGGAGACGTCGAAACGGAACGAAAGCTCGATGGAGGAACCCTCATAAATCGTTTATTGTGTCGTATTTGGGCTCGAGGAGGGAGGCACGAGAATTTTGCGCCACACGAAAAGCCGCAACATTTGGAATGGGAAGGGAGCGGTGGGGGGGTCGTCGTTGAATGCGGAAGGCTGCGGTGGATCGAGAGCGGGTTTTGACCGAGAAAAAATTAATCGAGGCGAAGGCAACGAACAAGAAAAAAAAAAAAAGAAACATGAATGAGATTCGCACAATAGGTGGGTAGCGCGGGCAGGCTGCTGTTGTCGCTATGCTCCGATGTTTGTGCAGTGCGGGCGGGCCGGGTGACGACGATTTTGAGTGATTGGATTCGCGGCAGATGCAGAGGCGAACGACGCTTCTCTGATCTCTCGAGGCAAGAAATAACCCTGGAGCCGTTGTGCTGACGGTGAATGACGCTTGTTCGTTCGGCTCGTGCTGCTGACCTCTTAGCAACGAGGATACAACGGCCAATGACGCTTTTTGGTGGGACTCGAGATTACCTCGAGAATTGAACATCTTATCGATGTTCAATTCTCGAGTTAATCCCGAGTTCCTCAGACGATGCCATTAGACGATTTTCGTTGATCGAGGAGACTTTGAATTTTTTAATTATAAAGGCTACACGATTATTGAATCATTAATTATTTTACCATTTGATGGAGGCTTTATCAGAGCTAGGTAAAATACTGAGGCTGCTTTTTTTATCTACTCTTAACTTTTTTTCATAAAAAAAAAATCCATTAAAAAATTTCATGAAAGACGCAGAGGGTCGCTTCTGGTCCCTTCACGTTTTATTATTATTATTATTATTATTTAAATAAATGAAGAACGAAAAGGGGAGACACTTCCAGTTACTTTTTAATGGGGTTAAAAAAAAAGTTCGTTAAAATGATACTTATTGAAAAGTTTAGACAGGTAAACAGTTTTAGGTGTAGTTTTAGTTTCACATTCAATAATAATAATAATTATTATTATTATTATTATATATAATAAAGTTCTAAGGTCATCCATGGGTTCCCAATGGCCGCTCGCTTTGGATTCCAGTGGTTCCCAATGAACGCTCGATTTCCGATTTTGAGAGTCTATTGTTTTACAATCTGTCACCTGTAAAAATGTCACCTCGACATTTCTTGGTCCTGGCAAATAATCGGCTTATCGTTGACGTGCCAGGAAAGGTTAGAATATGCTGATTGGCATTTGAACTTTATTTTGGATATAAAATATCCGACATATATAGTGTATTAATTCGCGAGAATGAATCTAACGTCTTTCGTGTCTGTAGGTAGTCATATGTTTTTCGTTGTCGATTGTTTTTCGATCAGTTCCTGTGACAATTCTGACAGTCTGTTTTAAGACTGGGCGTAAATGGGTCACCTTAAGACAATAGCGCCGGTAAAAATTCGATATCTCGAAAAAAAAAATATTGCCATTGTGAAAGTGGAAAAACGGGAAGGGGGTATTTTTTTTCAAAAAGTCCATTATCGTCAAGAAATTATAAGGGTACTATTTTTTGAGTAAAAAATTTTTTTTAGAATTTTTTCGTTAATGAAATCGGTTGGGAAATATGCCACTTGAAAACAATGGCGAAGGTTTTAATTCGATATCTTGAAATTTTTTTTTTCAAAAACGAAAAAATTCTGAAAAAATTTCTTTGAAAAAAAACCATTTTCGTCAAAAAATGGTAGGGGTATATTCGACGTATTTTTTTCCGCCGAACACGAATCCGCTGGCCTTTTTTGGGCTAAAGTACAGTGAGACATTGAAAGTCTCGATTTTATGCATAAAAAATCGTATTTTTGGGATTTAAGTAGAAAATATTGGGCTGACAGTAAAATAATTGGTATATTCGTGTTCGAAATTTGAATAATAATAATAATAATAATAATAATAATAATAATAATAATAATAATAATAATAATAATAATAATAATAATAATAATAATAATAATAATAATAATAATAATAAACACATGTTAATAGAAATGCTACTCATCGAGTATCTGTAAGGCGAGCGTGTACTGAAAAATTACTTGAAGTACTAAAAAGCACTTTTGTATTTCAAGTGCGTATTTGAAGATCCAAAAAAGTAGCCGATACTTTAAGTACTGCCCAGCTCCGGACCTCATTGATACCGCTCTCGTGCGAGACAAGAGAAGAATTGTCGATTCGAGTTCGAAAAAAAAAAAATATACAACCGGAGCCACATCGACATCGATCAAATCGACCAGTTCTTTATTTTTGCCCATCGAGAGTTCCATCGCAATAATAATGAAAGCAATAATATAAATCCATTAATTTTCTAAAATAAATATATGTACATAAAAGTACACGAATAAACGTTGAGCTTTCGATAACTACTATTCGTTGAGCGGCCTCCGGTGAGATTCAATGTTCGTTTAAACGAACAAAGGTCTGACAAAGCTTTAAAGCGTCAGAGCTGTGTATCGACTGTACAACCGATGATGCTGCGATGCGGCCCATCCATTTCCTCGAACACAGAACACGGAGCTTTCCCCGCGTCTACGCGGATTCATTCATTGAAAGCTCGGCTTTGGATGGGAACACAGGGGAGAGTCGCTGGTACACCGATTCGTTTATTTATTTTTATCGATTCGCCAACTCCATCGAGAGAGGGTCGTCGATTTTTCACCGGGGCGTATGATGTTTCGGGCAATAATTCACAAACCGCCAGGGCCGCGGATGAATTCGCGTGGTCGCCGGAATCTCACATCGGCCTTCTCTCCATTGGCTGGCAATCTCGACCGGAGCGAGAAGGAATTTCTCTTCTCGTCCCGTTCTAACTATACTTCATTTTATCTAACGTGCGCTTTTTTTTTTTTTTTTTTTTTTTTTTTTTTTTTTATCACCTACGCCACTCTCTTTTCTCTTTCGCCGCTGAGAAAGCTGTCCGTAACGCATACGATAGCTTGACATTGGCAAAAGTTATTGGCGCACCCCCAGGTGGAGGAGGGGGGAGCTGCGAAGCTGCGTTGTATTCCAATTTTCCGGATGGTCGCTCGAACGGGATAAAATATAGCAGTAACGAAAACGTCTATAGAGAAAATTGGTGAATTGGTCGAAATCGTGGAAAAGAAATCTTACCGATGTTCGACCCTTCGCCAAATTCCACATTTTATAACTTTCCCGTCTCCATCGCGATTCCCCGAGATTATCTTTCATTGTAAAATTTTTCACACCCGACGAAGAGAGGTCAGGGATGCGAGAAATTGTCGGAACGATATTTCACAAAAGAAACGAAATATCGGTGTTGCTGACGGTGAAGCAGCGAACTCGAAGATACTGTGACAGGTATGTTTCGGTACGGACGCGCTGCCGATGCGGCAACGGGAAATTTTCGATTTCGTTGAAGCTGGAGACTCCTTTAATTGTTTTTTTTTTTTTTTTTTTTTTTTTTTTTTTTTTTTTTTTTTTTCACTTCGAACATGGAATGGGACTCGTGTAATTTGTTTTTTTCCCTTCGAACATGGAATGACACACGCTTAAAATTTAAAAAGTATTATTTTAATGGCGTTCTCAAACAAAACATTCCAAAAATGCACGTTGCTTTTAGTGAATTACAACAATCTGATCCGCTCGTGAATTTAGGATGGCGGAGAATGTGGACGGGACGGAATTTTGACATAAAGTTACATTACAGCCGATCTACCAACCGATGCAACGATGTTGCATCCGATGCAGCAACGAGAAATTCTCAAGTTCATTAAGGGTGAAGACGCGTGAAACTTTCTTCGACCCTTCAAACATGGAAAGACACTCCTAAGATTGTAAAAGCATTGTTCAAATAGTTTTCTCCGACAAAAAATTCCCAAAATTTAAGTTGCTTTGAGCGAAGTACGAAAATCTCGACCCCTCGAAGCTCGTGAACGTAGGATCGCCGAGAATGCGCACGGAAAGAAATTTCAACGGGAAGAACACATTGCAGCGAGGTTGCAACGGAGGGTAAACGGTACTGTGTCGCAGCTGTGGTTTTGACGCTTGCGATTACTGTGCTGTCTCTGTGCGACACTTCAACCGAGCGGAGTCGTGCAGCGGCGCTGAATACGCCGCTCAATTAATTGCTGCAATCTCGTAACTGAGGTATATTGAATTTGAGCAAATTGATTGCCCCGAACAGGGCGCCGCTGTACGCATGGATCGTCGACATAACGATAGTTCCCCCGCTCTATGACAAAGCGGTGACACATTGCGCAGGTTACACCTCATACGACGGATACGCGGAGAGTTCCAATTGTCCAATAATAACCGAAGTTAAGGCAACGTGAAACATCCCGCTCCGGCCCTCGGGCAAAGTGCTCGGTCGATAACACATCGACTTTCCTATTTTCTCCGAGATGATTGATTGTTCCCGGTAGAAAAATTTTACTGGGACATTTGAAGCGGAAGCAAATTGGAATTTTCAAGCAATGGATAATCCGAATCCGTTCGAGATATTCAAAGTCTCAGGGAAAATAGGGAAAGCTTCATGACCGACTGCGGTATTTAACGCTTTCTCCATCTGATTGTTGCGTTGCTCAATTCGGAAGAAAAAGAACCGTGTAAGACGAACTCAATTATCGACGTCCGCGCTGATAATCGAGAAAGTAGAGATGTCTTGAGGATGAAGGCTAACCCGCTCATTCGTAAGATTGGAAGACATGAAATATGAAAATCCAGGTAACTCGAAAGGAGTAACAGCGTAAACTTTTCGGAATGTCGAGTACATTCGGCGGTTTGCTACCGAGGAGTGAGATGTACCTTGGTTGATGTATAAAACTTTGAGCAATGCCAGAGTTGAGAGCGGACGGGGGCCGCTACCCACCTCTGAATGTCTAATGGAAGAGAATACATTTATAATTAAGCTTCGCTAGTTGAGAAAGTTAAAATTATACCTGCCTACACGCGGGTCCTGGCTCGACGCTCGCGGCCCGCCGCTCAATGAAAGGCAAGGAATAATGAGAATTTCAATATTCATGTTCCGCCTTACGGAGAGGTAATCATAGCCAGGTTAGCCGGGCGGCAAGGCAAATTCGGCACATGCTCGAGGATACCACAAATCCTTGTATCTCCTCTATTCCAATTAATCTGACCGTCCCAGAGCAAAAAAGAAAAAAAGAACCTAAAAACAGTGCCCCGTAAATGAAGCTCGGGCGGTAACATGACCTACGGTGACCAGGTCGAAAAATTCCAAGCCCGAACGACCGTAAGGCCGGACCTCATGTTTACGAGGTCGGACGGCTTTAAGGTCGGACTTTACGACTATTCAAGTTCATAAAAGTCCGAGCTTATAATTATTCGGGTTTACAACCCTTCGACCTTATGGTCCTTGGTCGTACAACCTTTCGAGCTTGCAGCTACCCCATCTTGTAACAGGCCCAATTTATCATCCAGAATTATTGCGGTAATTCTTGCTGATCGATAAAAAAAGAAAACTTACATTATTATCAACCGATCCGGAAGAGGGTCCTAAATTTCGGGCGCAAGGGGTTGCATCGGGAGCTAGACAAACGACTTAGATAAAGGAAAAGGAAATAATGTATCTCGCGTATGGTGCCCAACCGTACATAGATATACTTGCGCATCTAATAGGGTGTACTTTACGTATACGTATTATATCCCCCCCGGTGATACATTTCTCACGGGTACGGGCTGGGTGTAGCTCGTGCAGTATCGTAGCGGGTAGGGGTACGAATTTACACGATAATACGTACCTGTCTCTAGGTAGGACCGGGCTATACACGCGCACAAAGCCGGAGTGGGCTGTGCACCGCAGTCCTGTCCTCAAAATATTTAAATGCCCGAGAGCGTTAGAGCCGCCGGCCGACACTACTTGCTGTCCGGCAAGGGTGCGAAATATGCTACCTTCTCTAAGATGTCCAATTTACATACGAAATCTCCCAAGGGTAGCCACCGAAATACCGGAGCTCGGTAAGCCCCGCTCGGCCAGACCTCGCTATTTCTTTGTCTCGTTCCCGACCGAAGACAATTTCGCCCCTTAACACCGCACCGGCCGGTGTCAAATGTGTTAACCCGGTAGCAGTGCTGTCCAAAATTTCATCGAATTCCAACGAAGTCAAGCAATGAATCTCAACGAACTCCCATAGATAGATCGGACAATCGCTTGATTTTTTTTTCCGAGCATGACTGTTTCTTTTACCATTTGTCCGAAATAGTAATTATATATTGGTAATATTTATATTCCGGTAATGAAGTGAAAATATTTTGCAATTTGTCTGGCAACGGCTTTCTTCGTCCCGAGAAATTTCTCCCCTTCGCCCCGAACGGAGCCACATCACTGTGCCTACACAACTACAGTCGACCGAATCGTCGCATGCCTGAAAATCATGGGTTCGAACGCACTTAATTCGAATAGTCAAACTGACGTGGCTCCACCTCGAACAGGCCGGTGTCAAGTGTGTTAACCCGGTAGCCGTGGTCATCGACCCTCAGAGGGGAATTCTCACCGATCGGGAGAGCTCTCCAAAATTTCATCGAATTCCAACGAAGTCAAATAAAACATGTCATCGAATTCCATCGAAGTAAATCTAAAAAATTTTATCGTATTTCAACGAAATAATTTTTTTTTTAAAAAGCATCGAATTTCAACGAAGTTAAATAAAAAAAAAAAAAATGTCATGGAATTTCCATAGATACATCGAGCTTCCGCTTCGCTGTTTTTTCGGGCTTCACTGTGTTTTTGTTGCTCGTTGCTTTAGAATTCGAATTCCATGTCGACAACCAAATTGATCCACGCGATCAATTAACGGCATCGAAGCGAATCGCGATTTAAAAACGTTCGCAAATTGATGTTCGATCAGCGTACTTGAAATATGGTGATTGCTACACCGAACTGGTCAATTATCGCGGAAATTTTAGCGAAAGATCGAACCGTATCTTGATTTCGAGCGAGGCTCTCAAACACAGTTAATTAATTTTCGGGGCATTTCGGCTCGTATCACCCGCATACGATTACACAACTAAAACCTGTAAAATAATAAGAATAATAATAATAATAGTACATAAAATTAAGAAAATAAAACAAAAAGGCCAGTGCATATTTCACTTTTATCGTGTCTGAAAATTTCAGTCTCCACGTTTCTGCGGATTTAAGGTAATCTCTGCGCCCTCGGATCCCTACTTATTCTTATCTCTGGATTGTATTATGTTTTTCTTTTTTTTTTGTCTCCGCGGTTAATTAGAACCGGAGAGACCTCGTTTAGACATACCAGCGTCGGTGGGCGGGTGCAACGGGAATAAATTAAAACACGGACGACCGTTCAGATGTACGAGGTTTACATCGACGCTGGTGGAAGCCGCAATCGGTGCGGGTGTCTGACCGAGGCGTGTACAAATTATGATGCAAGTGGGTCGCCCGTTTTTGGGATTTCGGGGACGGCTCGTTAGCTACCGCGCTCTCATAGTCGCGCCACTTTCACCGATGTACGGCGAATCACCCGTGACACAGAAGCAATCGTGAACGCGGAAGAATTAAAGCAAACAGATCAAGCTAAAAAAAAAAGATTTTTTTTTTTTTTTTTTCGTTTAACATTGGGAACAATCCCACGTCCATCGAGCCGCGTTACTTCGCCTAAGGCACATCGCACAAGAATCACCGAGTCAGAGAAAAGAGAACAAAAAAAAAAAAAAATACTGCACACCTGAACGTTCGATATAGAATATAAAAAGAGGATTAAAAAAAATAAATAAATAAAAACAATAGCAAACATTTAAAAAAAAAAATATTGGGAACAATCCCACGTCCATCGAGCCGCGCTACTTCGCCTACGGCGCATCGCACAAAAATCGCCGAGTTAGAGAAAAGAGACATAAAAAAAAAGAATAATAATAATATTGCACACGCGAACGTTCGATATAGGATATGGCCGCAGGAGCGGTATAGGAAGAATCTAAAACACCCGAAGCGAACGAGCGAATGGCCGCAATCCAATTTCGTTTGAAACGTTCATCCATACGGAATTATGGTAACCGAATCCGGAATGTCGAGATCCCCGGCGAACGAATGAACGAGCAGCAGCTACGATATCGACGCGTTGTGGCGAAAGTAAAAAAAAAAAATTATCTAGACTGCACGGGTGCACTATTTCGAGAAAGGCAAAAAAGGAGAGCGCCTCTGTGCTACGAACTTGCACCGCTACGATGTAGAAGCGTCATACACTCTCCCCCCCCCCCCCCCCCCCCCCTTCGCCCGCAAGTACCTTTATGGAGGCATCGTGTACCACGTACATATCCATATGTATGGAGTATTCCAGAGGAGAATATAGCGCAGAGGTAAGCTAGCACTCTTTCGATCGGATTCAATCGTTCTATTACGCTTCATGACCTGATTTTAGCGAGGTTGGACGAGCTGGATTGTAAAACGAAATCTCTTTGATACGTCCCTTCCGCGACGCAATAAAGTCCGAACGACCGCACCGAAAAGCCCGCATATTATTATCGATGAAACTCGTTTGAATTTTTTTTTTTTCGTTTTTCTTTATACTATTTTTTTTTTTTTTACTGCAACTTCAGTTAGCGAAATGGACAGAGTGATTTCGGTCGATGTTACGTGGCCATTTCAAAATTGTCAATTTCGATAGCCCGGACCCAATCAAATCCATCCATACATACATAAAATTGGCAATTCCGGAAATTTTTACGATCGATGCACATGAAGAGAATAATGGGAGGACAGACGGAGGGAAGAACTGATTTTCCGCCAATATCCTCTCGATTCGGGGCTCTCGGTGTAGAAACGTTGTACCGACCGTATGGAATCCATTTTATTTTTCCTCTTATTCCAAGTCACATGAGCAAAGGGAGGGCAGAACGACGGGGAAACGAAGAGAGAGCTTTCCGGGCTTTCCTCGGCCCGCACTCGCCGGCGTAAGTTCCTTTTGTCCGCGGTCGAACAGTTATTAACGTTTAAAGGATTTCTTGACCCGTTCGTACCCCCGTTGGCCCCTCGATGCTTCTACCGGTGCGCGAGCTATATGGAGTTACACTCTATACCCAGCGAAAATCCTATAGCGACGTCGAAAGACCATTTCCTGCCGATGAGTAATGAACTCAGGGAAGCCCGCTACGAGTTCACTTGCTTTCTTGCTCCTTCCTCTGTCCCCCGGCTCTCTCCCGCTCCTGTTTCAACACCTGAATTCAATTTCGTTTCGCTGCTATAAAGCTGTTAACGCCAGAACGCTATATAACGAGGGGAGTCATTTTTGTTCCACCGTAAGAAGCCAAAGGACCTCGGTCGGGCCGCGTACCCGAGTACAATAGCGATGCCACTCTCGCGATGCCGGTGATTTTTACGCTTAGGATCTTTTTCTTTTTTTTTTTTTGTTTTATTACTCAAAATCGCTCCACCGCCAGAGTTCGTTAAATCTAATAGATAAAGTAGGTGCAACCTAGCGCCAAATATCTTCTTTGACTTACGAACTTGGGAGAAACCGCCGAGAAAAGTCGACGAAAGTTTTCCGGCTGACCGAAGTTTAGTTTGTAGATCCTGAAGGCATTACTCTTCAGGATTCCCACACAAACACACACACACACACACACACACACACACACACACACACACACACACACACACACACACACACACACACACACACACACACACACGCGCGTGTATAGTACGAGCAGCGGTGAAAACCGGATGAAGATGAACCTCGAGAAATTAATGTCTGATCCTAGATTGCTCGAAGACTATGGATTGATGCGGAAGCGAAGGGGGAAAGCGAGCAGGAATCCTCGGTTGATTTCTTCCTGCGCGTGATCCTCGGAGATTGGAAAAGTTCCGTGGCTCACACGCCCGTTTTTATTTTGCTTCGCGAATTCGAAGCTCGGGGGGTACCTCGTACGAGGTCTGTTGGCTGGGTTTCCTCTTTCGCACGTTAGTTTTTTTTTTTTTTTTGTGCGCCGATCCAATAAAAACTTGATATAGTCAATCGACCTCGTGTAGCACGGATGAGTTGCCTCGGATTTTTTGTTTACAAAAAAAAAATGATTCATTCCCGTCCGACGTACGAAAAAAAATTGCAACTCTGACGCAACAATATACAGTTACGCTCGCAGAAACGGCAACATCGTGCCGAAATCTCGAGGTAAATTTTTCAAAGCATCGTCGCAGACTAACATTCGGTAATGCTAATTAACGCAAGTGCGCGAGTGGAGTATTCCGAGGGGTAAATTAATTTCGGTGTACACTCTCGTGCTGTTCAAACAGCGGCAATACGAAACTTTCGACGAAACCGCGACGATGCGATAAAGGAACACGTACCGAGTGCTCCGCCACTAAAACATGGAATTATAATTGTCCCTGAATAATGAAGAACTCGCGACGCCAGTGAGACACGCTTAATTCATTTAATTCATAAATTCACCGCTCTTTTTGTTAGACGAACTGGGGGAAACACGTCAGCGCTTTCGTGTACGGTTCATATTGTAACCGGGGTCCGTTGCATTCGCAAATTTGGATAAGTATACAAAGGTCGTCGGAGCGGACGAGATAAATTATTCAATGTCCAGGGTATTCCGGATGTACGTCAAAAGCGGCGATGTGATTTGTCTCCGGCGCTTGTGCGGGCTTGACGCTCGTCTTAGTCATCCATCTGTTACTCAACCTGAGAGGCCGGCCCGTAACGTCATACGTGAGCGCGAGAGCCACGTCTGCACTTGCCGCGCGCTACCACCGGACCCGGGGGGATAGTTCACTGTTGGATTGCGTATTATACGCTCCGTCGCCGAAACTGCCGGGTTAATGCCGTCCAGGCAAAGAGTAACAGGCATGATGGAGGTGGTCGATCAAAGGAGCCGAATCTACCGAGTAAGCTGTAACGCCGCGTCCGCCCTTGGGTCAGTTCCGCCACCGGAATACGTTACAGGACAGTCGTATGCGGGTCACACACCCCCATGTAGGTTTTTCCGATGGAATGGAAAGGGCCAATGGTCCGATCTGTGTCGGTGGTAACGATTATTGATTTCCACGACCGTTGACCAATATCCGGCCGGTCATCGACTCGTCTATCTCCGGTGCGCCGATTAGGGACCGACGAATCAATGTTAGCCAATCGGGCTATCCACTGATTCGTCCGTTTGTTAATGGGGTGATGTTGGGACCCAACCATGTAGATTTTTATTCCACGAAGGGCCAGTCGTCGACGAACCTAGTGCCAATATTTGCTGACCATTGTCGACTGTGGCATGGTCGAAGAACTGGCCATGATTTTCATCCTCATTCAATTGGCAAATCCGTCGGATTGTTCACCGTACTACGGGACGACCGAGCGGATGAATGCGCGAATTCCGTACAGAGGCGAATCGCTGTTTTGCGATTTCATGTTCCAATCGCATTCGGTAGAATCGAGGTACAGACAAACTGTCCTCGAGCTCCGCTGACGTTGGTGAGAAATCTCGTTTGACGCAGTATCGATCCGTAGGCTCATTACCAAATGCAACGGTACACCGCACCAGTGACTGTCGAATTTGTATTGGGCATCCGGTGTGAGAACGAGATCGGATGAACTTTGTGTTACAGTCTCGGTCGATCCGACTAGAACGACGACAGCGATTCACTAGCGTCAGGCATTGTGACCAACGTTGCCGAAGGATTCGAGACATCTCTTTGCCGAACATTCGAAAGCGCCATTGTTCGACGACTCCTCTTCTGTTTCCATCGTGTCCTTCATTCATTATACAAATGGAAGCTCAGAGCGTACCAAAGCTTTGGCAACGGAGAGTCTCTGCGTTGGATCCTCCCCCTCGATACGTGTTGCTTTGAGTTCTTTGGCGATTTGAGGCTCTATATCATTTTGGTTAATTATTCAATAATATCCGGAGTATAATCTGCCAACGGTACGCCTCCTCAAAGGCTCGGTGAATCTCATTCCCACGAGGCAATGGTGCCGACCGTCGAACGCGTACCGGTCTTCGGACGCTATTGTGTTATATTTGAGTATGTCAGAACCATAATCATTGAAATAGCCAACAATGACTCTTGAAGGCAATATTGAAGTCGCACAAACGATTATTAATTCTTTGCACCTAGTTCCAATACAGAAGAGTCCAGTGTCCGTTAATTAGACTCACAAATACAGAACCAATGAACCCTTGAATCTGGGAATGTTCTTTCAGGAGGTTCGGTACCATTGACTCGTACGCGATGTTGTGCAAATGTGGTACCGATAAAGATAAAGTTTGGCTGGTAAGGACCACAAGCGGATGAAGCTCCATTAAGGAAGAGATCATCGACCAAGCGGATCCGACGATCGAAAGCTTAGCGGCTAAAGAATCGGTCTTGGAAGGGCCGCGCAAAGTTCCCAACAGCAAGGATCATGGGGGAAAAAGGAAAATGGACAGGGAGAGGAAGTGATTGTAATCGCGAACCAAAGAGAGCAGAACAATATAAAGGTAAGGGGAGATATCGTGAGATCACGCAGTAGATCGGGGTTCAATGATGGGACAAAGTTAATTAAAAGATACAAGGAGATAAGGAAGTTGCTGTTTCGAGTAGGTGATATAGCTCAGTGAATAGCTTGGCTGATCCCTGGTCCATCATAACGTCCGAGCTTCTGTAATTCGGGCGTGAATACATCGATCCAAAAGAGGAAGAGTGTTGGTCGGGAAGGTGTTCGTGGATGAGAGGGTGAAAGAGAAAGACGAGGGGGCGAAACCCGGGAGAAAATCGTAAATCGTGTACTACAGTCACGTTAACACCGTTAGAAGGATTAATGTTAGCTCAAGGGATAAGCATCTAACAAGCACGTAGCTACGTTAAACTCTCGGGGCACGTTTCCGTAATGCAGAAAGTCGTAATCTGTTTGAGCTTATACACGTAATATCTACTCCCTTACGGATCTCCCAGCGTTGAAGGCATCCTCAGTGTTCCTCGGTACTGGAGCAAAACGTGAATAACAACCAAACGCTTGTACCCTCCGGGGTTTACAAAGGTAATCCCAAATGCGTTAACGAATTCCCGTGTACAATTAATAATTTTAACTTCAGTGATCTATACAGTTTTCATCGCGGTGCCGTCTAAGCTATTCGAGAAGGACCAAAGAATGCGAAAATCACTCGGGTGTGAATAGCCTTTTGCAGGGAGTACCAAGGAAATTCGCTAACGATTTAGGCGGCACCTCACTCGCGGAGTAACATTATTGAGGTATTTGCGTCATATTAGGCCCGAGTACCGTGCACTTTCGGAGAACCGAGATACACGAGAGTTCGGGGTCATTATGTGAATTAGTAAGTACGATACACCGTGGTGGTATAGCCGTTCTAGGAGAGTTTGCTTTTGCCCCGTTCGCCACCGGGGTGAAAACGGGAGCGGGTTTACGCCGTGAAATATTTAGTATTTAACGAGATCGGCGGTCTCGTTGATGCGAACGATGCGCCGTACACGAGGATGATGGGAGGAAAACAGAACGAGCGGTCGCATAACCGTGCGGGCCGGCAACATGCGCTTCGCACGCACACTGAGACACCCACACGGATTCACACCGTCCAGACCGAAACGAGTGAGCACTTGCGGTCTTGCTGAGATATCAGAGAGTATCCAGGAACTGGGAAGAGAGGGATCAATAATGCCAAGGTTGATAGTACGAGGTATGTCCTCTCGTGCTGTTCTACCAGAGGCGCTACCAAGAACCCAACGGGAACATCGAGCGCAGGGGACGACGGTATACTTCCATCAGTAGACATTACTCTGTGAGTACCCGCGTTTTATGCCATACCCATGTATACGTAGCGTAGATGTGTGGGTAACGGGTACATAGCCTAGGCGAGAACCATCCTCAAATTTATTACAATCGTGGCAGAAAGGATTACCAGCGCCGGACCCACAAATTCGATCAAGGCTAGTTTTCCAGAATCATGAAAAGGAGGCATTTCGGTAATCACGCTAAGCAGGTGGCAAGGGGAAAGGCGTCAAAGGAGATTAATTCGTCATTGCAGATTTGAGTTGAGTCCAGTAGTTTGCGAATTTGGAGGTGGTATGGCAGGAGGCGTCGTCCTCGGGGTCAACTGGAGCAAAAGGGTCACTGGTGGTTATTGGTGAATTAAAATCCCTGACCGAGTTAGCGCCATTCGTTAAGGTTTGAAAGAGATACGACCAGTGACCTTATCAATTGGCAGGCCCTGTCACCCGGCATTACCCTACATCCCGACTATTCGTATAACCGTATTATAGGAGACAAGGTGTGATGCTATACGTAAACGCACCGGTATGGACAGTGGCTGGAACTATAGACCCGAGCCGGTGGTAAGCTGATCAAAGATCATCACTGAATAGAGTCGTTAGCGTAATACCGATGGAAATTTGTAGGTCAGATTGAAAACGTCGTATCTCCGGATGGGTTAGAAAAAGCCCATGACTATCGTGTTAATATCGGATGCAGGGAGGAACGAGGCAAAACGGACCGATTTTGTGAATTCAACGCTGTTCCATAAATAAGGTACATCGCAAATGGAACATACCAATTCACTCCGGAATTCCATTTCGCACAGATTCAGCACAGTGGCTCTATTTACTTCTACCATTCGATCCATCCGATCCTTGATAGAAAAAAACATCGAGGAGATTAGCTACCACCTCCATCATCTTTGCGTCATTTAATAACTGTTGCGCAACAACAGGTGGATGCAATTTTATACTGCAAGTTGTATAACGCAACGAAAACATATTTGCTTCATTAGCGAATATCGTCCGGAGTTATCGCCGCTCAGTATCACAGTATCATTGTCGAAACGGAGAAATAATAGTTTCCTTTGTTCGTTTTACTCGATTCGAAAGGAATATTGTTTTCGGTACACACAATTGCGATCGGCGACTGGTGTTTCGACAGTGGGCCATAAATTTTTTCCGCGATTCGGGTGAATGCGGCGAATGTTTAGCAATTTTACTTTTGCGCTCTCGGCATTTGCCAATTTTATCCCACGCATCGCACGGACGATCGACGTTCGTCGGAGCCACTTTTTCGATCTCCGTTGCATGGAAAACGGCCAATTAACCAGTATACACAATGAATCGTCGGATCGAATAATGAATCTCTCCTCGACGGTTGACGGTACACAATGGGGGATAGAAAATCTGCATGCGTCACAAAGTAACAAGGATGGAATTTCATCGTCGGGCTTGTGGGAGTCATATCTTCCGCTGATGGTTATGCGCTCGAAGTGAAGAGCCTCATCGTGCTCCGATGGTTTCGTTTCTCATCGTCATTCCGACGGAAAGCTTCCCGAGGCTCTCCCCCACCCAGGAGCTAGCTGCTCGTCGCGTTCAAGCTCACGAAGAGCGTGAAACTGAATGAGCCTATTCTCTTTCTGCTTCTCTCGCGCGGAGGCTTGAATAGCTGCTCTATCGGCGCCACGGCTAGCGCTCTCTTGTCTGTTCATTCGTGCACTCGAGCTTTTGTCACTTTCGGAGAGAGACGGAAAGAGCAAAGCCGCCCGTCGGCGTTGGAGTTGTCTCCGGGAACGGCGGCGCGGAATGTGCCTCAGTCGCGGGAGCAAGCTTGATCAACCGAGGGGGGTTGGGCTTTCGGGGGCCACCATTGGCGCGGTAGAATATCGATGCGGCTCTTTCTAACCCCGTGTGATCGTCGGGCGCAAAGCGACCGCGGATTCCACCAAACACTCTTTCACGTTCCAAGCTCTCTCCCACACTCTCCGACTGCTTTTGCCGAGCTTACGGTGTCCTCTCCTAGAATAAAAGGTATATGTATACATGATACAGAAACCGGGACAGGGGGCAGGAGGGAGAGGTGGCAGGTAGGGTAGGAGAAAGAGAGAGAGACCTCTGGAGCGCTGACAATGAGAGATGCAGAGGCGTCGGTGGACCTTTGGCTATCCAACGCTCTCGCGGTATATATTATATTTGGGTCAGTGAATATATGAATAAAAGCCCCACGGTGTATAACATCCATTGTGGATTCTCAACCGCTGCGGCCACGGCGGTGGCTAAAATTCACGTGCGTTTTTGACGCATCGCGGGAGAGTCTGCGTGACCGCAGCGAGCGAACTGACGTCTGTTGAAGTCGAGTCATTTATGACGATTCGGAGATGATCGATCAATAATCAGATACCTATGAGAACTAGTATTTTTTTTTTTCTTTCGTCGAATTGAACGGGATAGTGTGTTGCAAGTAATTGTTTGACAATTCCATTTTTCAATACTCCAGCGCCACGACACCCCGACGATTCATGAATTCGTAGCTGCGCCCCGGATGGAAAAAACAATGTATGTAAAAATGCATGGAAATATGTTTCCGTCGTAAATTTTTATGTATCGGATATATTTCCGGGGATTTATGTGAAATATGTTTTTCGTGCATAAAATCGAGCCCCTTAATGTCGCATTGTATCTTAGGCCAAAAAGGGCAGCTGATCCGGGTTCAGCGGGCAAAAATACATCGGAATACGTTGCAGGTGATATTAGAAAAAGAAACAAAAAACAGTCAAAAAATTGCGAGGCTACGCCTTTCGAGTCCATTTTGCGCGTTTTTCAACGTCCTCAAACGGCACGATAAAACGGTTCCAAAACTTCGGACAAGGTCCTATCTTGTGTATTTTTTCCCGTAGAACACGCCGAGTACCTCGGATTTTCCCAAGCTCCATTGGGAGCCGAGATATCGACCTTTGAAAATCACGAAAATCGACGATTTTTCAAAAGTGGCTCAAAAATTGAAAAATCACTGTTCAATCGATTTTTTTGTTTTTTGTTTCAAGGCTATATTCGACGTATTTTTTCCCGCTGATCACGAAAATAACAATTATTTTACTCCCAGCCCAATATTTTCCATTTAAATCCCAAAAATACGATTTTAGCGATTAAAGGGCCAAAACGGTGTTTTACGTCGGATATGTTTCTCATACGTTTCTCCGCAAGACCGTCTCCCTGCGTTAACGACCGCCGGTAACCACGTCCAGCGAATTACGATTCTGGATCACGCGGACCGACAAAACAACCGCGGTCCTCGAAGCGAGGGGGTTTCCCGTTGCCAGGTCGCTCATCTGAGATTAAAAAATTGACCGGTGTCGCGTGTACCGAGGTGAGAGAATGGGAATTCAAGGGTCATCCGAGAGCTCGCGGTAACGCGGAACGCGTTCGGCGTACCGTGAGGCACGAATACCGTGAATCGGTGGGAATGTCGATGGCACTAGAGACAGAGCGGAGACTCAAGAGGATCAAGTCGCACTCGTGAGAGACCGCAGCGACGGTTGAATTCTTGGACCTTCGCCAGACTTCGCATCGAGTGATACGATTGTCGTGACACCAGACCATCCCGGGTGCGCCGTTACCGTTTAGGTATCTAACAGGGAGTATATATAACCGGCGCGAGGGCTCGACCCAGAAGGAGTTCGACGAGAGAGAGAGAGAGAACCTCAGAAGTCTTCCCACTCGGTGTCCCTCTCTGGGCGAGCCCTCGCATCCCTTGTGTGTCATTTACTTATCGCTCACGGGGCTTCGATGGCTTAAACGCGATAAAGCCCGCGCCGGGGAATCCTCACGATTCTTCCTGATACCCTCTATTCCCATGGCTGTAATATACTCGGGGCATATATTCACACACAAGATCCGTTACACTTTGAACACCGTTCACCTAATTTTTGTCCCATCATTTTTTTGTTTTTTTCTTGATAATTAAAATCGCAATGTAAATACGGGCAGCCGATTTTGTTGTCTTTCAATCGAGGTTATTTATGTACAGCGTTGAATTGGTAAAACCGGTCCGTTTTCACCCGCTCGTCCCAACATCCACTATCAACACGATAGCCATGGACTTCAATGTGCATGTGTACAAAAAAGTATTGCTGCCTACTCTACATTGTACGCTTTTAATTTAATTTATTATTGTTATTATTATTTGATAATTGTGGTAATGAAAATTACGGCCGAAACAATCTCACTTCGTCGTCACACAAAACTACGTCACCCAAATAATCCTCTTCACTACCCCTTTTGAATCCATCGAAAGTTCCCAAAGAACGACGTCCCCAAACACAAATTTCCAACGCACACACTGGGAACGACGACATAGTAAAAGCAACAACACTGACTTTTTACCATAAAAAATAGTTTCCGAGGGGAACGTCTGCATTTTACAGTTACAATGTCAAAAAAAAAACATGGTTTGGACCATAAATACAGTCTAATCAATTTAATATATACTATCAGAAACTATGTGTATACACGTTGCTACTGACAACTATGCGTTATACTCGGTGATACTATCCTTTTTCCCAGTGCACTATTTTTTCATAATCCCTTTATTAGAATGAAACGAGACAGAAACCTGCAAGAAACCCGCCAGCTTAAGTTGTTAGTATAATATATTAATCGGCTGTATCACTTCTTCGACAAGCAGGGTTTTATTTTATATTTATGTGTTAGCCCTTGTTCGGATACAAAGATATGGGCTGAAGGACCAAGCTCAATGGCGCTTAACCTGAGGGAGAAAATAAAAATCACACATGTATTGACGCGATACCACCAGATCTTGTGTTACTGAGGCTAATGAAGGGCATTTATACTAGACTGAAAATTGCAATGGAGACGCAGGTGAGTTTGTTCCCGTTTCATCGACAGCCGTAAATTTCTACGCGAACGTAATTCATATGCATGAAATAGTCTATTCCTCCTACAATATTATTATCCGCGCACAAGTTTCCTGAACGCAGTACACTATGCGAGATGCTCGGCATTTTAGGTATGCAAAGCTCGTAAAAACTAACCAACGTCATGGTTTACTTCGTTAGATCAAGGACCACACGAAATTCTCCATCTTTCTCCCTTGGCCACCAACGTCGGTACGGACCAAAAAAAAAAAAACGTCGAGACATCGGACGCCTCATTAACCGCCGCTACTGATGTTGTAGTATTTGTACAGTGGCTGTTGCCCCGGGCGGGAGAACCCGAAAGAAATAAAAAGAAAAGAAAAAAGACGGAATGTCTGGCGCGAATAGTCTCTCTAAAGGAAATTCCACAAAATTTGCAAAACCGTTACCATTGTGCACCGGTACGGTGGGACGAAAAGAAAAAAAGAGAAAAACGAAAACGAAATTCCGCGTACGAAATAACCTCGAGAGTACTGCAAAAAATGTCTTTGACAATAAAGCTCTTTCAACAAGCGTCCACTTTTCGATCACGATCTTTTCGGTTCACGTTCCAGCAATCTCGGTGACGCATTGGCCCGATGACAACCGGCGATAACGCTTCGTTACCGGGCTCGATCGATCGAACGGAGAAACTATTTACAAAGCGAAAGCGTGTAGCAAACGATCTCACTCTTAACCGCTAACGAAGCAAATGCGATTTCGGAGTTTTGTCCAATAATTTATCGAGATATGCTTGAGGTAGTCTGCGACTTAGCTCTTGACGGAGCGGAGTCGAAGAAAGCACGCTCGATGTACACTCCGGAGTTTCCTAATAACAGGAATGTGTATAGCTAATCGTCTATCGGAATAATCGGAAACTCACATGGTAACCGATAAGTTGAACAGGTAATAACGTCGATACACGCAGAGCCGCCAGCTTATAACAAGGGACCTCAAGGAGGTCGTCGGGACGGCAGGAAAAAGTTTCATTTAATTGGGGATAAAAATCCTTTTTTCTTCTTCTCGATTCAGACAAGCTCGCAGCTCCATTTAGGTAGATCTGAATTACGGAGGGTGATCCATCGATTTCAGGCAAAAAAAAATGTATACATATTCTATATAATAAACACCATTATCAATCGACTTTCATGCGCAATTTCGGATCAAACATTTTATTGCAGAAACGAATAAAATAAATGCTTGCCAGCTTGATGTATAAAATTGATTAAACGCGTTATTTCCCGAAAACCTAGTTTGATGATCCCGATAGTGCCGGATCGTCAAAGCCACCGTCAGAGACGGAAGCTCGAAAGACCGTTGCCGTTTCGGAGAGGGATGAACTAAAGCCAAACGGCGGAACATTTACATACGCGACCGAGTTTGCCACACCGCCTACCACCGCGTACCAGGATGCCCGAGGCGTGCTGCGTGTCAGGCGGACATCTGCACTCGAGGAATACCCAGTCAAGCGGTACGAAATTCGGTGGAAACGTTCCAATCATTAGCGTTAACCACGTGCCGGATCCCCAGCGGCAAAACGGATCCTGGAGCGACTGTACGGTCATTGCATATCACTATGTCCTCACGTTACTACTTCACGGCGGGGCTTACAAAATGTTCGGTCCACTGAGAATTTGGTTGTCTCCGTCAATCTCACAGAGCCCTCTTTGCCTTGGGGAAAACCCCATGATGTGGGAGAGCTCTCGGCGGTCGAGTGGAATTGTTTTCGGAATTATATGGCGTTGGAAAATATTCACCATTAATGTTCATACAGTTGCTTGCAACCAATTTTTTAAATTAATTTCTAGAGGCTGTTTATTCCGTTTCCGGTAAAACATTTTAAAAAACATGGCTACGCAAAATTACTCTATACACACGTATAGGAAAGAGCGTGGCAAAACCGTGCAACTCAGTGAAAATCGCCGTCGCAACTAAACGGATGATATTAAATTACTGCGTTTCATTAAACGATCGCAGTCGACAGTTTCTCCGAAGCATTGGCTTGGTTTATTTGTATAGAGCGTTCACGTGGAATACGGATCATAAACATTTCTCACCATCTCACCATGTCGTGGACGATATAACCTTCTTTACAGTAATGTATCGTTTGTCACTGTCGACGAGGTGACATATGCGGGATACACAGTGGTTCGGAACGAACAGCTCTGGGACAACTGACAAACAGTCAAGGAACTTGTAAAAGCGTAATTTTCTAATAATTTTGAGATGCCCCATTTTGCCCCTCCATCCCCTACGTAAATATGTGTGCGCGTATGGAGTAAAAGTCGTAAATATGACTCAACCGAATTAACACATAAATCAATGATATCTGGACCAGGCCATATTCACCACTTTTACCATATATATCTATACAGCTATATATACTCATGTTCATTTAGCATTTGTACAGATATATATGTATTTATATACCCTGGAAAGGAGCGTGGCAGCTTGCGGTTCCGCTGGTAGTGGTAGTTATTCTTCCGCTGGTGTGGCAATCTGTGCTCTTACAGAAATGGGAACGCGCCGGCAGAGAGATTACGTACTGGCGCGGGCGAGTCAGCGGTTATTACGAAACGCGACGTTGCGTGAGAGAGAAAACACGGTAAACGTAGTGCGGTACGAGTAACAGCAAAGACCCTTTGCTTCGTACTTCCATATTTTCCTAGGAGAGACTCGCACCCGCTGGCTCATCCGCCACACTCTGTTTTTCCATCGTATCCTGTTTCTTTTTCTCATCGTACCCGTTCTGGCTCCTTTATTCGCTCCGTCTTTCCCCTCGGATAATGGAGTGCGATGTGATAAGATAAGTTTACGAGTGTCATTCACCCGGAATTTCGCCGGGTCGTTCTCGCTTCCTCCATTTTTTTGTTTCCTTTCCAATTACGAGAGAAACGTTGTGGCATCGAGGGCGAAATTTGGCCTCGAATATTTTTCGTCACGTTCCATCCGGCTCTCTCCCGTAACGCCGAAACTTTTTCTCCCCGGACCGCTCGGTCGTCGAGCTTTTAATTAGCAAACAGTAACCAAATCCGCTTTTCGTGTACCCTGTATAGCCCTAATGGGTGGGGAGGTGAATAACGGGATGACAAAAAGAAATGACGACGGAAAGTATCAAACAAAGTGAGGACCGTGCACATTAAGTAGCGGGCTTGCCGCGAGAGCTACTCCGTATAGCGAGGGGCCCCCGCGAAGTCTGCAAAACAGGAACGCGGAAATGGTAACACATCCGGGCTTTTACACGGTAAGCCGGCCCCCGAACATGGTATACAGAACTCCTGTTTCAGCAACACACAGACAAATATACTGTGCAAAGGGAAGGAGTAACTCTCGCACATGCATATGTGTATGTGTGCGAAATAATAGCTGACTACGTAAAGACGACGCAGACAGAGGAAACGCAGTGCATTCGTGTCTGTGGTGGCCGGAATTACGGGTACCAAGGTAGCGGAGCTTGGCGGT
The DNA here is from genome assembly GCA_963575735.1 of Amblyjoppa fuscipennis. Lineage (NCBI taxonomy): Eukaryota > Metazoa > Arthropoda > Insecta > Hymenoptera > Ichneumonidae > Amblyjoppa > Amblyjoppa fuscipennis. The sequence continues at coordinate 25,377,550 of OY754492.1, forward strand.
GCATCATGGGTTGGAAATGAAAACTGTAAGGCCCCCGGAGCTCGAGGAGCTACCGTGCGTGAGCAGAATCTCTAGACCTCTGCTTTAGGGGAATAGTAGACTCTATGTACGTGCCGTTTAATGGAGGCTCATGAAAGAAACGGCCGTACGATGATCCATCATCGGCTCCTTTAAATCTGCGAAAGTACACCGGCGATGCAAAACCGTCTGCTGGGTGGTTCATCTCATAAAAACAACTGTTAGAAAAAAATGGAATCAAATTTTTCAAACACACATCATGCTCACATGACTGTCGCGGTGAGTCAAGTGTACGAACGTCCGGGACGACAATCACAAGTCGACGACGGAGCGACTCTCCCGAGCGAGCACTCTTGCTCGGCTATCCGAAGCCCGTAGTGTCAAGTGACTCTTAGCATCGTAGCATCGGCGAAGCCGTATCTGCGTTATCGTGCTCTTCGCAACGGCACTTCCGGTACGAATGCATGCACAGGAAGGAGAAAAAGTTAAAGAGCTTTGTTGCACGAAAGCGGCTTATTCCCGAGGCCCGTGCGCAACAGACCTGTGCAACGTTGGAGCGTGTGTCGCTCGGCCGCAGATTTGATACGGTCGCGAAGAAGCCGTAACCATCGATTTTCCCATTTAAAATTCGCATTCAACGTGCCCAAGCTTTGATGGAACGGACGGGAGGAACGGATCGGGCAAACAAATGAAATGTAATCAACTCGAATCTGTGTAGCGCTATCGTCGCACTTTAAAAGCCCTCGGGAATGCCTGTTGACTCTGTAAAGTGGGTCTCCATTATTTTCGGGTAGCGTGTGTGCACGCCCAAAAGTCAACGATCGGGAGAAGAGCGACATCGATTTCGGCGACTCCAAACGCTCACGGAGAGACGTGGAGTATCGGCGGTATAGTTTCTCGGTTCAAACTGTATTTCATTAACGGAACGAATCAACAACAAATCAACATCTGCGGCTGTTGCTTCATATCCTTGTAATAACAGGTCGTGAACACTCAAGCAGCCGAACAGGCAGACATATTGCTCAGCAGTGTCAACATTCTCACGAACGGAAACTCTCTCGATACATCGGCGGTAACAATACGTGTCACATCTGGCTCGACAGAGGCGATCCTCGCGGTACCCTAAAGTCAATCTTGTCCCAAGATTTAAAAAACTATTAGCCAGTTATTTCTCTCCAAAGTTCATTTTTATACGCTTTTATTTATTTTTATTTCGACGTCAAGTAGGAATTCTTCGATCCAGACAAATGTTGGTGACCTTCGGCTGCATTAGTTAAAAACGCGTCCATTAAAGTTTAATGAAAAGGTGTTGAAATACCTTTTGAAATCCTGGCCGTTGGAAAAGCTGTTCTTGCTTTTACGCGAGAGGAGCCCGAGGGAAAAGGGTGGACGTTCGATTTTTCACGCGGCGGCCGCTCCCGCGTCGACTCTTCGCTATTTGAGTTACAAAGTAACCGCCCAACAAGCTCGGATATCTCTTTTTGACTCGCCAGCATTATGTCGAGCGTATAGCATTATAGCGTACAGAGCTAACCGTTCCAAAGCTCGCCGGATTTCTTGCCCAGGCTTCGCTCTTTTCGTTCGTTCCTCCCTGCCTCGCCTGTTCTATACCTCAAGCGAAATGCGTTCAGCGAACACGTCTAGCCTCGAAGATTTATTACCCTCGCGGATCCGCCCAGTCGTTAATAATATTCTTTGCGTAGAGCTATATCCTCGGTCTCATCGTATACCGGCTTCTCGTTCGCGGGTCGAACATCAACGAATCGACAGCGGCTTTACCTCGAGGCGCGTATATCTGGTTCGAAGCCACACGTACCGTCTATGCCCGTACACAGGTGAGTTGTTGGCACTGACGAAAGCTATCGTCAAAGTGGCAAAAAAAAATATATATATAATCAGCTCCATTATCTTTTCCATATTAACCCCGAAAATGATAAATCTTCACACTGCTACTAACTGGTACTTTAGTTTATTCGAAAAAGAAGAATTATATTCAGCGAGAATAGAGCATATTCGGTCCTTTTTTTGGCTGCCGATAGTAAATAAATGTATTTTTAAAATTTATTCTTCAACCCTTTTTGTAGGTCAGGCATGAAACGATGAACCTTTTGTGTTTCACTCGAATCAGAAATGTCCGATACGTCCGTTTCTACGCATCGAAACGCAATGGACGTGTCATATATTTCGGATGAAAGCGTTAAAGTAATTATTCAAAATTTATGGAACAATTAGAATAGAATTCAATACAAAATATGTATAATACGTGGGTCGGGTTAGCGCGTATGGCTGGATGGACATTGTCATTATGGGGCACGCAGGCTCTTGTGGTTTATTAAAATCTGTCAGTTCAGAGAGACAGAGAGAGCGAGAGAGAAAGAGGGAGAGAGAGCGCGAGCGCTAGTGAGGGGGAATACGTAACGACAGGTTCAGTATTCATCATCGTGTGCCCTGGGATAGTGTATAGTCACACCGTCAAATTGTGTAATATGAAGCTTAATCAAGGCCGGGGCGTAACATTCGTATAACCGCATTGTCACTCACCGTGGCCAGTGTTCGGTACGTTGCTATTGCTCGCACGTTCATGACTCGCCGACAAGCAACGGTGGGAATTTTCGATATCTAGTACGTTAATTCTATTTTTAATTATTTTTAACTCCGGCACAGCGTGATCGCATGAGCACTGCATCACGAAAATCCGTGCATCCGAATCTAATTTTTCTCAACCTCGGAAAACCACCCCTAACAGGTTCTATTTTTTTCCAATTAACCCAGGCGTCCACTCAGGGGTCGTAATTACTGAAAATTTCTTTAGAAGTCCCCAAGCCAGAACGTGATTGTTCCAAATCCCACAAGAAACGGCTTCAAGGTTCTAATCATTGCAAGACCCCCTAAGAATCCACGACCTAGTGCCTAATTGTTGCAAGTCCTTCAAGAATCCCCTCAGGAGTCATAATTGTTCCGCGTCCACCTAAGAGTCCCCGACCCAGGACCTGATTATTCCGAGTCAGTCTCGGAAGGGTCAGTCCCAAGTTCCGATGGGCTACGATTTTCACTCAGAACTCCTGCTAATGATGTTTTCGCATCAAGAGCCTCGGGTTAAACCGGTACTCGAAAGATCCATCTCCCTCGCCCGGACTTTTGTGCCATCGCCTACACTCCGGCCTGTTAAAGCACAGTCGTCGCGGAGATTTATCCACCCTCGCTCTTCGATCCATCTCGCCGTTCTTGCGTGACGATATAACTCGGATAGCCGGAGGCTGCCGGTACTGAAAAGAGCGGGTGGGTAGGTGAAGTGGCTAGGGAACGAAGCTGCCGCCCGACCGAGCTCTACTGTCGAATGGTCTCCTTGAAGATCCCGTTGACACACTTGAAATTCTTTCTGTATCGCGCCGCGCGCTCGCGCGACGGCATTTCGAAAGCGTTTAGAGTCGTTTGGACTCTAAGTCGTCCGACTGCGGGGCTAACTCATGGCTCGTACACGTCCCACTCCACCGGTCGCGGTGCTCGGAGTGCGTTATGTACCGGCATGTAGTTCATATAGCGAAACATATATACATGACGCGGATGGGTGGCGGCTGCCTCACCGGATGCGGTGGAGTCGCTGGAAGTGGCAGGGGATTCCCGCGGGGCTCGGACCGTCGGCAGCAGTGCCGGTAGCGGCAAAAAGTACTGGACTAAAAAAAAAAAATATAGCCTCTGCCGGTCGGAGCTTCGTTAGATGGCACGTGCTTTTTCTCCCCTCCCAGAAACGTGCGAACCAAGTTAAAAGAGCATGTGGCATACGGAAAAGACGAAACGAAGTGGAAAGTGTTGAGGAACGTGGAGCTTTAGGCGGATAACGGGCTCAAAGCAGATCATAGCGCAGTGGAACTGTATACGACACCCGGAGGGAAAGGCAACGCTAATAACCAAAAGCTCGCACGAATCGCAAAGAGAGTGGCAACAATGCTTATTAAAATATGTCGCTACCTAAATGGAAAATATCATTAAAAAGGAAAAAGAAACTATTCGAGGGTAAGTTGTTACCTCCGTCTTCAATCGGGCAAACGAAACCCAAGACGTTGCGCAATACGAGATTGGAGCGAGAGGCAAGCGAGAAAAACAATGCTAGGAAGCTCGCTACTCTAATTCCCTCATATTGTCGAGGCTCTTGTTACTATTGCCACTCTTCTTCCTTCTTTCTTTTCTTCTCTTTTTCTTCCTCCAGTTTTTCTTTCCCTCGTAGCGGAATTTTTCCGACTACCAGTGCGTCATTTTTGCTTTTATTTTTTTTATTTTCCTTTTCCTTTTCGTATCGGGCTGATCCTATTCTCTCCAACCCCGAGCTTCGTTCCCTTCGTCACTGGAGTACTCTCCTTTTTCTTTGTTACTTCGGTCTCGTGTCTTCTTTTCGCCCCATCGACGAGACCGTGATGCGAGGCACTCGGATTGCAGAAGCGCACGGAGAGTGGTCGTTTGCTTTTCCGGGCCTCGTTCCGAAGAAAACCGCACACTTCGATTAGATAATTGAACTCCGTCTCGAAGGATAGTACCGTCCCGCCCGACATCGAGTCAACGTCGGTAAAACAGTTGTACAAATATCGGCGCTGAGAGCGATGACCTGATAGCGACTGCGGAATCGCCTATGAGGCATCAACGAGTCAACCCTGGTAGACATTTTAGAGCGTTGCAACAAATCCCGGCGGGGTGCGGAAAAGTCTCGACAAAACTCCGATCTAATGCTTGAAAAATGTCTACCAGGAAATGAATCGAAGAGCCCAGCAATGGCTCCGTTAAACCTGGACTACTTCGAAATATGTTGCTGGTAACATTAAATAAAATATTAGAAAAAGAAAATAAAAATTCGTCAAAAAATTGCAAGGCTATCCCCTTTCGAGTAAATTTTTCGCGTTTTTCAACCGCCTCAAACTGCCCGATAAAACGCTTTCAAAACTTCGGGCACGACCCTATCCGGTGTATTTTTTCCCGCAGAACACGATGGACACCTCGGATTTTCCCTACCTCCATTGGGAGCCGAGATATCGACGTTTGAAAATCATGAAAATCAACGTTTTTCCACAAGTGACTCAAACTCTTCGAGAACGACAAGACTGTTGGACGAGAACTATTTCACGAAAATTGATACTAAAAATATTTTGCGACGAGCCATAATCGAGCTAGCCTGCTGGGATATAAATTACATAAATTCACGGTACTTCCGAGTCATCGACGATCAGTCTGACTAAAATATTACAGAGATAAATGTTCTTTTGGATGAATTTGTCGGTTTTGTCGGGATTGTCGATTATGTGGCTTCGTTGACCCGCGTCTTATTCTAGGTAAACAAAACAGAGTCGCCCGATGAAGTACCGAAACCGAGGGAAACGACGGGGCGACGGTGCGAGGAGGAATCGAAAGGGATCACTCTGACACGGAGACACTGTCGCGATCGTTTGTTTGCTCCGCGGGAAACCCCGCTAAAAGGCGAAGACGGTATTGACGGAAGGCGACAGGACTGCGCCGGGGATCTTCCCGGAGCTTCGACGAGATTTGGTCGGCATTGTTCTGCTTGCGGTTCCGTTTACATTCGCTCTTCAACCGTCTCCTTCGACTCGCGCGATCCGTCGTCTCGCCTTCGGTTCCTCGTCGTTATCGCCATCGCAGGCCACTTCGTTTATAAACAAATCGTTTCTGGATATCAAGCGAGACGCCGGAAAGTTATAGCGGAGTTGATCGCGCCGTTATCTCCCGTTTCGCCGAGTCTAACGGAAACACTCGTTAGTCGTTAATGCACCGTCGTTGGCATACTGTTGCGACTTCTCGGCGATAGCGCTCGTCAAAACAATCTCACGACCGGAGAAACGTCTTAACGCGCGCACCGTATACGCATTAATTGGCGAGGCTCCGAACGAGCTTGCGACAGAGCGTTAACGAGCACTGTATTGCTTCCCGCGGGGCATGCAGTAGCACACAATTTCGCTAGGGGCGACAGTTCTTTTTCGTTTCTGTGCACACATTCACTATATATGCGAGTAACATTTTTTAATCGTTTTTTGTTTTAACTTCTAGATAGTAGATAGTTTTTTTTATTCTTTTTTGTCGATTCAACGGGGATAGTCAGGAATACTGTATTGCCGCCATAGTATGCAATAACGGATCGCAAAGAGGGCAAAGGTATTGTACGCAGTCACATACTGTATATCGTAAAACTCGTCGAAAACTGGCCGCAGTGGCTGCGACCGGCCGACATTGCATGTGGCCTCATAAAAGGCAATCGCTTGTTTCACCCTCACGGCGCAGCGAGGCGACTCCCGTTTTTTTCCTTTTTTTCAATTCTTCTTTTTTTTACCTTTTTTTTCCACATTCACTGCCTCTATCCTCGCTCGAATGCGGTACGTTTCTCGTTCGGTATTGAAATTGAATTAATTACAGTCCCGCTGATTCCCCGTTTCGTCATTCACCCTGAATATTTATATATGTATGTGTGTGTATGTATGTACGTATAAAGTATAGCTATCTATACGCGATCACGTGGCGACGAGACACCTGGGCAAAGTCTGTCAGGCTGCCAGTCTGGGGTACCGCGTGACTTGGAAATATTAATTAGTTTATCCAACTACGGACCCTCGCCGGAGACTCGCCGAATCGAAGCTGCGGAGTGTAACTGGATGGTAACTTCCTGTCGGGAAGCTCAACGACAACGCGGTACACACCGATATCAAACAATAATTAAATTTAATCATTACAAGTCAATTAGCCGAGTTAATATCAGCCTCCGGAACATCCTCAGCGCGAGATACTCCACTGGGATTTGAGACTCTCGATGGCGAGGCGTCATTCTCTCACCGGGTCCTCGCTGTAACGGCGAAACGTCGCCTCGCTTCGTAAACGTCACGGATAACTTCGGCATGAATATTCAGTATTTTTTTTTTTTCTCTACTGTCCGACTGAGCAGCAGGAGAGTCGTGCATTTGACACTGACGCGACGTCATCGGCTCGGTGTCTCCCGCGCCCTCCGCGATGCCGACAATTTTTTCTCTCAACGCAGTGAGACACTTTTGCAGTACGCGGATTGTCACTCGCCGCAAATAGAATCCTCGAGCGCTAAACAGCACTCTCTCGCAACAAATCGATATTTTTTATATATAAAAAAAATTAGGCAACATCCGACCCGATACGTCAGTCGAATTCTGAAAACAGTTTCCCCAAGCTGCGTCGGAGACTTTCTACGAGCCTGAAAAATCGTTCCCTCGGGGTTATTTTTTAATGTCATTTATAAATTAGCTATATTAAAAAATTCAATCGGCTACGCCAGTTGGATTTTGGAATTAGCTTTCCCAAGCTGCTTCGGAGACTTTTTCCCCAGTCTGTAAAATTGCTCCCCAATTGCTTCCTTTTTTATTTATCAATTATCGGTATCAAAAAAATAAGAAACGCGTGTTTCCGGCCGCAAATTGTTTCCCCGACTGGGGCGGCAACTTTCCCCGGTTTCTTCCCGTAGTTGAACTATCGGGTCCCGCTTTTATCGCGTTGCACAGGGAGGATTCCGAGACGGTATGAACTTTCCGTGGCGTTCATAAAATTTCGGAAGACGTACGAAAACCGCGCGTGGGATACAGCTGGTTTTGCGGTGCCGAGGTGGCGCACCCCCGGTTACACAGTGCTCTGGGGGGCCTTCTCGGCGAGAGAGCAACTTGTGGCCGAGCTCTATTAAAGCCAGCCCCCGTTCCAGGGAATATGCCGCGCGGATGGGAGGGTAAGTGCGCGGCACACTTGCCCATGCAGCGGCGGGGCTAACTCACTGGGGATATACGTGTCTAATAGAGCGGTATAGTCTTGTACTTTGGAGTCGTACGCTGGAGCGCTTCGACGGGACTTTTAATTTCTCACCGGCACACACGAACGGCGCTCACGGAATACTCCTCGCCTTTATTTTACGTTCCATCCAGCGCGTAGACTCGGTTACGTTTGACGCTGCTACAACTTTCTCTGTACACAGAGCCGTGACACTCGCTCCTTAAATTCATGAGCCTTTTAATTCACGGTTACGAAACGAGATAAAACACCCGGAGGTAAAACTTATACTACCTACTTTGCCCGGCCGCCTGGGTCGCGCCCGGATTGCGCGAATACAAATTCATCATGCTGGATATTTCTTCAACGATTTCTTTGTAATTATATATATTATGAAAATGTTTTTCTTTAGTTTTCGTGATTATTATTATTTATTTTTCAATTTTTTTTACTGGACGAAAATAGGCCAATGAGGGACAAATATGTTCGTCAGGATTGCGGCGACTCCACGAGCGGAATTGTTTTACAATGCGGCGCTAATAAGTCGCCCGGCAGACATGGAATCGGTGGAAGGGGATTCGACGGGTCGATTGGATTGATAGCGCGTGTGAAACGGAAGCCGACGAAGCAAAGAATACAGGGGGCAATTACAGAGAGCCAGGACGAAACACACGCGACACCGAGAGAATAAGAGCAACGCAATCGATTAATTGCCCGCGGAAAACCGCGGGATGTTTCGACTCGTATGCGTATCGCCAACTTTCGTATGTAAAATATGAAGCCCGCGAGTGACCTGGTTCGATGATTATTCGCTATTCAGGACTGTTCGACGACCGCCGGGCAATCGCAACGCCGACGAACCGACTCAGCCGGAACGGGAATTCAAATAATTTGCTCGGCTTACTCGACGGGTGAATTATTAAAAATGGGCGCGTCCGATAGCCAATCGGAACTCATCAATTTCTCGGCGAAAAATCAACAGAGAAGTCAACCGGGTTCGCCGATGATTCGGCGAAACTGTAAAAACAACATTTTCCATAAATTAAAATTGAATTATAATTGAATAAACATTTTGCAAAATGGAATAAAATCGCCTCTACCGTCGTTACTTTAACAGCAGGCACGATCGTACATCGAATGCGAATCCGACGATCACTCTTTAAACAGTCGATGCAGAGACCCTTATAAATTCCCCGAGCTCAGCTTGTTGGAACGTTCTTCGGACTAGACGCGACACGGCGCGACCCTTTCCGGGCTCGAGGCGTCACTTCGTCGATTTCTCGACGAAAAATCAACGAGAGAAATAAATCGAACCGCGGATAATTGGGCAAAAAAATGAAAAGAAAATTTTGCATAAATTAAAATCGAGTCACAATTAAATGACAATTTTTCAAAACAGGAAAAAAAAACATCGTCGTTACTTTAATAGCATAGAAAATCGTATATCGAATACGAATCCGACGATCACTCTTTGAACAGTTGATGCAGAGACCCTTATAAATTTCCCGAGCTCAGCTTGTTCGAGCGTTCTCCGTACTAGACGCGACACGGTGAGGCCCTTTCTTGGCTCTACGCGTCAGTGTGTTATGCAACTCTATGTATGTTGAGAATCTAGAGGCGGAAGAGTAAGAGGAGGAGCTCGCTTGTCTAGCACTTAGCGGTCCGACAAGGAGGCAGCCACAACTGCATCAGCAGGAGGGCCGGAGAAAAGTGCTGATACCGAGCGAAATTTAAGCTATACGTGGTTCATCAGCAGCGCCGAGGCCGATGAACCGCGTCGCGCGGCTTGTTAGCACGTATCTACTAACACTGTTATACGAGATCGGCGTACACGGGACAGTTACACGCTCGAGAATCATCCGTTTACCGTTAAAGCCCCGTGACGACGGACGCGAGGTCCTCTGTCCGTAGCATGTATTATTGCGGCCCGAAGTACATTACCGTGTTAAATCGTTACGCATCAAGCTTGGAAAGTGGTAAATCCTATAACCCGATACTCTACGAACACGGCTGTTAAGGGTCAATGTATAGTTAGGGTAAAAGTGGTCAATATGGCCCGATCCATATACAATGGATTTACGAGCTAATCGGGGTGGGCCATATTCACCACTTACATATACAGATATGTGTGTGTGCGTGTGTGTGTACGACATAGAAGGGTGGGATATTGGCGATTATAATTAGGAGTTTAATTCTGTAGAGGCTATCAATCGGAAGCATAAAAACATTAATTAAATTACTCGTTACAGCGGACTGAGTGCATCACGAACATTGAACAGTGGAATGTCCCACATAGTGCTTCCGGTAGCTCGCGGCTCGCTTCCCACGCACAAATATATTTTGTAGATATTTAACAGAGTTGAGCAGTCCTTGATGTACCAGGTACTTGTTTGGTACTTCAAGTACGTACTTGGAGTACAAACTTTTTAGTACTTCAAGTATCATTATCTGTTTAAAGTTTTCAATAAGTATAATTTTAACGAGAAGGAATGAAAAGGAACCCTTTTCATTGATTATGAACTGTTTTATAGATTTTTTCTTTATGAAGAAAGTGAGAAATAAATTACATATAGACGAATTACATCGATGGAAAAATGACGAATTATGGTAATTTCAGATAGCGATTTTTTACGATGAAGCCAAAGGTGCCAATTGCTTTGCACCTTTTTCTAAAGCCTAAATAATGTTTAACACTACGAAAAGTACTTGAGAAATACTTCAAGTACAAAAAGTACTCGATACTTTGTACTTGAAGTATTTTTTGGTTCTCTGCCCAGCGCGAATATTTAACATGTATTTCAGATAGAGTAAAAATGGGTGAATATGGTCCCTGGTAATTAGTCACTAATTTACGTGTTTTAATCTGGATAGGCCATATTGACGAATCTTGCAATATATCTTTGCGCATATATTCGAGATAAGTTTAATATATTTAACACTTTCCTCCATGTTGGATTGTGGCTCCAGAAACGATTGCTAGTTTGTGAATGGCGGGTAATCGAAGCCGGGTCTCGATCGTTTTTTGTATCGACACCAACGTTGCCGAGTGGCGAATTACCCCGGGGAATTTTGTCTATATCAGCCCCGGCATGCAGAGTCGGTGGTAGATTGGCGTATATATATATGTATACACGCAGCTGTATCCTCTCACCGTGCGCCATCGCCTCGGTGCATTATTCTTTGGGACACGATACGTTAAGGGAGAAGAAAAAAATCGGAGTTAACAAGGAAACTACCCCTCGGGCGCTGACAACCCTTCGCGAGGCCACCGAAGCGCAAACGAATCACCGACGCGCTCCGCCGCTGTCTATCGCTCCGTAGGATTTTTTCAAACTTCCCTCGACGGAAGGCGGGCCTATTATCAACTATTGCGCCCCGAACTGTAATTAATTATTCGACGAAGCGTGGTCTACCGGCCCTTTTAAACTCCTATCTCAAGTATTACCAGATACACGGTCAAACTTCTTAATATAAATAAGAAAGGACGGTGAAAAAATGTTTCAAAGAGGAAAGTCGATGAAAATTAAAAAATAAAAATAAAAACGGCAGAGGAAGGCAAACTTTGCGGGCAATGGGGCTCCTCGCCTGTTTGGAAAAAAAAAAATTTACGTCTAACGAAAGGAGGAGAAAGGGAAAAAACCGAAATCTGCCAAGGGCAAACTGGCGGTAGGCTGATAATTATTTTTCGCGGACAAAGGATAATACAATGTACCCATTAGTCTCGAGTCGCAGAATATGCTGATATGCTTCGCATCCAAACAATCCCCACGAGCCTCCTTCCCTCGGATGCACTGCATGAACACAGCGCGCATTGCGAGACATCTATGTAAACAGACGTGACTAGCATCGCCCAAGAGGCCTTTCTACGTGCGAACGCGGTGGATCTCGGGGCCCCTCCAACGACATCCTGCCGGCTGCATATATTTATCCAAAGATAACAGTATTCAGATGCATCGACTCGCCTCTCCCTTCAATTATCGTGCGACGTGGCGCCGATAACGGAACCAACGGATACGAGATATTGCAAAATCTTCACGAAGACGAACGAATCGAATGCCAAAAACAGTTGCGAGCCCGTTCTCTCTTTTTGAAAATTAAAATAAAATAAAGAAGATACAACTCAAATTATGTTCGAGTCCTTTCGCTCGTCGCCCAAAGAGGTGGGAAAAAAAATGTGGGTCACCCCGGAGAGTGAAGAAAGTTTCTGTAATGCGCTCGAGTGCTTACAAGAACTACATTTTTTGCTACCCCCTAATTGGTCGTATTACTACGAAGCAGATTTTCTGAAAAGAAAAAAAATATATAACCAACATGAGAAACAAAGCCGTATTATTGCATCTCGTGCGTCAAATCGCCGGCTCCTTGCACGAAGTATTCGCGGGCGTAATTATACGCGCACTTCCGTTTGTGTACCGTAAAACGCGTGTGTGCACCGATCGGGCATTGGACCCGCGGCGGTACATAAATTCCAGTGCCGGCGGGCTTTACGAGAGGTTTCTGGAAATTTCAGTAACTATGGTGTACATTACAGCCTCGGACGGAATTGCATCCGCGCGGCAGGGAAGCGGAGTGCAGAGAAAGGGCCGAGAGTGAGAGCCCTCACTGCCGTAGGGTTATAAATTCTCGTTCGTGCGATGAGAGTTTTGAAGTGGGACCGTTAAACCGAGCGTGCGGTGGTTGCAGCTCGGAGCTGGTACCGCGGTCGGAGGGCAGTTCTGCGTGCGGGCGAATCGAGTCCCCGCTAAGGGTGCGGGCAGAAGAAAACCTCGTTTATACGCGGCGGAGTCAGATAAGAACGAAAATGTAAGAACTGGACCCGGTAGTTGGCCGGCCGGTAATTTATGGCGCCGGAGCCGACGGAGGAGGAGAGAGGGACCAGTCTCCTACTTCCACTCTTACTTTGCCACTGTATTTTTCAAGATTTATACACACGTATAGAGAATGGAAAATCTCAGGGAACGAGAGGATAGTTTTTCTCGCCCTTCCGGTCTCTCCTCGTGGCTTCTTCTTATGCACCACGGAGCAAGATCTAATACCATGTTCCTATCCCTCCCCGCTCGCCCTGCCTCGATTCTCCCGGGCGTCACATTAGTTCGATAGAGCGGAGGATGCGGGATATCGTGCGCGAGAAATCCTCCGCTCTTTCCGATTGATTGCACTTCGATAGGATTGCGGCGTCGCGTCTCTTCGTCTCTGTCTTGGTGTTTACGGAAACGTGCATTAATCTATCTCTCGTCGAGTTTTATATGTGTATATGTATATGTTGGGGGATAAAAAGAGAGTCGACGGAGGAAGCACTGAATCGCAAGCGTTCTGCGGAGTCCGAATGGAACAGGAAATTGTTGAGGTCCGGATGAATTTATTATCGACGGCTGGCGAGAGAGAACGTGGAATTCGCAAATAAAGATTTACTGATTTTACTGTTCGAGCCCGGATACGTGGGTCGTAGAGCGCAATTGCGGATTATTGGATGGCACTAACATTTTTTTTTACTTCCTCATAACACGCAGAGTATGCGAGGATGCAAATTTTTGTGACGAAAAATAAAAAAGCAAGCCGGCCGAGTCGTGGACCCTGTTTCGAGTATCATCGCATCGTCGGAGTTGAGATTATCGTGTAATTCACCGAGGTAATTCTCACAAGGCTATCGAGTAACCGGGAAAGGAGATGATACGCCGCGACATGAATTCCCAATTAATGACGAGGTGAAAGACGAGGAGGCCGAGACGTGCCGATATCGAGGAGTTCCTTCCTATCGATATTCTGTATCCGTGCGCCGCTATGATCCGCTATCGAATATGTTGTGTCTGATGGGGGATCGGTACGGCTAGCTTCCCGTGTATAACGAGTTTCTTAGCCCGGGAAGAAAAAAAATCTGGAACGGGGAAGAGGAAGAGGAAGACTCGTGATACCTTCGATGAAAGATACTGAGCTCATAATGCGCCGAGGAGTCTCGACTTTGCCACGTGCAAGGAATCCGTCCGTTGGCTTCTCACACGATTCGACGTAGTGTCAAAGAAAGAAGAAACGGGACTCTTTCATCATCCATATCGTATCTTGTTGCCTGAAAATAGCAACCGTCGATTAAAAATTATACATAACAATTCCGGCAGGGATCTCCGTATCGAATATCGATCGAAACTATACGAGTGACAAGAAAGAAGAAATCATCGAGCCGCTTTTTGGAAAGTGGCGGATGAAACTCGGTGGTATTTGTGTCATCAATTCTATATAATCTCCCGACCTCTCAGGTAAGAATAACTCGAGCAACTCAAGAGCCCCGAGATGCAGTTTATTTCCTGCTAGGTTGATGGTAACACGCGAAGCGACGTACTTTCAAAGGAAGAAACGGGACTGTGCCATGATCCATATCGCATCTTGTCGTATGAAAATAGCAATCGGGGCTTCACACTTATACATATAAATGCTAGCAGGATTTCTGTATAGAATGTTGGTCGACGCTATACGAGTGGCGAGAAAGAAGAAATCTGCGAGCCGTTTTTGGAAAGTGGCGGATGAAACGCGGCAACTACTCGACTCGGTTTAGTGGTATTTGTCTCCACCATTCTATATATATGTCCCGACCTCTCAGGTGAGAATAACTCGAGCATCTCAAGAGCCCCGAGCTGCAGAGTATTTCCTGCCAGGTTGATGGTAACGCGCGAACCCGAGCACTGCGGAACGCTCGGTAGCCGCAGGAATTTCTAACTAGCCACAGTCGCAGGATCAACCCCGAAACGCTTCGGGTTCGAGAGAGGCGAGAGAGAGGCTCCCCGGATACTTTGGCGTCCCTTTGAGCCACTTTAATTCTCTTTAACCAGACGGGAAACATGCATATTCTATAAGTTGCACCTAAACCGAAACCACGGAAGCCCCCTCTGTTCGCCGTGTTAACCGGCTGCTGAATTTCGTAGAGCGCTTGCTCCATATCCGGTCGGCGACCGCGTTGATGGCTCAGCCGCTCGCTTCTCCTTCGGCAAAGCTGCTTCCGTGCGCGTGTGTGGTTTATAGAAGGTATTATTTAAAAAAAGAAAAAACATATAAAAATAAAACTGCCACGAGCAGACTTCGGCTGAGATACCTATGCAAATTGGAGCGTTCCGCTTAACTTGCGCAATTTGATCGATCTTGAATTCTTGATTGCGGAACTTGAGAATTTACCATACGAAGACCCAAGAAATACTTGAGATCGATGGCTTGTTTAACGCCGTAGATACGGCTAACTCTCGACGCGATAAGTCAGCTACGATCTATCCTTCTCTTCTGTAAATATGATGTATGTGTTACCTATCCCGGGTAAAACTACGAAAAATCTTGTTTTCCACGCTCGCGAGTGACGGGAATCCCCAATATAAGAGAGCTTCGCGGATTCCCGGTGAGAAGGGGTGAAACATTGACGTTTCGATTTCCCCTGCTCCGAGGAAGCGAGCGTTCGTCCGTGTGATACACCCTCACTCTAGGCTATCCGGAAAGCCCGGCAACGCAATCTTCTCAATGATTAGGTAGCGTGCCTGGAATGCATTCGATTTGTGACCTGCGGTGGCTTCACGACCGCGGTTATAAACTCAGGTCGATTCACAATGAATACATCTGTCCCGCTTTCTGATCCTGGACGGCGGTTTTGCCCCCGGGATATTGCTAAAGGATAATTAAAAAAAACATGATAGACGTGAGTCGTGAATCAACCTGTGCGGCTCGTGCAACGCGGTCGGGTTTATTGCGTGCGCAAAGGAATGCACGGATCGACGAAGCTTCGCTGCGGATGCGAACGTTGAACCACGTCAGCGAACCTTCTCGCGGCTCGTCATCGATTACCGTGCTCATCCTTCGTGTCAACCGCCATCGCAACGTATCCAATAATCGTTTTCACTCCTGGACCGGAAAATTTACATGTCATACATTGATCTGCAAGTTGCGGGACACCGCGACAATCGATTGAACGGCTACGCATTATGGTTACGCCGCAGTTTAAACAAACTCGTGGCGGTGACGCATTAACGGTGCGGCTTCCGGCGGGCACACGGCTCGATTGAACACCGATTAATCCAGCGTTTCGTATAAATTAACGCGTCGTTCTGTTTGCTTCGTCATAGAGAATATGTTTAAGTAAAAAAAAAAAACGAGATTTTAAAGTCAGAGTACTTAAAATAGTCTGAAACGTCGAGAAATGTGATTTTTATCTGGTATTCCGATGTATGTGTCTGAGTAACAGACTTGCAATGTTGAACACGGCTATAACTTGGATGCGGTTTTAGATAGCCGGTTGAAACTTGGTACTCTAGTAGAGTGGTCACGGCTCTTCATACAGTGCAATTTTTACGAAGATTGATGCTGAATTGGATATCTTACGGGCGTTTGAATTTTTTAAAAATATTTGTGATATCTCTAACTTGCGCAAATGTTGAGCTGTTCATCTATGGGAAAGCCAAAATCGACCAACAAACTTTCCCACGGGGAAAACTATGCGCAAAATTGTAATAAATGACGAAGCCGTGTGGAAATTACCTTGCACCTTTTTACTTTGTTTGCCAGAGATTTGCGTTTGTCAATTTAGTTCTCGGTAACTTCTCGAATCTGTAGCGAGCTGATGAAGTTTCGTAGGAATGTCTGGCGCGAAGATCGCGATTAACCAGTGACCGTAAAAATTCATTAGGGTCGCGTAAGACAACAACTTTGATCATTTGGCTTTCCTTGGGATGATTGCGCTGTACACAGTGTGGAGTAAAGGAGAGGCGGGGCTTTGCTCACGCTTTCCAGACGAAGCCCAGCACGAGAAGCGTACCCCGAAGCGGTTTGCGTTGTTGAGTAATTGGTTTTCGACTATAATAGTTCGCGGTTTAATGTTCAGTGTACTCACCTCCTTGTCACTGCGCTGATGAACTCTGCAGTGTAGAAACGCTGTCTGGCCTATAGCCGTTGTCACATTCCTCGTCACGTTTGTCTCGAAATACGGCCATCCACTCATGTTCTGACCACCTAATCTGTGATCCCGGACGAACAAACCTGCCAATCAAATTTAATGGAAAAAATTAATTTAAAAAAAATGGGAAAACATCTATGTCGTTACTGGTCAGATAATAGTTTACTTAAAAAGCTTTTTTGCATGAGCAGTGCTACTTTTCGTACCTGTAAGGCGTAACAAAAGTGGCGCTTTATAGTAAAGCGTACTATAATAGCGCTGCGCATACACACATGGGCCCGCTTTTACTTCTGGCATGATAATTTTACGTCTCGCACGCTAATTTTATTTCTAGCACACTACTTTTACTTCTCGCACGCTACTTTTACTTTTCGCACGCTACTTTTACTTCTCGCACGCTACTTTCACTTCTCGCACGCTACTTTTAATTCTCGAACGCTCGTAATTTTACGTCTCGCACGCTAATTTTACTCCTTGCACGAGTGCTAGAAATTCCGGCACAAGGCTTCGTCTAAAGTTCGCTTTCTCGCACTGGTATGGCAAATTACTATTATGCTCAAAATGTTTAGTTTTTCCGATTAACAATGAAACTTCTGTATGGTCCAGCGAGATCGAATCGGCGAATCGTTGCATCAATAATCGAGCGCGCATTGTAACCGACGGCAGATCATGGTAGATTATCCGCAATGAATAAGGGTGGCGTTACAATAGAAGCTTTTTCGAATGGTGTGGTGGAACTCTAGACTCTGTTCATTCGCGATAAATGGGGTGAGGAAAAAAAATTAAATAAACGTGAAACTGGCATTCGAGGCGCACGGATCGTTGGGATCATCTCGATGGGGGCTTGGGATAAATTCTAGGGAAAGTAGCGAACTATTGGATTCGATTAGCCGACGACGGCTGACGGATTTTAATTAGAGCTGTAGAAACGTTCTTAAGTACGATCGTCGAGAAGCTTGTCACAATATATATGTATAGTTATACACACAGTATGGATATCTATATATAGGATCACGGCTCTTTCAGAAAAGCAGCGGAACGGCTCTCGACGCCATCCTCGATGCCATCTCTTCGGTGGCTTACAATTCATCGAGCAAACTTTGCCATGAAAGGACCCTGAACTATATTCATTCGCTTAATTACGAAATCCATCAACCAGCCTGGACCGGGCAGAGGCGAAAGATCGTTAACATCTTCAAATATTCGGAATTAAGTGAGACAACATAAAATATTTTTAAAAAACAAAGATGACATTAATATCGGACGTAAATGGCATCACGGAAGGTCTTAATGGATTGTCTATTTACCAGGTCCAAGGGGGCGTCGATCATGGGAAAAGTTCAGGCTGCCGAAAGCATAATTGTTTATTCAACCCCGTATAATAATCCGCGAAACGATGGAATTTCGGAAAAGCAGAGGGGAACAAATAAATGCGAAAAGTTGAAACGCGGCATCGGGGAAAAGCCTGGGAGGAAGAGGAGAGTAATTCGCGAGCTGTATCGGACATTCTTGTGATCGCGGTCCGGCCGCACTTCGCTACAGCGTATAATAAATAAAGAAACGTGTCGATAAAACTGCCCGAAAAGTGTTCCACGTCCGATCCAGATCACACTTTATATCGCGTCGGCCCCGGCCGGCCGTAGGACCGGAATTTGATTTACAGATCTAGTTCTCGAGAGTTGCCCTCCAAGGTATACCCTATTAACGATATACCATATTGTACCGAACAGTGTCTTCCGATACGGTGTCCGGTGTAACAGTCCCGTACCCCGGGGCGGATTCTGTATATACGACACTGTTCGAAAGCCGGACGCCGGACAATTCGAGTTTCCACGGCGAAAATGTCAGTGAGGCTTTATTGTTTCAATCGCTCACTAGCGGCAATTACAATAGCTCTCGGCGCTTCGTGCAGTTATGTATGTATGTACATGTATGGAGACATATATATCCTATAGGATAGCCCCGCATAGACGAGCGCCTCGCGCGTTGATAGAATCCCGAGAGAAAGAGAGAAAAACAGAGCTTCGGCTTTTGTCTACGCGGAGCCCGCTTTATTTAACCCCTGTCCGTTGAAGCTTAAGCTTAAACCAACGAAATTTCGATTCTCTGTTCTCTGGCATTTGATTTCTGCATGAAAAAAAATGTACCCTTTTTTTGTTCTGCGTTTTTTTTTTTTTTTTAAATCGATATCCGCTTGGATACTCTTTGAAAAAATAGTGGCGCGCTGGAATACCTCTTCTTTACTGATTATCGACCGGCACATTTTTTTTTTCTTCCGCCCAGAAATATGTTGCCAAAGGATCGAAGCAGCAGAGTTGGTTCTATAGCGCAGACGCCGATCGGCGTACGAACGAGCCGTGAAAAAACAAAAATGTAAATTGTTTGGGAAACATTTCATCTCGAGAAATCGCATATCGGGAGATTGCAGGGTGGGTTTGCTAACGGGGGAAGGAAAAGGATAGGCCCGCGGTTTCTATGTAGGTCGGATCAACTAGTTTGAAAGATGATTCACCCTTCCCACTTCGGCCGGGTATAAAGTCAAAGAATAACTATTCCAATCTCGAGTGACCCTCGTCTTTTCGGGGTTTGCGGAACGAAGTCATGGTCTAACCGAGGAGCCGAGAGCGAGGGAGCCTTGGGAACGAGAGAGGCGGGCCACGGCCCGAGGATGAACGCGCGGAGCTCGACCGACGAATCCTACACCAGATTCGTATCCATCCATCAGCCTCTAAGTTGAACCGTCCGATCGTCGGACGTAACGAAAATCGAAATTTTCTTTCCTCCGAATCGAACACGATTCTGGACGACGGTGGCTGTGCGCTGCACATATGCGCTACATACATATATGTATATATATATATATATATATATATATATATATATATATATATATATATATATATATACATATATATATACACGTAGGTATATAAAATCGTAGGACAAATGGTGGCGAGAGATAGTGCGGCCCATCGGCGTTGTGAAAGAGTGCAGAAGCGAAGACAAAGGCTGAGGTAGAGAATTCGAGGTGGAACGTGAGCGAGAACGAAACAGGAAGAGCGATCGAGTGCGCGGCGGAACTCCGCAGGTTCGATATCAAATCACCCGATACTGTTGCCTCGCCGAGGCGAAAGACTGGAAAACTTTTGGTCCATTAACGTTTCTCATTCTGTTACGAGGGAAGTAACTTTTGAAAAAAAAAGAAGAAAAAAATTATAATAAAAAACAATACATTTCTCTCGATGGAGGACCGTGAAAGGTGTTCCTCGAGCCCTTTCATAGTCGCGGAGCTTCCTCGTCTCCCCGAGTCCCATTACGACGCAAACTTGCCGAGAACAATCTAAATAATAATTAAAATAAAACTAAAAAAAAAAAGAAACAAAGAAAAAAAAATCCCGTAACTTTTCACTATTCACTCCGAACTCTCTCCACCCTTTATCTGTGTTTTGTAGTTCCCGTCGCTCCGCACTCGAGACACTCACCAAGTAGGAAAACAATTTTTGTCATGCGCGAGAAAGATTAATGGCACCCCCCCCCCCCCTTTCCCTTACTGGTGGTATCTCGCGGGAGTGATGGGATAGCGAGGCGCCCGTCGTTCCTACCATCGTCAGACCTTTCTCGGATATTAAAATCTCTACGGTGTCCCTCCAGCTTTTCTCACACTTTCCGTCCGTGGTACCAAACTTCGAGGGCCCTTCAACACCTTATTTCGTAAAACTGCCGGGTTTCCTGTGTACCCATCTCGTCATTGTGCCCCAAAGTGTACCGTGCACGGCACGGCGCGCTGCGGGCAACACTATGTCAGACCCGATTGTGGACGGTGCGCGGAGAGAAGCCCTCGCGAATTATTAAAGATACACCGTCAGACGCACCGAACGAAATAGCGGTCTTGTGTGTATATGCACGTACACAGGTATAGTTGCGCAGGGAATCTTGGTAAGTTTCGCTCCGGGAGGGAAGCCAAGTTTGGCCACATCGACGGAGCGTCGGTCGCTGCCTGGGAAACCCGCGACAATGAAACTTTGATAATCCCCCCGTTGAGACGAAAGATTTATAGCGAAAATTTTATAACCCGAGCAAGGTTTTCCGGAGTCGTGATGGCTGCTCGGGTCCCCTCTCGTTACCGGTGAATAGCCCTCGCACCGTATACTGCGTTTGATATTTTATGTACATGTATATAACACACCATTTGAGCGGGCCGAGTTGGCAAAATTTGAAGAAACTGAAAGTATTTTTTTCACTTTCAAATATGTTTTTTTGTTATACTTAGTTCTGAAAAGTTCTCTCCGTTAAAGCGATGGTGAAACAGACTTGGCAAAGCCGTGGACGAGTTTTAATTGCCTCGGTTTTCCGCGAACGGTAATTATCTTGATGGTGTCCCGATAGGGGAAAATTAATTGTCAATTATCTTGAGAGGGGAAAAAAAATCTAAACAAGTGTCGAGTCAAGTGAGCGGAGAAGAGTGTAACTGAATTTTGTATACACACGTTTTATCGTGTTTGAGCAGTAAATAACACGCAGCTGCGACCACGCTGTGACACAGTGCGAAATGTTATTGAGTCTGTAGATGTTCCGTCCGACAGGTATTGATTTCACTAACAAAAAAGGGGGGGGGGGGGGATGATTGCAGTGAATTGCGTTATTCAGCAAACAATTCGTTTGACCATCGTCGCAATCTATTTCGAATTGATTTCTCCCGTTTCTGCGTTTCTTCTTTTTTTTACCGAGTTCTTTAGTACCAATCAAACGGGATGCTAGTTCCAATACTAGCTTCGCTTTAGCCCGAATGATAAACGAATGAACGGCTCCGCCTGCGACCAATTAACCGTTGTCATGCACAGCTGTATTTACGGAGATCATTGTGAGTAGTTCATCAGAACATTGTTACGTATTTACATCCGATAAATCCTTGTAACGTCTCCGGGATAAAACGTAACCGATTATTTTCCATTACCGACTGTTGATAACCGACCCTTTGAATCGCGGAGTTTCGGGCTTCATGAAGAAAGTTACCGAAATGCCTCGCCGCAATTTCGCTCCCTCGCTGCAGGAGGGATTATATCAAGTCACACAGACAGAGAAGTCGTTCCGAGCAACCGCCAGAGTCAATCCCCTCAATCACATTGCGATTGGTTGTTTGATCTTCCCTGACCTCACTTTGCTCGGCTCTGCGGCTTATATTCCCCTCTCGGTCGGACGCACATCCATTCTCCGTGCCCTTTCGTATATTCGAAACAATCTCGATATCCCCCCGTCGAAGACCAAATGGGATTCGTGAGATCTTGCACGCTGCCGTTTCCTGCGATGCGAATTCGGTTCCACTCGTCGGTGAGGCTGTCGGCGCTGATGTCTGTACGGAAATTCAAATGAAACGGGTGAAATCGCTCGAATGCCGGTAGGCAACGAAATTTCATTGAACAAAGTAAAATTTTACAACACCGCGAACTTTTCATCGAGAAAACCACCCTCTCGTATCTTCAAAGGAAAAAGTTGGGAGAATAAACGCACCCTTATATTTTAGGTGAAAACGCTTTCGGTAGATTTACAGAACGTTACAATGGCTTTTTCACTGGCGAATCTTAAGGAGGGAGAGAGGCGGACTTGGAACGTTATCTTGATGGATACATTTCTCGACACTTTTCTTCATAAAATATATTTTTTTAAATACGACAACGTCGAGAATCCTGGTAAAAAAGACGGCCAAGCAACACAACTCTCATCCATAGATCGTCGCACCGTTACAGGCCAGTCGACAACTTCTCCGTTCATGTTTCTTATCTCAGACTCCTCCCCCAATCTCCGTGAATCAAAGTCAACGATTTATTCAAGTGGACCGAGGGTCGTCGCGTTGACGTCGTTCCAAATATATTGCGAGTATCGTATAACTCGTAAATCCTTCGTCTTACAGCTACGCTCATACAACGGCGTAAAAAAAATACCACTCGCAGCAAATCAATCGGAGGTTGGTATAGCAGTTCGCGACTTTGGTAAGGTTTCGCCACTTTGGTGAAACAATTGATACAAAAATACAATTTAATACTTAATAGAAACTATAGGAGCGCTCCAAATCTCCGGAAACCAGACAAGCTCTTGGTTCAATGACTGACGTCTAAAACCCAACCCACAGAAATCCCAACTCATAATCTTGAACCACCTAATCCATCCTGACTCACCTAAAATACTCTTGAAATACCACCGTCACAAAAAGTAAAACACTTTGGAATATTCGTAGATAATAAATTACATTTTAACTATCTCCAGTAGCCGAAAGTGAGAAAGGTCTCCATTTTATGCATAAAAAATCGTATTTCTGGTATTTAAATGGAAAATATTGAGTTGGGAGTAAAATAATTGTTATATTCGTGACCAGAAGAAAAATATGCGTCGAATATAGCCTTGAAACAAACAAAATCGAGAGAACAACGATTTTTCAATTTTTTAGCGACTTTTGAAAAAACGTCGATTTTCGTGATTTTCAAGCGTCGATATCTCGGCTCCCCATGGAGATAGGAGAAATACCAGATAGGATTCGGTTTATTGGACTCTAAAAAGTTGTCCGCACGATCGCATAAAACTTGGTATACATTTTCGAGAATGATTGACAATAATTATCGAGCCAAAACTGGCGAAAAAATGTTTGCCAAAAAAAATTAAGGGGCTCTCAGTTGATTTCTAATCTCGTCATTATTGGCCTCTAGGAAGTTGTTCGACGGTAAAGTCAATCAATGAATGATTGACAGTTGAGGTCATTTCGTTGTTGCAACGTTGCGAACTTTAGTTACATTGAAAATTGTGTTTTTTCACAGCTTGAATATAGAAAAAACGCGATTTTGAAAGATTGCAAAAAATTCTGAAAAAATTTATACTTATTCAGAAAAATAAACAAATCATTTTTATAAAATAAAATAGTTAAGTTGGCGGGTAAGTTGTTGAATAATGATTTTTATCTTGAGTTTGTTAATAACAAATTGCAATTATTATTTCACAAAAACATTTTTTCACGTTCAAAAAGAGGTGCAAAGTAATTCGCACATGGTTCCCTCATTTCTTACAATTAAAAAAAAAAACCTCAAAGAAGAAGTTATGCTCAAGTATAGCTCTGCTAAGTATCAAATAAGTACTCATGCACTTTAAGTACTGCCCAACTCTGTTGCATATAGTCGGTAAAGACTGGAAAACAATATGCACGAAATTTAATGTACCGGACTGAAAGTTTTTATGCAAAACTGGTATATTAAATTTTACGTACAATTGTGATGAAAAATTAAAGTTCAGAGTATTAAGAACATTGGAAATACTTTATTTTAAATAATTTACTTCAATTCCAATGAAAAAGCTATATACATTTTTAATCTCAATTGTACATTGAGTGTACAATTTCTTTTACAGTGAATGTCTCACCATCAATATTGTAAACGCCAATGTCATTAAATACATTTGCTACTGCTACGACAATTTAATTGCCCAATTTTCGATGGGTCATCAAACTGTCTCGCCTTGGAGGGTTATCGTGAAGCAGCGACGTTACAGACCAGTGGCAGAGGCCAACGGCTTTCCCCCGGGTTCCCTCAAGAAGAAGGACAAAGGGTCCAGACATTCGGCCTCGACAAGGAGCATTCGTTATTATGCCCGGGGTATTCCCAAAAGGGTATCTGACCCCTCCACCGAGCAGCTCCTGTGGGATTCCCCGCAGGGACGACGCGTCTCGTGTGTGCTCCTCGGCGAACTCACCGTCCGGCGTTGGGGATTTAAAGAAGGAAAAAAAAAATACAACGAAGAGCCACGAGGCCCTTATCCATCGCGACGCGTGCCACCGGCGGGAGCGCCGCGCTGCGAGGGTAAATCACAAATTGCCATCCCGAATAATCTACCCCGGACTGGACCAACCGTACGTTACGATTTTCGGACGAAGCAAAAAAAAAAAAAAAAAAAAAAACAAAAACGGACAGAAGAGAAAAAAAGCAAAAAAAAGGGCATCCGGAGCGACGAAATCCTTTCGTGACGAGAAGATAAGACCGCGCCAGTGTCCGGATGAGTGAAGGAGAGGGCGAAGGGGCCGGGAGGGAGAGGGGACCGAAAGCTACGTGGACTTTATGCCCCGCGGCGAGATCAACAGACGGATCTCGCGAGAATTTCGTTCTGAAAGAAGTATGAACGGTCGGAGTACGAGAGGTGGGGAAGAGGGGGGGGGGAGGGGGGGCGAGTGAAAAACAAAGAAATAATACGAGTAACGCGAGAGAATACGTCGGGGATGTACGAGTCTCGTTGGGCAAACACATTTATAGAGAGGGAAGGGTCGAGATTCTTCACGAGTCGTCGCTGAACATTAGGAGAATGAGATATACCGAGTGTGCTATAGGGTTGTCCTAGGTTGGCGCGTACATAAATATAGCCGGTACAGCGGTGTGCAGTTGAAGCTCGAAGGGGCGGTGGGGAGCCTGCAGGCTCCGCATTCCCGGAGGCAAGTACCCGTACCGAGAAAGAGACCGATAGGGGGGGGGGGGGGGGGGTCGGAGAGGTTTTACGACTCAGAAATAATTCTGCGAGCCGGAAGCGCGTTTCCCCGTGAAAAATATGGGCTTCCGCGGGATCCGAGCGTTACGTCCCGCTCCGCTGAAACGCGCGAAAGAGATAGCAGAAACTATACTATAAACCAACCCTCCGTTATTCTCCCACCCATGAAACGAAAATCGGTCGCGACATTTTCTTGCTACCGCCGCTGAACTCTCGTCCCTGAAATTCTCCGTCGGATATGGAATTAGATGCTCCGCTCCGAGTACCCGTAACGGCGAGATGGGACAGCGAATGCACCGACACACATGCATACACGGAGAGAGGAATTCGAGTGAATGGTAATCTCTTACTGGCGAGAACAAAATACTCGTTTGCATTCACAGTATAATAAACTAAGGTATTAATTATCGAAAAGCTCATTCCGATTTTCCTTTGTTATAATGAATTTTCATTAATCGTACCGTAAACCTGATTCCTCATTGGATTTGCGAGAGACAACGGGTGTTCGCTCTTGTAAAAAAGGCTTCGCTCGATTCGGAGAAATTTATTTCCATCGAGTTAAATTTCTCATGTCCAGTATGCTGCGGGACAAAAGAAAACGCCTAAAATTTCTCTACATCGAACGAATCATTTCCATACAATTTTTGCAAATTAATCTTTTATTTCTTTTGATGGTCTCCTGGTTGGAGGAAAATCTTTAACAAGCCGGAGGTTCGTTAACAATTGACGAGACAGGAAACGTTTGCGCTCGACGCCCGGGAACGTCGGAAGTGCAGTTGAATCGTGGAGAGAAAAGATGCAAGGTGGATAAAAAAAGAAGAGCTTTGCTTTGCGGGAGAAAAAAATGCCCTCGTTCATCTATAATAACAGAGAGAGCGTTGTGCAACCTGAGCTCCGACCGATGCGATGGCGAATAAAGCGTTGACGGAGCCGCGAAAACTGAGCATTTAGGGACCCCTCCTTATACCTGCCATGGCTGAAATGATCGTGCACGTACCACCGCGTCTGTGTGCGCGTGGTACAGGTATCCAGACACTAATAATGCAAGAACCTGGAACTACCGGGCAGGGGGAGTCGAATAATGGAAAAAAGGAGAGTGGAGGGGGGAAGAGCGACAGGCAGGAAACTACAATAATTTATCGCATTTTCTTCTCGGCAGGCCGGGAACGAGAGAGTATCGTATCGTTGGGAGTGTAGCGGGGCAAAAGGGGGCCCCGAGGAAGGAATGAGAAAATAAGCCGGAAACCGAAGACTCGAGATCGCTCGTGGTTGAGGCATTCTTTTATTGCTTCAACTTTATTCCCCATCGGGGAATTCGTTCGTGGGATAGAAAGAACGGGACGAAGAGCGGAAGGAAGGTCGGGGAAATTGGTAGCAGAAGAGGCGAAGGAGAAGCGCACGGAGGGCCGAGATCTCGGTGCGGAATATCGCGAGCGAAGGATGAAGAAACGAGGGTACGAGGGAAAACGAGACCGAG
This sequence comes from Amblyjoppa fuscipennis, assembly GCA_963575735.1. Lineage (NCBI taxonomy): Eukaryota > Metazoa > Arthropoda > Insecta > Hymenoptera > Ichneumonidae > Amblyjoppa > Amblyjoppa fuscipennis. The sequence goes on from OY754492.1 coordinate 25,404,252, forward strand.
ACCCTTACGGCAAATAAGGCACGGAGGAGCTTGGCGAGTCCGATCGTTGGATAGCTAACACTCGCTAATACACTTATCCGTGACGTGGACGGGCGTTATGCGGAATTCCGCCAGGAGCCATAACCGTACGCGTGGCACGGTCTGCTGCACGGGGGTTCGTACTACTGAGAGTGTCCGACCGGCCCGCGGATCAGTGGTACGAGTCGAGCGATCGCAGACGGCGGGGACCGCGAGGCAGCCCGGACTGCTGAGCTCCCCGGCGGCAAAGTGAAAAAGGCAGGGAGCGGTCGGACGCTCTCGCTAACGGAAGTGTACAGAGGATACGGAATGTGCGCCGACTCCGATGTCCGGGCTCATCTCGTAGATAAGTAGCGGTACGAGAGTGCTCGCTCGGATCGGATTGGACGTGGCCGGTAATTTATTCCTTTGAACTTCGAAAAATTTTGTAAATATCACTGGAGAGAAGAAAAATGCTGCTAAGTAATTTGAAAATGCTAAGTAATTCGATCATGGATTCCTCGTTTCTTACCATTTTTCCCATAACTTTGTATGCAGTTTTCGGACAATCAAATTTTATTTACAATTTTCGCTAGGTGCAGCTACCTCACCTTTTTTTTTAATTTCAAAATGCCGTAAAATTACTAACCGGGTCTCATGAAAATTGCACCGAAGAAAGAGTCGTGACCACTCTACTAGTGTACCAAATTTCAACTTGCTATCCCAAGTTGTTTTAGAGTTAAAGTCATCTTAAACGATGCAAGTTTACCCACACACATACATACATATATATATATATATATACAGACGACGGCTAAAAGTCGCATTTCTCGGCGTTTCAGACTACTTTCAGTACTCTGATATTCAAATCTCGTTTTATAAAAAAAAATTCGAAAGTAACTTCATCCACAAGGAAACCAAAATAAAGGAAAAAAGATCTTGGGAAAATGAGTGAACACCGTAAAATTGAGAAACAAGAAGAGTCTACGAACCAGGTCGGCATCAATCGTGACAAATGAGTTTTCGCTAACAGGGTATTAATTCTCAAAAAAAAAAAATAATAATAATAATAATAATAATCCCTTGGGTCGAATGGGTTTTTGTGAGAGCGTTGTCCAGCGCTTGTCGAACATTCCCCTACAGACCGCGCCAGTCATGAACCCTGTCCACGCCCACTCTAAAAATTGCCACGCGGTCTACGGCAGCGCTTTTCATCTCCCCTATGCACCGAAGCTCCAAGGTTGTTTACGGTATTTCAATATTTTCCACGAAAAACGTAGAGACGAGACGACGGAGTGCCCGGTCGGCATCCCAGCTCGGAGGGATTCGATTAAATTTCATAGCTCCGCCACCGCGCAATAAGACGAAATTTAATATACGAGAAACGAGAAGAAAAGGAAAAAAAAAAAAACCGAAGTCTACTCGTGGTCGCGTCGTCAGCGGTGCGGAAAGTTCAGCGGGTAGTCGACTGGGGCGTTCTTCTTTTTTTTACGATATCTCCTTCATCATCCGCGCGAATGTTGAAAATAGCATATCTCTTGTCGTCGTCTCCATCGTTCCAATTTATCTACCATTTTTTTTGTCTCCTTTTTTTTTCTTCTCCCTCTTAAACGCCAACGCTCCAACGCGAAGGTGGACGACGTTCGCCTTGGCGGTCCGATGGTTTACATTCGCGCAAGCGGAAGAGTGTCGGGAGGGGAAAGAAGGTCAGGAGGGTGAACGGGTGGTGTACCGGCAAGACACAGGAGACACGCCAGTCGTCCCGGAGAAAGGGAGCCGAGTCCCTGTGTCGATTTATTCGTGCAGAAACGAGGAACAATTGAAAGCAGAGAGGCAGGGCCTTTCTGGAAGCGCGGCGCGCGTGCTATACGAGAGGTTAATGGCGCACGAGCCGCTATACTTGCCTCCGGGCCACCATCCTCGCACTCCCTTTAGACCCCCTCCTATCTGTACGACCGTTTTCCGTCTCTCTTCATCCTACCGACCCCGCCGGTATAAAAGCGCAGTACCCGGCGCTCCCATTATTTTCGAATCACAGTTCAAGTTGCCCGGGGCCGCAGGGGAGTGCGGAGTGTGCGAGAAGGGGGGGGGGGGTTGGTTCGGGTTATCTCTGGCGTACACGGGCAAAAGCGTGGAAGAAACCGGAGAGATGTGTAAACCTCGGGAGGAAGCTGGCCCGGACGTTATACCGGTACAGGGCGCGAAACCCATTGCGAGGTGAATCTATCCAATAGGGAAGTCGGATCACGCACGAAGCCAATAGCGCTTCTGCGGTAGGTATCCTGGTAATCCACCGGCACTGCGCGCCCCGGTTTAGTCGCCTAGATCAGCGCTTGTGTTAGTAAATTGAAATGCCCGAACGAATAATATATGTTTCCGGAAGTAGAAGGAGAACGACGTACAAACGTGCGGAACCTTCGAGCGTGGCACGTCGCGGGTTGAAGCAACGGTACCGAGAAATCTGTGGTGGTCTATATAGCGTACCGGAGAGATGCACGACCCAGCTCGAAACTCCGCGATCGATATTGATAATCGAGCTCTTAATCGCTAATATACCGTTATTTCCGGTCTCATGACCCATCCGGCTTGAACAATTAATCGTGCAGATAGATAGATTTTTTGTAGTGAGTCCTGGGATAATAAGCGGGACTGTACGGAGCGGAGTGAGCACAACATAAAAAGCTAAATGGTAGTTGTAACGGTAGAGCTTGTAGAGATAGAGTAAAACTAGGGATACATTTCAACTAATAGAATAAAGCTAAAAATAAATTCAAACTAATAGAGTAAAACTAAAGATAAAACGAAAGATAAAACTAAAGATAAACCTAAAGATAAAACTAACGATAGATATAAGTATGCGAATCAAAAGATAAATCGGTACGTGAAGACTTCGCGGAATGAGCGGAAATTAAAAGGGTACGACACTTATCGCTGGGCGACAAGAAACATCAAAGGGTTGCAAGAGCTTGCACATTTAACGAAGGTTTTTTTCACAACGGACGTTCACAATTTTTTTATATAACTATATTTTTTTGTCACAAATGTTTTTCGTTGACAGGAACCAATTTTAACTGATCAGAAAAAAAGATTATGGACGCTCGTGGACAAAAATTGTTTGTTGAATGTGGAAACCTTTTTTAAAACTCTGCAAAGGTTATAATAAAGGTGGAATAAGCGTCATTTATTCTCCGCGACTATCCGAGACGTCCCTGCTCTCGAATGCGCCCGGGGAGGTCGATGGCTATTTCGTTTATTCATTAGTCATTTAAAAGGCTTTTTTTGCATCTGATAGTGCTGCCGAGGGTCGAGCATGTGCCCTAAATGTACTTTTAATCAATGACTTATGAAGCTTTCAGAGCTCTCGCCACGTATTTCAGACGACGTTAACGGTCTCCCGCTCGCTGTGGAACATCCTCGTCCTCTTCCTTTTCGTCCTGTGAAACGTTCGCGCACAGAGGTGTACACGGACACTCGCGCACACAGACCGGGGGCTCACGTGTTGGAGTCCCCTTTCAGCGAAAAAGAGCGAAATCTCGTTAAATGTGACTCGCCTTGGAAAAAGGCAGTTCTTCCTATCAACGACGAGAGTTTCAATTTACAATCAGGCCTCGGCGACCCTTTTTCTCCCAAATTCACGTGAAAGACTCCGCCGAGTTGACTCCACCCTTTTGTACGAGGAAACACGAAGAAATGAACGAGAAAAATAAGAAAGAAAAGGCTCGCCAAGGGTTTGAGAAAAATGGGCCAACACATTATCTCCTTGAATTTATTCGATTCACTCGGCCGAGCTTATCGGAAATAGAAAAATAAGAGAAGTAAAAAAAACAAATGTTTAAAAAAAGAAGGAAAAAATAATGAAGGAAGCAGCGCGATGTTTATTCGTGAATGATTGCTGATGGAGCGGCGCCAACAGGCGTGGAAAGGAGAGCTCGAATCGAATGGGGAACGAGTGCATTTTTTTTCTCCTCTTTTTTTTTATCAATAATTTCGATAAATGGCGAAAACTTCATCGCCTCCTCGATATATAATAACGCGGGAGAAAGAGGCGAGGGACCGAGGTGAGGAAAATAAAATGGGAGGCCGGGTCATATATAGCGGGTTTCGTTCCCCGGACGGACATAAACATAGCGTCGCACTTAGAGGAATTTTATGCTGTCGTTTCGGTTGACGCTCTCCGCCCCCCCTCGGACCCATCAATCAACGGTATTTATCTTTTTTTCTCATTGTATCCCCTTCCCTCGCCCCTTCCCCCTTTCGTCTCTCATGCTCCCGATATAAATGGACGGTCGTTACGGCTCCTTCCACTAACCGCTCAACCTCGACGTTCCCGTCTCTATCTTTCTCTCCGTCCATCCACCGCTCACCCCTTTGCTTCTTACTCCTTTTCTCAATTTCTCCATCGCGCTCGCTCGATCCCTCGTTTCGCGTAGTTTTCTCTTGCCAGGCACTTTTCAAATAAACGATAAGTTTTTTTTTTTCTCCTCTTTTCCTCAAATACATTCGACGATTGCGCGCCTTCGTATAAATTCGAGGCCATTCGGTCCTACTCAGCAGCTCCGATGAACTCGATTCTTTACAGCACTTGTACACGAAAATTACGATTTAAAAAAAAAAAAATTGAATTCACAATACTATAAGACATTTCAGATGTTCTTTTTTCGTAATCGTGGCACGGAGTATTATTGGAGCAAACCGTAAGGAGTGAGCTCGAGAATTATTGCTGTTGGAGAGAGAAATGAGAAGTTAGGTAGGTGGTCGAGGAATTAACGAGGGAGCAAACTCGGTACTTCTCCCAGTTACTCCTTGCCGCAAAAGCGAGAAACTAGCGCGAAAACTGCACTTCCGTGTGCGCGAGCTCTTAGCCGGAAGCAGCAGCAATGAGAAGCTTCCACGGTATACGAAGGGAATGGACAACGCTTAAAGTTTTATCAGTCTTCGGCTCGGGGTTACGCTCCTCTCGGACCAGCGAACTCGGGTAAAGGAGAATCTTACGAGAATCGTAGGGCACCAATCGAGAGAAGAACGTCGAAATGCGCGTGGCAATGGTATTTGCGCAGTGCTACGTTCTACCGGGCTCGAGGAGTTCATGACTCGTCATTCGGCCGGTGGGGGCGTTAAATTGTTTATGAGTCGAGTCAGAGTCGTCGACGAGCCAGTCGGCCAAGCCAAGGAAGAGTAAATTACTCCGAGAGGCACGCAGTTGCACGTGGAGAAGGAGAAAAATAAAGGCGATTTATCTGCTCGGACGAACAGATTAATCAACGAATTAATTGGCTCGGTCGACGAATTTTTATTTAAAAACCCACTCGGGCAATTATTTTTATCTTATCGATTCGCTAATTTGCAGTACGTTTTATACGGCGACCTCCGAGATGAACGATTTATGGTTGCACGGACGCATCCGTGTCCAACCGGTTGATCGGTAAATTCGATTTCCAACATTCGCAATCTCGACAAGGCTTGCTCGTTTAATTTCTAATTTTTTATTTTTTGCTCAGATTTTTCGTTATAAGCTTGCATGCACTCGCGCGGCAGTGTTGGCTCCTGACTTTTTGAATCTTTGTTCGCATCTTTGATCCTATGTGATCGAAGTGTACGCAAGCTGTTCCGTGCCCACAGAACAAAAGAGTCTGACGATTCGGGGCGGGGAAAAAAGAAAATGAACGTGCAATTTAACCCGTCGCTACGATTCCTTTGATCTCTCGCATCCTCGTGATTGCGTATGTTTTCGTTTGTTTCAGATATGGTTTTTTTAAAAGCTTTTTGTACCTACGTTTTTCATTTCGCTCGGCGAGATATGTTTACGTAGTTAAGCTCGTAAGCTTATTTCGAACGGTCTCTTTTGCCTTTGCAATCCATATAATACTTTTCGAGCTTTGATGTTCTCTCTTGCAACGCCATCTCCTCGGAGTTTAATTGCGTTTTTTATGATTGCGATAAAAGGCGCCTTAGTCTTTATGAAATTGTTCATCCGCGATATTATCGCGATAAAAAAATGTTTTACTCTCAACCGAGAAGCTCGAGAATGATTGTTATTGTTTTATCATAAAATTGCTGTTTCTTGAACCTTCAATCTTTTTTTTTTTTTATATCCAATCAACGACTACAGATTATCGGCTTTCCGACCTTCTTTTTTAATATTATTATTACATTTTTTTCTAAACGTTCATACAAATAAAAATCGGTTGCTCAAATTTAATAACTTATCACGAGCATAAAAAATTTATTTAATTTCATTTGTTTTACTCACGGAAGGAGCAAAAGTAGAAAAGAAAAAAAATGTTTGAAGAGACGATATAAAAAAATGTATAATTTTCCGGATTATTATTATTTATTTATTTTTTTATCGACATAGCATAAAACTTTTCCGAAGAATACGGACGGGAGTGCGAGGAACTGTTTTCGTGATCGGAATCGTTATTCGGAAAGATTTTTCTACGCTCCTAAGACACTCTCTCTCTCTTCCTCTCTCTCGCCAGCAATGCCTCGAGAAAACAAGTTTTGCTCGAGAGTACGGAAGTAAAGAGTACACAACTAGGTTCGGCGGAGTGTACACCAACTTTCGGTACTCTCGCTTCGCCCCACCCCAACTGTTCCATATAAATTTCTCGCCTCGTTGGAACGGATGTAATGCGCGAACTTTTTTTTTTCTTACCACTCGGATTGAAGGGAGCGATAATACATGCTTCCAGGCGCTTGAGCCGAGTAGCGAGGACTCGTAAAAATCATGTCCTCTCTTGCTCTCCTCTCGGTCGAGAAAACTTTGCCGCTGACCGAGAGAGCCCAGCGAGGAAGGAAATAACCGTATTAAGAACCCGATACGAAAGTCCAGTGTAGCGGCAGTAACGGTGAATGAGCGAATGAAAGAAAAGCAATGGGTACGAGGGGTGAAAGTGGACACAAGAGGAATGGAATACATCAGTGAGAAAACGTGGCGAAAGAATTTTTGTGCAGCTTTGGCCGGAAATTGTTGGAAACAACACGCGGTCTGTGTAGATGATCGATCACCAGGGAAAAACTAATGGCACAATTTTATGGATCAGAAAACACAAAAACCGCCGAACGAGGAACAGCTTGATCAACTCCGTTGGCCGAACTTTCGTCGATGTTTGCAACTATCCCGTCGAAGAAGTCCGCCTCGAACCGGTCGGTTTTTTCGGGTATTTCATCAGAATTAAAAAGTATCACTGTAAGATCCCTCACCGAAAAAGAAAACTACTAGGGGTCCAGTAGTGACTACTGGAGGACCAGCAGTTACTACTGGCGATTCAGCAGTTACTACTGGGATTGGAGTGGCACTACATTGTTAATAAGTAGAACTATAAGCAATACTGAACTACCGAAAACTACAAGCAATATTCAGTAGTGACCTACTGGAAACTGCGAGAATTTCCAGTACTTAACTACCGGGCATTCGTAGCAGTTTCGGGTAGTTAATTACTCGAAATACCCACTAATATTCAGTAGTTAGCGACTCCAGATTTTCAGTAATTTTCAGGTATCCGCAAATTTAGCACTGAGCGCTAGTTCAATATTTGTCAGTAATTCTTTTCGGCGAGGGAAGAATACCGAAAATATGATCATCGCAAAATTGTTCGAAGGACAAAAAAAATGCCCTTGTCTTCACGAATCTACCTTCCAGTCTCTATCTGAGCTGAGAAAACATTTCAAACGCTTCAAATACTCATTCATGTACTCAAGTACTTGACGTACCCGGCACTCGGCACTTCGGAATTTAAGTCCTACCCGGTACTCGTCGCTTCGGTTCTCAAGTACTTCCCAGGTCTTAGTACCTCGAGCACCAGCTACTCCATCAGGTACTTGAAGTACTTAAAGTACTTCAGGTATTTAACCCGTTCCACGGGAGATCCTCTATATGCTCAAATGCGCTACATTGCCAGGGCAAAAGGCGACTCGAACCTTTACCAAACCTTTCGCATAATACCTCTGTAACTCTTTGGCAAACACTAAAAATTCAAGCCCACTTTGTGTGCACGGCATACTCAAAGTGCTAATTAATGTACTCAAGTACTTGACGTATCCAGCACTCGGCACATGGGAATTTAAGTCCTATCCGGTACTTGCGGCTCCGATTCTCAAAAATTTCCCAGATCTGAGTACCTCGAGTATGAGCTACTCCATTCCGCACTTAAGGTACCTAAAGTTCTTACGGTTCCGGTTAACGGGTTCCCTCGGGGATACGTGAATGCGGTATCCTGGGCGCAGAATTGCCACGACAAAAAGCGACCCGATCCTTTACCAACCCCGCCGCATCGTACCTCCATAAATCTTGGGGAAACACTCAAGATTCAAGTCCACTTTGTGTACACTGCATGGAGCTCGGAGTCCCGGGGATACGTGACACGCGGACTGTCGTCGGGATATAGAAAATGTTGAGAGAGAGAGAGAGAGAGTTCGGAGGAGTGTGTAAGTGCGCGCCCCCGGTCGCGTAATAACCCTGTTCTATTTGTTTTAATACGTCTCCCTGAACTCACGGCCCGCCAGAGTCATCCGTTAAACTGCGAAACTTCTGAATATGCTAATCTCTCTCCGGCGAGCTCGGTGCCACCGACGCTTCCTCGCGGGCTAATTCTAATGTTTCTCGACAAGGTAGGAAGGATTCCCAGTGCGGGCGAGGATGTGAGCCTCGGCGGCTCACCGGCTGGCTCGCGGGTTTTGAGAACGACAAAATCCCGGCTCGTACCTCGCGAAGTCCAGGCTTTCCACTGTTCGGCGAGAACTTTAACTCATCGCCTCGGCGTTACTTTCCCAGGGCCTCCTCCACGACTCGAGGATGGTCGAGTAATTACCTGCTACCTCGCATATTTAATGAAGTATTCCAGGAATGACGAGGCGACAACTGTTGAAATTTATACGAGTTTATAAACGAGTCCCTTTGGTGAGAATTCCGCATAGTCGTCCTCTGATATCGCGCTGCAGTAACCCTGGCGAGCCCAATTCTCGTCGACCATTTCGTCTTTTTTTTTTTCTTTTTTTTTTTTCTTCTCCTTTTTTTCGTTAAAGTGTGTCATACCCGGAGCATCTCATTTCTGCGGAGCCCGTAATAATATCTAGTACACTCGAGCGGTATACATGTAGGCTCTCGCTGAGACGGGTCCGTTGAAAACTTTTTACGCTCGTCCCGGAGAAGAAGGAGAGGAGGAAGAAGAACGACGTCGACGACGACGGGGGTCGAAAACTTTGAAACGTCTCGGGCATATTTTACGGTCCGCAGTTCGCGCATATATACACTGGAAGATGCGGACTATTTCCCCTCGTCACTCGCTACGTATACAACTTTATATTCGCAGACGACATGATTCGGGGCGCGGGGGCGCACACTCAGTCGTTTCTCGTAGCAATATTGTTGTCGACCCCCTTAATAATCTCGTGTCATAGTTTGGAGCCGGCAACTGCGTGATCTCGGAAATCTCGTGCCGAGCCTTCAAACTTTTCGAGTGTTGTATAACTTAACTAAATTACCATCGCTCAATTTTCCCGAGCAATACGGAATAAACCTTCGAACAATATGGTCGGCTCATTTTTTCGGCAAAATCTTCGTGAGTCACTTCGATATGAAGCCGAAACTTGAATTCTGACTATTTCCAACTTACACCACGCGATCAGGTTCGAAATAAAGATCAACCTTAAGATCAACCTTAAGATCAACCTTAAGATCCATCTTAAGATCAATCTTAAGATCAATCTTTAGATCCATCTTAAGATCAATCTTTAGATCAATCTTAAGATCAATCTTTAGATCCATCTTAAGATCAATCTTAAGATCAATCTTAAGATCAATCTTTGGATCCATCTTAAGATCAATCTTAGGATCAATCTTAAGATCAATCTTTAGATCCACCTTAAGATCAATCTTCAGATTCTCCACTTAGTAGAGAACAATAATTATCTACTTGCAGTAGTTAAGAATAATAGTTTGGTCTACGGTTCGTCGACCATTCGAGTTTTAAAGAGTAGAACACAGATAGACCCGACGTAAATGGGAGGATGCGTGCTACGTTCATGGTAGAGATGTTGCGCGCCGGATAACACGGTTAAGGTCGGCTGTCCGACAGGGGTAGCGCACTGAACGTCATACTGGAGGTAGAGATCGTAGGGCACGGAAATTCGATTATTTCGAGCATGGATCCCGCAGCCGCGTACATTCATCAGTGCATTCGCGAGATACGTTACTGCGAAACGTCCTGAAGGATTTCATGCACCGAATGCCTCGCTGATTCGCATTCCTGGTTATAACGAAGCAACGGCGAAACATGCATCGAAGCCTCCATCGTTCCAAAGCGGCGCCTATCAGAAATCTTCAAGAGTAACTGATGCAGTTTCGGTGCAAGAGCGTACCTTGCATCGAAACTGCGCGCTGCCTGCTGCGGTGGAAATTAATACACCAAGGATCGTACTGACAGGCTTTCAGTATTTCATCGTGTTCGAGAGCAACACTCTATAGTCGTCCCAAGTCATCGGAACTAAACGCACGAATAGAATATTGCCTTCGAGAGTGCACCGCTCCGATCGGTAGCGACGAAAGATCATGTCGCGAAGAATATCCCGAGTGATCGATCAAGCGCAGCGCCGTCGAGAACTCTCGTCGTTTGACGTTATCGGAAATTAATTACACGGAGACACGCGAGAATGTCACGCTATATATCATTATTGAGTGCGAATTTATGCACAGATTTCGATATCGCCAATTATTAGAGTTGGTAAGAAGCGCGACGATCATGATGTTTTGACAATTAAAGTATAGTGGTTGAATTTTCAGTCTCGGTGAAATTGATACACATTGACACAAACACAGCTATAAACCCCAATTATACACGCAACATCTGCAAATTTGAGCAATCACTAGGGGAACCATTGAGCATGAAGTCGTGTTTGCCGACGCCGTCGGGATAGACGCGAATAACAAACATGCATGCGCATATCCAGAAATGTGTACACGCGGCTGAGCAACTAAGTCTCTTCCGTATTTGCAAAACTCCCTAGTCAATTTGTACAGGGGGCGCGCAATAATTAGAGTTTTTCTTTTCTTCAATTTCTGTCATTTTGCAATGAGACTAATTTATATTTGCGATCACTCCGCAATCGTCGACGAGTGGAATTAATTATTTATAAAAAAAAAAAAAAAAAATAGAAATTTAATGAAGAGTGCCACGGCTGAGAGACTATGGAAGGGAGCGCACAATTTCGTCCGATTAAATATCAAAGTTGACATCGGTTTGCAAGATTCGGCAGAGCAAGGGAACGAGGTCGAGTTTCGACGGGGTGAATTCAACCTGGTAACCCCGCTGCCCGCCGTTGTATCCAGCGACCGCAGCCCCGGCAACTTCCTTGTAAAACTTTCAATTGTACCTCGCAGCCGGAGACCGCAAGAGCCACGGTGCAAAACGTTCGCTCCTTCTCTTCACCTGGAACGACTGTTTGGAATTCAACGCGGAAAAACCGCGCGACAATCAAACCGAAACCGTGTTGCATTATACGCACGCCCAGCTGTGAGCCATTTAATTTCATTGAGACATATTTAAAAAATAAAAATCTACTCATTTGTGAATGAAATAAATAAGTTTACTGACTTGCCGTCAAGATAAAAGAATCTACGATCCTTCAATATCTCCTATCCCTCGTACGACAATATCGGGGCCCTTTGGCTCGTTCCCGAAATTCCTTTCGTACCGTCAAAGAAATTCCATCGTCTGAGAATTCTCTTAATAATGACTCTTTGGCTCTCCTCAACTTATTTATCGTTTGTTTCTATCTTGGCTGACGACAACCGTCCCTAAAGCTCTCCGTTCGTCTCACAAGTTTCGCTAACTCTACCAAGATCAATTTTACAATGTAAATATAATTTGTTGCGATAATTGTCTATAAGTAAGACGAAGTACTAGTTAACCGTCCTTACAACAGCCTCGTCGGAGCGAACTTTTGGTTCGTTAAATCCCGCGACATCGCTCGTTCCACAAATGGTGACGAATTTAGCGCTATTCCATGGAGTCCGAGCCGACCACTGTCCGTACAGGACGAGCCGCCGGTATATTCCACCCTTGGGAGCGGAATGACCGGAAGTACGCTACTTTGACGGTCGAGGCTCTCGCGATTGCAGCGTGGATGCTGAACAAGAGGGACGAGAGACGAGAGGATATGTGGGTACTGAGTGGAATTAGGATTGTGGACTCTAGGGGTTGGACTTGGATGATAAAGGAGAGAGGGTACGCGGTGAGACGGGGAGGGGGGGGGGGGGGGGGGCGGTTACGGGGGCCTGGAGCTCGAGCAGTATAGGAAGTCAACGCTCTCGTGTACATCCAGTACATTCAGGAACAATACACTGTACCTAGTCCAACCAAAGATAATTACATGTCTCTCCGTCATATTATTGTGCCGTGGGGCCTATTGTTGAAAGCCGCGGCTGCGATACAATGCTTATACGTGGCGGAGGTGCGACTCTCATCCCTCAACATCAACCTCTCTCTGCCGGCATGCCTCCTTCAGCTTCGCCCGCGAACCCCCGCCCACCTTCGCCTCCATTGTCCGACGATTCGCGAGCTCTCAGATTTCGTCGCGACCTTTCGACACACGCGAGAGAACCGACGATGGAAACAGCGTACAGGGTGATCCAGCAATTTTTGTCATCGGATTTAAGTTTGTATCTGTAAATACCGGAGCTGGACAAAGTACCAAAAAATACGTCAAGTAAAAAGTACAAAGTATCACAAGTACTTTTCGCAATTACGTTCGCAGCGTTAAGCATTATCTAAACTTAACAAAAAAATGTACAAAGTAATTTGCACATGGCTTACTCGATGTGAAAAAATCGCTAATTCAAATTATCCGTAATGCGAGCGTGTACATTAAAAGTACTTTTATTGGTACCTGAAATATTTAAAGAAAAGGGTACTTGAAGTACTAAAAGTACTTCTGTACTTCAAGTGTGTACTAGAAGTACCAATCAAGTATTCGGTATTTGAAGTACTGCCCAGACAAATTAGTAACTTGAACCAATACCTAACCTGACGCAAATTGGGTTTCGCCCAGTTGGACTGTCTGTTGACATATATATATAACTAAATAACTGTTGCGAGCTTGGAAAAGAGGACCAAGTTATTTCGCTTCGGGGATGCGATGAACTCGAATGCGGCAAAAAGTGTCGGCAACCTTCCCGTATCACCCTGTATGCCTCAAGCGTGTAGGGACGGAGAGAGAGAGAGGTCTGAATAGGTAGGCTTTCGTTTTCCAAGACCTAGTTATAATCCCAATTGTCGTCGACGACGAGGTTGTTGTCGCGACGTTCTCCGCCAGAGAAGTACAGTGGACCAAAATCTCCGGCAATTTGTCTGAGTAAACTGGAGGACAAGTTGCCGAACTGGGGAGACCGAGGGATGTGGCAATTGTTACAGAAATACATTCGGGATAGTGACGATCAGATGGGGTTCGAGAATTTGTTCGCATGTTTTCATGGAACAAGGGGATGTTGATTAAACGAACTATTGTGCCATTTTTTAAAACTTTCCGTCTGTAAAGCCAGTTCGCTTGCAATTCTATTGTATTATTATGTATTCCATGAGCGCTAGTCATCTGTCGGTCGGAATGTAACAATATCCTACGGTATTGTTGCATTATTAAATTAATAAATTTAAACCACCGCGGAATATATACAAAGCGACATTTGGGCCCGGCAATCGGTGCTGTTGACAAGTATTAATTAGCTTTATTTTCGCAGCGTAATTCATTAATCTCCCTTATCACGGTACCGAGCGGAGTTCGCCGTAGGGTCGGACGAAAGGAAGCTTCCGGCGCGCGAGTGTGAAAAAAAAGCAGCCGAAGTACTTCCTTTATCCAGTGCTTCTCACTGTGCTCCTTTTTTTTTTAACCCGCTTTTACTTCCCTCGCTATCCATCTTTTATGTTGTTGTTTTCTTCGTTTCGACGCCGCACGCTCGAATATTTATATTCCCACTCAAGGAGCAACGAGGAACAAGCGATTTTGCCCGTACGTGAGATAATCGAGCATGAGGATGCAAAGAAAAAAATGTATGTATTTACGCGAGCTCGAGGTAAGCTACGAAAGAGGAACGACTACGGGCTGCGGAAGGGAGAACGACGCCGTGATACGTGAGGTGGAAGAGGATTAATAGAGAGCGGTCTCGATGTAATTTAATTCGTGCGATAAAGAAGAGAAATGTAAAAGAGCGGGCTATGTATTGTATAATTTAGATCGTAAGTAGCGAGATTGAGATAGAGGAAAGAGCCTTCGAGGGAGCAAAAGAAAGCGCAACCCGGCCGACTCGTTTTTCAACTTTTTTTTTTGTTCATTACTTCCGACTCGCTTTATATCTCGAGGCTCTTGCCGCGAATGAAATCTTTTCATTAACTAACAAATGCGCTTCATCGGCGTCGGCAGTGTGCACCAACAGCAGTTTCACTGGAGGCACAAGCATGAACAGCGGTTTGAATTATCCTCGTTACGTTGAACCCGGCAGTGGCCGCCAACCTCGAAACCGCTCTCGACCATCCACGGTACAAGTCTGACGAATTGCTTAATTAATATAGGCTCGAGAAAAACTTGTTGAGATAATAGATTGAAGAGATGCCCGATACGGCCCGTACTCGCAATTGGATGCTATCTCGTTTCCGCGAATGAACGGAAAGGCGTATTTAAAGAGAATTACTAATTTAATATAAAAAAAAAATATTTCGGAGCGGCACTGCCGGTATTGATTTAATTAGTATGTTAATTCAATCCGTTAATCAACGTCATAAATATCGAATAAAATATATCAAGTGATCACTAATTAATGCATCAAATATAATATCTCATAATTTATATTTTATCGTGAATTTCTCGAATTTTCGACGGTTACGATGAAATTAATTAAATCAATTAATATCGTGGGTGTGTCGTTATAATTAACGGGGGGTAAAAGCAACGCGAACTCTTCGACGTATCGGAGGTCTGTTTACCGCGGATCTTATCGGAGCTGGGAAGGGTGCACGTATCACGGGTGAAAGCTCGTATGTGCGATATGTTGCCTGGATACAGTCGATGCACTCGATATAGATTTATATAGTACATATATGTGTATATGCGCTATACGTGTAGGGATCTCGTTGTATCGGACGCAGCATGAGCGAGCTTCGGCAACGAGAGCACAGCCGGACGCCGGTCTCTCGATCGGTTACTCACCCATACAGCCCCTCGCCAGCCTCTTGATTCGCCGTCGGAAATCTCGATTAGAGCACGCATCGATCTGGGTCACGCCAATAACGAGCTCCACTTCAGCACTCATTATCGACTGTTGTTCTCGCGAAAAAAGAAGAAAAAAAAAACAAGACGAAAAAAATCCTTGACCGTATTCGACGTTAAAGAAAAGATAAAAAAATAGAAAAATATTACACCGATACTGGGTATCCGATGCATTAATTGCACTCGGATGTGATAAAGATGACTCTTATAAAATTTTTCTTAACGTTCGATTAATTTTATTTCATGGATTAATTTATCCGGCAACCGGAAAACGGTGAATTTCTCCCTCGATACCTGAGCAGGTAAAAAAGTTTGTACGTTCAACGATAATTACACGCCCACGAAGCTTCAGTTCACAGTTTACTATTTATTTATTTTTTTGCCAACGGACAGTATTTTTATCGACGCAAAAATGGTAAAACTAAAGGAGAATAAGGATTGTGGGCCTTTGTGGACAATAAAATATGAGTAAGGTTTGAAGAGTCTACTGTTTTTTTCTTTCATTTTTCTTAACGATCAAAATGTTATTTCAGGGGCCTCAAATATATATTTCAACAACATCGGGAGCAACAATATCGGGTTATTGTTATCCGTGACAAATATCGGTATCGGCCGTTTCACCGGCGATCGCCTGGATACGCCCCAAGAACGCAGGTGTTCATAGCACGATATCGAATACCTATCGGGCCCGAGCCAGCCAACCATAATAATGTACACGTTGATCCGGATAACAAGCGTGACAGACTGAACCTCCTCGTCCGACGGATAATGTAACGGCTTTGCGAGAGATGGCTGGAGCCATACTAACGATCGCGAAAGACGGAGGGAAGCTGCACAGGACGCCGGTATAACGAACATTTTCAACGCCTTCGCTCGATCGAGGCTTAGCCCCAAGTCCGCGAAGAAACAAAAAGAGCAAACTTTATCCCCGAATCTTTTATAATATTCCCGAAAGCTCACGAATCACCCCCGTCCGACGACGGATGAGCTTCCTTTAGAGTTTCTTCTTTTTTTTCTTGTTCCCTCACGAGAATATCGATGGACTTTGAATATCGGATTAAGTACCCATCCAAAGGCTCAAACTCGGTCGATCCAACTTTACGATACTGGATATACACGGTTACGGGCACGTACATGCGTCGCAGTGTAGTACATCCCTTGGCCAGAAACTAAACTTTCGTTCGTCCTTAAAAAATAAAATAAAAATGTGCACGCGGAGAAGAATATGGGAAAAGTTCCCTGTATTGAGGGTGGTACTTGAGATATACCGGCACTTGGGCGACTTATCCCACGCGTACGGTAAGAGTGATGAATATGAATCAATCCTTGCACGGTTTATTCACGTGCTAATCGAGATATGCCAAATCCACCACTTTTACCATATCTATGCCGTTGCCCTGCTTAAAAAAAAAAAGAAAAGAAAGTTAAGCTGCCTAGTCAGTATGACGAACAGTTTTTCAATAGCATTATCGCAACCGAGAATTCGTTTCGATCCCAGTATCGGCTCGTAGGGAATAGCAGTCGCCTGTATGATTGTATCAACCTTCCCTTTAGTAAGATTCACTTGTACTGACTGGAAGGTACAATCGCTATAAATCGCTGGTCTCGATGTTGGCTCATGGGTTCAAATTCGCAGATTCTCTACATGTATATACCGGCCTTACGAGTGTGCGGAACATGTCCCATCGGAGTAGGGGAGGAGGGAAGGGGGCTTGACCGGGTATTGGGTCAGCCGGAAGGGTTGCGTGTCCGCGAGCATCATAATTCAATTATCGAGCGTGCAATGTACACACGCATTGGTAAGCTCATGGAATAATGATCGTATCGATCGCCCGGTTATACCATCCCTTCCCGACCACGAGGACGGGGTGGTCTGTACTTCCACATTATCCGTATGCACTTTCCCGGTACACTGGGGCTGGATATATACAGAGATACAGAGAGTGGGATGAACTCGTGACGGAGATGAGAAGCGTACCTCACGTGCACGCTAACGAGCATCGCCGTGAGACAAACTCGGTAGGATCAACTTCGAATGGTTCGAGTAAGGATCGATCGATCAAGACTCCTGGTCCTCCTTCGCTCGAAACTGTCGGATTTGAATTGCGCACGACGTACCGCAAGTTTGCTCCACGCTAACAGCTATCGGCAGTTTATTCAATGAGAAAGACGAACGCCAAAAAAAAAAATTGTTTAGACATTTATACGAAGTTTTGTATGCGTAAACCGATAGATCTAATATTAATGTACATCTAAAAAGTTTCGACCGTGTGAAAAAAATCCCGAGTACGAGTATACAAAATTGTAAGGAGTTTGATATTTGAAAAATAGAAAATATAAAAAAAAAATGTAACTCCTCGATTTCTCATATCCAAACCTAGGCATTTTTGTTCGCTTCCACAAAAGATCAGTTTTTCATTTAAATAAAAAAAAACTTGTCGACAATGCACGGAGAACGACGCAGTTGTGCCAATAACTGTATTTATCGTTGACTCGAGTGGCCAATCGCTGGGACGCATGCCGAAACAGTGTCGAGTGCTATAGGTTGTTCGCCGTCTGCCAGAGGCAGTCGAACGAGGAGGGTGTATAGGTAAAGAAACTGCAAGCACGAACGCAGAGCGCATCCCTACCAGCACCAGACGAATCTGTATGCAGGAGTTCGTCGTCTCTCGTCGCGTATGTAGATACATGCAGGGTAACTCGGATATCCCGGATGTTTGGTGCTACAAGCATCGACGGAGTCTAGACGCGGAACTATAGGAAGTAACCCATATAGACAACTGTCCTCTCGCCTTTACTCCCTATATAAATCTATCTGTACATCTGTCGTAGCTCCCCCGAAATCCACGGAGTTGGAATCTCTGTGGTTGTTATATAGACCCACCCGCACACACACACATACATGTACAGACACCCGTCGTGGATCGAGCACGGAATTCGCTGGGTATCGAGAACTAGCTCAACCGACCGACGGAGAATGAAACGATAGTATGGAGAGTCCGAAGTGCGGGAGGGTAGTTGATGGTTAGGGAAAACCGGGGAAAATTAATTCTCGACCACGAAGCCGAACCTTCGGCGAATTCTCTAACAGTTATATAGTAACGAATTAATTGTCGATTCGGATGACCGGCACGAGACTGGACTTTGTGGATTGCTCTCGCGCAACTCTCCTAGCAATTTACTCGGCGTATTGTTCGGATTTAAATTAAACATTGCACAAACGTGACGATTGCCTCCTTTTTGGAGAACGACGCTCCGAGCTCAATTTCTTTGCCGCTTGTTTGCCCACTCAAGGCCGCATTATGAGACGCGGATATGTAAAAGAGAATCCCTTTGATGTGAACGGTACCCTTTCGGGACTTCCCCGTGCACGAAAATCTCGGCACAACAAGCGGAATCGAAAGAACCTCTCTATATACCGTCGGGTTTCCATCAAAAACACTTTACTGCCGGGGAACATCAAACCCTGCTTTGCTCGACTGGTCCGCTCGGCTCGCCGGGTCGCATGGGACAAGCTGACGTCTCTTATGTCACCGGAAGTGCTTTGCCGAAGCTTTATTATGCGGGGAGCACTCTGGATGTTCTCCATATATACGATATATATATCTATATACATATCGTATATATATCCATTCTATATTGTCTGTGTGTGCGTCGATATTACACCCCCGAGATTTACAGGCATATACATACAAAATACCGGCATAATGACGTAGATTCACGAAGTACACGATCTGCATCCTAACGTCACGTTGTTCGCATCTTCGAATTTGCTTCCCTCCGACAAACTTATGCCCCAAAGGTAATAGTTGGAATTACGCTCGAACATCTCGATGATCCGAATTGTTTCACTATACGCGAACTCGCCAGGGGATAGATACAGGTGGAGTGCGAGGTAGAACGGACCACTGGAACGCAAAGGACCCAGGTGCGGTTGACCGACGCTCGGAGTATGGTCGACGATCGGCTTTCAGTCTGCAGCAGGTTGGCGACAGGTTGGCATGCCCGACATTGACTAGACCGTCGACTGATAACCACTCCGACGTTGGGTTCAATAGTTGACAAGACGTAATCTGCCAGAGTTGAGCCGGCGCTGGCGTATCGTCGTAATAATTCGTGTTCGGCGATGGCAAGCGGACATTCGCGTACAACGTCGAACGGCTTTGGCCCAGTACCCGCTAACGATGTTCAGCCAATGTTCAATACAAAATGTTTATAAATAAATTTATTTTTCAATGTGCGCGACTGCGGGATGCTTTTTTAATATTCCAAATTCCTTTATTAAAGTTTTATCTACAGTACTGTAGTGCTGACTGCCCAAATTTCGCTAACATTATAGTAATTAAAATATCGATAAAAAAATGAAATAATAGAACTTTGATAATATAAAGCAATTGGCAAGTTAATATTAGATAAACATGTAGTTTCTATATAAGTTTTTAAAAAAATCTCTTCCTGATGAGCATAGCTGAGTGCGACGAGTAGTCCCGGGGTAACGGATTCGGATCCCCATTGCCGACTAAAAAATGTATTCTGATCATTCCAATGTGTGAAAATAAAAAAAATACAAAAAGGTATTATAGAATAATAAAAAAAAGCATTTACGAATTCGCGCATGAAAAAATATTTTTACTGCATATTAATATTTTTCATTCAACGTTAGCTGGACATCAGCAGCCAACATTGGGTCAACGTGATTTGATAACGTTGGACCGATGTTATCATCGCGACGTTAACCAGTCGTCGGATCTATGTTGGCGCCCAGAGTCGGATCGACTGTCTAATTCAGGCGGTCATAGTTGGTCCAACGTCAGCTCGTCCCCAACACGGCACCGGAGGAGGGTCTAATTAAAAATGAAACAAAGCACGCGTCTATTTTTTCCCGCTCCACCGTTCTGATATCACTCGAGAAACAAGGGTTTTGTATCAACGAAAATCGAGTTGTTTCAGCACGTGTTAAAAGTGACTGCGGAACAAACGTGGTGAAACGACACACTTGTTTTCAGACCCGTATGAAAATAAATTGTCGCCATAAATTCCACCGGCGATATCGTCAAATGTGAATAATGGAAAAGCCGCTGGTACCATTCTCGTCCGTATCCTAACATCCACCAAAAGTTTTCCTTCCCATATTCCCACACCGTTTCCTACTGAGCGATTGCTCGAGATTCTTTTCACCCCGGGTTCCTGTCCCAACCCGGTACCCTCAGAAATTCCACTTCTCACAGTTGACGCTTTGTTGGAAACGCCACCGAAAGCACTTCCATCCCCCAGTCGATGGCTTCAATGTGTCGTGTCCCTTATCCTCCCGTAATGTTGCTCGTGCATCATGATTGTCGCCTCCTGGTCGTTGTAAATGCCGCCATGGTAATGTCGCCTACCAGCGCACCGAGGGACCTCCCTCGATACCCGATGCACCGTCGTTCCCCGTTACGTCTCGGACAGATATATACCTTTTCACCCGGAGCCTTTATCCTACCCAGCACTCTTACTCTATCTCCGGCTGTTTACCATCTGCGCATACATAACAGTATATGGGTAAGTACCGCACCGGAAGCTCAACGATGTACCTATGATACAGACACTCGACGCTGTTCTCCCAGCTAATACTGCTATGCAAAGCAGAAACGCGTGATGCTTGTATCGCCAATTGTATGCACTTTCGAAAGAGACCTCGGGTACAGTGCGCGGCCGGGTAAGTTGCAACCAGAAGTCCGACCGGTCGGACAAGTTGGGGAATCATTACTACGAAAGTTAGGTTCGGTCACGTTTCAAATTTCGTTCACCTGCTCGGTGGGGGAGAAACAGTATTTATGCTACAAATTTGAGTGCAAAGTTTGATGCCCGAGCGAAGCAAGGGCAGAAATCACACGATGTGAAAATCGGCTCCCTTCCGTGTAGCATAAGTTATGTGTTTCCGACTTCGTTAAAGTAGCCACTTTTCTTGCGTCGCGAAATCGCCATATTCGGCTAATGATCATTAGTCCCCCGAGAGAAATGAGGCTTCCGGAGGGAGTAATGATTCCTATTACTCCCTGGGAAGCAATGAAAGAGATTAATAATGTTCATTAGCCAATAATAAGCAATTTTCCGCCCGTGTTGCACGCAAAAACGTGGTTATTTTATTTTAGCGAAGTCGGCAAAAAAAAAGCAGTTCCCTTTTTCTACAACACGCCAGACAAGTTGATCGATCGAGCACCAAACTTATTCGGTCGCCTACTGTACAGCGCATCCATACCGTATCGGGTGAAACGCAGTGCCGGTTTGTCCGTAGGTAGATTTGTCGCATAGCGAGAATACTCGCTCTTATCTATCTGGAGCACGAGAAAGAGAAAAATATCTTCGTGCCACATGCCGATGCTTTTTCTTTACTTTAGCAAACTCTTATATCCCTCGCTCCGTTATAGTCAGTGACACTTGAATTCTAGTGTTACAGCTTTATACTTTCTTCCTTACTCGTGCCTTCGCCAGGATAGAGTGCCTCGCCTCTTCTCCCTTTCTTTTTCTATCCTATTCCGTACTTATTTCGTACTTCCTTGATCGTTATTCTCGGTGACCATGGTCAGCCAGAGACACATAAATGGATCGTTAACTTTCGCTCGGATAACTCGCTCCGCACGCGACCGTGGCCGCACACTCCGAACCGAAGCGTTATATCCGGACCGTACAAACAGAACACGTACACTATTTTTTTTTCCAGCATGATAGATGGTAACGGCGTTACGATGTACATACCTATAGTGTCCAACTGTAAAACGAATCATGACGTTACTCGGCAGTACGACAACTCGGCTGGAAAACGTATTTGCCGAACGATCGAGTTTTAGCGCGAAAGTGTGTATAGGGGAGCCGCTCGGAAAGAGTGATAAAATAAGATAAGGAACGATCGAAACCTCTACAGACATATAGCTAGGAATAAGATCCGTTCCGTATCTTCCGTCCTCGGAATCTTCACGGTAAAACTTAGTCAACTTCCGAGTGTACGTATATACATACAAATACATATATACAACGAGGTCTCTTCGTTTTCCAATCAGCCAAGTTTCCCAAAACTTTTACCCAAATTACTTTGTAGGATGCGAACGGAGTAAAATTTGATAAAGAAGCCAGGAGCGGTGGAAGGGTACGGAATTTCTCACCAGCAATCAATCGTCCCCGAGGGGACAATAAAAGGCGCCCCCGGATCGGGAGAAGTTGAAGATAGTGAAATGATGGGAGGACGGCCGGGGGGTGTTCGGAGAATGACATCGGCGGGATGAAATTTTTTTTTAATTGTTTTATAATCGACTTTTCGTTACTCGAATTCGGCCCTTTAATGCAGCGAAACGATCCCGCGGAGTTGGAAACTCCGATTCGAGAGGGAGAGAGGATGATTGAGACGAGGAATCGACGTGACGGGACTGGCGGTGAAAATTTCGCTCTTCGTCGGAGAGCTTTTACCGAAGTGCCCACCGAGGGTACCGAGACGAAAGCGCTTCGAGAGCGGGAGAGAGAGTTCTATGGATCTCTATCGTATAATGTCGTGCGAATAAAACCGTAAGGGCGTAACTCCGCAGTCTACCAGACGGTAAGGTGCGACATTGTGATTTCGGTCGAGCGATACAGAGTGCGAAGTATGCGGCGTTGTGCTCCGAGCATATGGAATGGGAACGTTTTCACAAAACGATTGAATGCAGTAACGACGCGTCTCGTCGGGCATGTATGAAATGTTGTCGCGTGCATATATCGAGGTCCGCGTGAACGGCTGTGCGACGGGACGAAAAACGGTAAAGATGCGGAAGGAGGAGTGACGATGTATCTGCATCATCTCGAGGATTGGATACACGCCGTGAAGTGAGGCGGATGCGAAGTGCCGAACGGCCCTCGAGCAGCCCCACCGGCTTTCCTTCTACTCGCCCACTCGCAAACACACACGCACGCACATATGTCGAGTTCCATTCGTAAATCGCTTCGACTTCCATGAAGTTTTTCCACCTTAACTGTGCAAGCGAAATTCGTCTTCCGACGTCTGGGAACGCCGTCTCATATACATACTCGTATATCTTGCGTACTTGACTCCGTATGTACCCCTATTATGTATGCACATACGTATGTAATACATGAATCCACATCCCTCGGTATGCTCCACCAACTCTTACGTGAAAACTTTTGACGTCGGCTCTTCTGCCTCTGCGCGATACTTCAATTGATTGCATGGGTTTTTAGGTTCCATCAGAGTTCCCATACCCCTCGGTGCGCCGGAGGAGACGAGAGTCGGCGAATTTCGGCAAGTGAGTGGCAACGGTGGGGCTGATTAAAAACATTTTATCAGTGACGTCGAGATTATTCGTGATTTGCATTGTTGAGCACGTAAAAACAGCTCTATCGGGTCCAGTTTCATCGTTCCAGCTGGTCGGGATAAATTAATGAAAATATTATCTGTATCTTTATCTATGATAAGATACGAAAAAGTATAAAAGAACTAGCGACGATATTTTGTTGAAGTTTGAACATTGAGAATCCGGTTTAGGATAACTGCACATGTTAATCCAGTAAACTTTGTATCTATAGATCTTTTTCATATAAGGTATATCTTAATCGTTACGATTTTATAATTCCGATCACGACGTTATATACGAAATGTGTTGTAACCGTTGTATAGGAAAATTGTCCCAAACCTCCTTTCGATTTTTCTCAATGAAAGAAAAACCTTTGAATCTGTCCAATATATTTTTTTTATATGTATCCTTTTTTCGAAACTTTACTGTACCACTGATGTACCAAGGTTTTCCCTCAGGTGGCAGGAATTCGCCAGCGCCGCCCTAAATATTTCTCGACTTTCGCTTTATTTGTTTATCCCACTCTCGTCGCTGTATGTTCGACTCTTTATAGAACCCGTGTATCCTCCCGTATATTTCATCCATCCACCCCCGGCATCGTCTTACCTCGGGGGATTTTACTAGTGCAGCCGAATCTAATGCGGATTATGGAGATTTTCGAAACTACGGGATGATATACGTATTCGTGCAGCACGTGCATCTGAAACGGGAGGAGTGAAGGGTCTCTGAGGAAAGAAAAGAGAGAGGGAAAGAGGGGGTAGGGTAACGCGTTGCCGTAGCCGGTCCCCCGTCGAAATCTGGAAACTCAGTCGAATTTGAACGCTCGCCGGCAGCCCACCCCACATCCACGTTCCGCTTACTCCGGCAGTCACGGAAATATTAACCCTTGGGAAATCGGATAGAAATTTCGACATCGGTGGACGCTCCGATTTAACGAGAATGCCCGTAATGCACATGAACAATAAGACCAGTCTTCGAATTACTTAAACAGACCGTTAATGTGCATGTCTATATACACACTTATATGAATCTGAATTTATCATAGACTTTGGCTACTCCCGCAGTCCCAGTGGAGCTTTCCCCAGCGCTCTGCGCCAAGGTGGATTCTGCCTCATTTATGATACACGATGAACAATTTTCCCAGCTAAGTAATTCGAGACCATTTGCAACGATGGGAGGGACGGGGCTGCGGGGATGACCTATTTTAATGCTGATGTACCCTTGCGAGGCGCTTGTGTGGTAAAACTCAATAACCGTGTAGAGGCGTGCTCGGCGCAGAGTCCTGTTGGGCTGCGATGTGCAGCCAACTCCTCTATTGCGAAAAAAAGAAAAAAATTTCAGAACATTCCGCTTAAGGAAAAAGAATAACTTGAACACCGTGCCCCAGTCACCTTCGTGAGCGTGTGTGAATGGATACGGATGTTTTCCTCGTCGACAACGAGGAAGTACATTTCCCTCGTAACATATGATCCGCCGATTAACGGATTCGCGTCATGAATTCGGCAATACTGGGAATTCAATTATCGAAATACAATCAAAACGCAAATTTCCAAACTTCTGGAATTAGAATTACCAATGAACGAATTCCATTCGGATGTCGTGTGTGGACATGTCGGAACCCAATTCACCGATCGGCAATCGAGGATTGCCGATGGGTGAATTGTCCTTTCCCACATCAAAGCCGTAAACACACCAAATATCAAAGTCACGCAAACTCATCACAATTAAATAGAATCCCACGAAGATTGTAATTCAGCTCTGATTTACAGGGGTTTAATTATTCGGTCGGTTTCCATTAGAGCGCCGTACCGGTCAATCGAGGAGAAAAGATCGTGAAAATATATCACGCGGCTCACAGTGACGTTGCGCTATCCCGCAGTGTACAATAAACCCACAATTTGCCTAATCTGGCAAATGAGCGAAATAACAAACGGGATTTTTATACCACCCCTTCTATCGTCATAAACCTGGGATAACAAGTTCCTGGTTTTTGCGAGAGAGGGAGAGATCGTCGGGGACTCCACTAGCGAGTATTCGGGCGTTCTCTCGCACGATATAATTCAATGTCGGTTGGCCAGCGGGGAGCATCCCTCGGGGGCTCTACATCAACTTCCGGGCGGGCTCATCCCGACGGGCCTCGCTGCTCAGAACCCTCTCGACGCACACATTCACACGTGTATTTGAGCACCGGCATACCGCAACGCATACACAGACGGGAAGGCAAGACACGACTGCGCCACCACTGAGATTATGACGTTCACTTATTTATCGCCATGATTAAGTTATGGATAACGCTCTCGGGGAAGCCCCCCCCCCACCGGCGTCTACACGACGACCGCGAGAAACGTGTTCCTGGCACGTTAATTGATCGACGAGACGGCAGCGATGTATCACAAACTGATACAGTTCGATTGTTTCATATTTGTTCTCGCGACTACTGTATCGCTATAGCATTATCGTATTTGTTACAAGTTAGACTTATGGAAAAAGGAAGGCATCAAAAAAGTAGACTGACGAGCAAAAATCTTTAAAAAGGAATCACCATCAGTATAACAGCGATCCATCAAAAATTTATACACTTCGATTGTTTCATACTTGTTCTCGCGACCACCGTATCGCTATAACATTATCGTATTTTCTACAAGTTAGAGTTGTGAAATAAAGTAAACAAAAAATAGACTGAGCAAGAACCTTTAAAAAGACATCACCATTAGAATAACAGCGATGAAGTGAAAAGTGATACACTTCGATTGTTTCATATTTGTTCTCGCCACGACCGTATCGCTATAATAGCGTTATCGTATTTGCTACGAGTTAGAGTTGTGAAATAAAGGTATACAAAAACAATAGACTGGCAAGCAAAAACGTTTAAAAGGAATCACGGTTACGATAACATCGATGAATCGAGAACTGATACACTTCAATTGTTTCATATTTGTTATCACGACTACTGTATCGCTATAGCATTATCGTACTTGTTACAATCTAGAGTTTTCGAATAAAGGGTATAAAAAAAGACACTAGCAAAAATCTTTAAAAAAGGAATGAAAGGAATTTTTTCCGATACTGTTGGATTTTACGAATTTTACTCGTTGGACTTGGGACTCCCGGGGATATTCGACTGGATCTAGCACCGTCGGCACCTACAAAATTTCGGGTGGTCGAATAAACGTCGAATCCGACGTTATAACGCCGACGCAGCGTCGCCCCCGCGGATATCGAGTAAAGGATCGACCATCCGGGTGTAATTTTCGTTGAAATTCACGATAGGCACAATCGAGGAAAAATTTAAGTGTACGACGAGATTTGGAGTTTTGCCATACGGTTGCGCCTCGATAGCACGGTCATACCGTAGGCGCCTCGTGAATTCGAGAAAGAACAGAATGAAACGTGTATATATATATATATATATATATATATATATATATATATATATATATATATATAGCGCGGACGAATTCCGGAAGAACACCCCCAGGCTCCTGGGGGGTTGTCGGAGGAAAGAGAAAGAGGTGAACAAAACAAAGGCTAAACGGGCGCGAGAACGCTTGGGGGCCGAAGAACGAGAGGACCCAACGGGTATGGAAGTATCAGAAAACCCAAGCGACAGGAGAGTAAAGAATTTTGTTTTCTTTTTTTTCATATTTGACAAGGGCAAAGGTCCAAAGAGTATAATTGAAGTAAAGTTTACATCCGCGATGATATAATAGACAAACGAAAACCACACGAGGCTCAAGCTAGAAGATGCTCTTCAGAAACTTCATTCGCGCAGGGAATAAAGTTTTTTTTTCGTCACCTTTTTTCATCTCAACGTCCTGATTGATTTTACGTCAAAGTGTACATGATTCTTGGTAAAAAAAAAAAAAGTCTATGAAAGTATGCGCTCCAAGTATTTTTGGTACCGTTAATTTTCCAAGAAAAAAGTTTCTTCTCTTCCCGAAAAAAAATCTCCCCAAAAATAGTATCTAGCGTAATTTGCCCATAAATTCGCGAGATCGTCGTCGATTGATATTTTTAAAAGCGTTATGGGTCGAATCTCGCCGGCGCCGTCCGCTGCGAGTTGAAAAAAAAACTCTCGAATCCTATACGCATATATTTACAATAGAAAAATGTTTTTATAAGCGGCGGTGCATAATGTAGAAACACATATATATGCATACGTGTGTACCATACAGATTCCCACACGCGAGCGCGATAATACCTGAGAGCCGGAGAGAAGTTTCGCAAGCGGGGCGTACGTACCATCCAGCACCAGATAAACCCTCGATGGGTGGCGCGCATTTACGGAAATATAATTGTCCCGGATTAACGGTAGAGACGCGCTCCGAGCCCGCGGAGTGGGATTGGGTTGTACGGCGTCGCTGCAAAGGCTGCTCCGAGGATATAACCACAGCGATGGAGAGCTTCGCGGAGGAAGAAGGGGGGCGACGTTCCTCCGCTCACTTTTTACAGAATTACTGGTGGAATTAAAAAAGGCTTCCTAATTACCGCCAAAGCTAAGCTCGCGGCCCGATGCCGGAGCGCCGGTACGGTAATGCGAAGATAGAATACCGCTGCCTCACACTTTTCCTCTTTTTTTTCTCTCGCATCTCCCTTTCTGCTTACGCAGAATGTGCTCGTGCTGGAGAGTAACGATACCGTAAGCACTGGCGCTATCCGTTTCTCTTAGCAGCGGGAGAAAACGATAAATGGATACCGCTAAGCTAGTTTGTATATAAACCGTCCTATATACGACGTATATGGATGTGCGACGATCCGGCAAAGGGCACATAGCCTACGCCAGCGACTCACACACGTACCGGGTTCTCGACGGTGTTGTCCGTTGAATAATTTTCTGACAGTGTGTGGAAAATGTAATTCCTGCGATACCTTAATTCTGGGAAACTCGGGGGATGAAACAATTAGTACTAATTATATTAGAACTTTGGCGAATTTTCCGTTCCAATGGCGATCCGGACCTCGCCGAAGAAAGTTTAACACCGAACGGCCCCGCAGGATGTAGTTTGACAAAGGAAAAACCCGCAGCTGGAGACAGACGGTGGAAAGCAAACGACAAAGGAAATCTTGCGAGCAGGATTTTCCGAAGGACACGATGCCGAGCGCCTCTTTCAGCATTGCATGGACTTCTTTGCCGCAAGTTCCATCATTATAAACTTATGGATGAATGTAAGGCTTACGAAAGTATGCACGGAACCGATGCAGCGCTCCTGTTGTTCGGGAAGAGGGGGACGAAAGTGAGCGCCGGGGCAAAATGGCACAGGCTGCTGATGCAGGATAAAATGGGACGGGCGACTGATGGGGGGCAAAATGGGGTCTCTCCACACAGCACGAAAGAGAAAGCAAAACGAAAAGGCAACGAGAAAGTAACTTTTTTCGTTCATCCGTCAGCGGCCTGTTAACAGATCGCTCGACGGATCGAGAAAATAAGAGGAAAGCTCAGTTTACCCATTAAACAGGAAACTTCTTCTGGCAGCCGGTGATCGATGAGAAGTGAGGAGTGGGGGGGGGGGGGGGGGGGGGGAGAGAATAAAAACGAGAAAACGATCAACAAACTTTATGAAAGCGTGACCGAAAATATTTTCGTACGGATCGAGCGTAGAAGCGAGAACGCCAAATCTCGACGAGACAACCGTGAGGGCGAGATTTTTACAAATAAAAAAGAAGCAACGAGAGCAGCGCTTCCAAAAAAAAAAAAGATATCGTGAAAGTGTCGTAAACTCGATACCGCTTTGCGCCAGAAAAAGGAGCAAAAAGAACCGAAGTGCCGAGAGGCTTTAAATACTAGATAAACTACTTAACATCAGGATACTCTGGCGAGCGTATTTCTTTGATATAGGCAGCGAAGCGAGAAGCTAAAATGGGTCGGAGGTTGGGAAGAGGAGCGCCGACCGGAGGTACTCGGAGGCTTTCGGTGGTCGTCCGGCAGTAAGGGTAGTTGCGTAAACATTCCCTCCTTCCTGCCTCTTATTTTTCGTATCCTCTTACTTCCCCCACGCCATCCGGAATTTCACGACGTGCATTCTGCTCTCACCCCTTTTATCTCTCATTTCCCAAACTTTGTTTACATTTTTTTTTTTTGCTCCCCCTTTTTTCTCCCCGTTTTATTTGTTCCCTCGCCGAGTACGTAACCGAAGAGGAAGCGGGCGAGAATGAGAAGGGGGCGATGGGGGGGAGGCGAGGGTGTTTCTCTTACGGCCATTCTCGTTCTTTGCTTGTTTTAGCCTCGTTTTCCGAATCAGCGGCGGTTAATTGCCTCGGTGGGATAATCCAAGCTCGCCCCCGAGAGCGGCAGAGCGGCTACACGGCGAACAGCGGGGTCAAGGGGTTGCGCGGGTAGCAACAGACAGAACCGAGCGGTAACCCGCCGACCCAACCGACAACACTACTACCGCCTCGCGACACACCAGAGGCGAGGGCGGCAGAGATAGAGCTTGCCGCGGCCACCCCCTACACCATAGGTAGTATATGGCTCTCAACCTACAAATGGCCTGCGGTACGAATTTACTGATGAAACAAACGGCCACGACTCTTCGCTCGACACCCCGAACTCCCCTCCCGCGTGCGGTGCAGAACCGGTGAATTCGCATCGTACTGCAGGATGCAACCAAGGGAAACAGACAGTACGAGACCGCCGGCCCGTTGTAAAATCCGCTCCAAGTGCGAACACGTCCCGCTATTGCGTCTCCACGATCATCTAATTTAAAGGAATTTCATATTAGTCGTACGGTATTTTGTTGCAGCGCCAACAAAATACCAAAAAGCGCCAACAAAATTATTGTACCTTAAAATATGAAATTTTTATTAATCATGACGGAAGTTTTGCTCTTGTGAAACGAGATATATTCTTTAAATTCTTCTCATATTCGAAAAACTTTCTTCTTGACGATGCGAGATAAAGGCACAAAATCATCTCTCGTAAAAACTTTCTGGATAAAGAAATAAATTGAAGCTATGGCTCGCGCGTGCGCTGTATATCTTTATTCTTTGAAAATTGATATTTTCAGCCTTTTCGTTTAATTTGTTTCATAATTTCGTTTATGATGGGACGAAGGACAAAGGAGTAAGCTCGCTTTTAAGTTTAAAGGGTCTAAACTTACATTTTTTTAAATTTAAGTCTAAATTTCGTCCTCTATGGCTCATTCATCATCCTTTCACTTCAACCACTGTAACGTTTCTACTCGAATTCCTTTCGGGGATTTGTTTGCTCCACGTCCTCTTTCACGATTAAAAACCGCGCCGTCATCCGATGCGAAAAGTGTCTTTTTGAAAGCGCGCTAACCAGGCTGGTGGGAGCAAAAAAAAAAATTGGTTTATTTCGCGTCAACGAAAATATATCAGCGGTGCAATTACGACAGTTTATCCGAAAGGCGTCTATGCACAAGGGCATTATGTTGAAGAGATGGATATGTGACATGTACACTGTGCGTTGATTATGGACTCCATGAGAAGCCGCGAAACAAGCCAATATCGAAAAGTTTAGCGACACAGCGAAGCGATGGCTGCCTCTTTTCAACAAGGGAAACCGTCGCTCTATCCGTCGGTCCTACAGCTCACCTATACATTTCCTTTATACACCAAAGCGATACGGGGGGAAATTGATTGTCAATATCGACGAGCCCAGTATTGCCTCCGCGTCACCGGCAAGATAGATATATATATACATTTTTTTGTGTTCCCTGTCCCGGTCGCTTTCATCCGTTGGCGCATACAAGCGGGTGCGTCTCGCGCTTTCGTGACGTACGATCATTTCCGAAGCTCGTAGAACGTGACGATGCTTTTTAACTACTTTAGAGACGAGGCAATCGCTTCTGCTGACCGGGTGTGATGTTTCAATCACTTTGGAATTTGAAATGAGGGCTCTTCGTCGGTCATGACATAATCCTTCCCGACTCACGATCGATCAAAGGAACCGCGCGCGATGGGAATATGAAGACAGATTATTGTGCCGAAACTTCAATCGGCCGAATAGACGTATGGCCGAAAATCATGAGTCTGAAAGCACTTCTTCCGAATCGTGAAACTTCGAAACTTTGTCTTCCCGAATCGTGAAAATGTCTAAACTTTATTTTTACGAATTGTCAAATTTCCAAAATGTTATTATTCCGAATCTTCATTTAAACGAACGTTACCCTTTGGAAATGGCAATTGGCCGAACGTTATTCCTCCGAACTTCATTTCCCCGAATCGTCAAACCTCTAAACGTCAAGTCGTCTAATTATTATAATTCTTCCAAATAGTATTTATTCGACAATTTATTTATCAGAATCAGTTTGCACTGAGCGTATCATTTTTTACAGATATAATGGCAGATTTTCGGCCGTACGTCGATTAGGCCGACAAAAGTTTCGACAAATCAATGTGACTTCTACGAATATCATCTCTGGTATTCGAAGTGTAAATAATTGCGAAAACTGTCGACTTCAATTTTATTTTGGGCACTAAAGTGTTACTCCAAATCCCTTTAAAGTGCAACGTATAAAAAAAAAGGCATTAAAAAAATGTAGCTTGTACAATCTTCTTTACCAGTACCGGGAATTTTTTTTAATTATCGGAACACCGTTAAGAATAATCTATCATGAGGGGTTTTTCAATAGAATATTTTCCTGCTGTTGATAAAAAAAATAAATAAAACACGTTCCTTTGCCTGAAATCAATGGAACACCCTTTCAGCCTGTGCCTCTCATTTTCTGCATTAAAAATAACGTGCCGACATCGCCTGGAATTGGCCTGTGTGCGCTCATATGCACGTTCTCCATATATATTAACCGGGATGCAATATTCTGGGTTGTGCAGCGCCAATTAACGCGACGGAAAGGCTTTCCCGGCTGAGCGCTATCATCGAAGCGTACCTCGACTCGGGAGAGCTCATGCGTGCACTGCCTCATGCTGTATGCGCGGTACAAATAACACGGAATATATTAAGTACAAAGCATAGCACTGCCAACGTACTGCGATCGTTACACAAGAAATTTATTAAAGTATTTTGATCTCATCAATGAGAAATCTTTTTTACATCTAGTTATTCAATTTCCACGCTGAACCAAATCTGTCATTCAAAACCGTTTTCCTTGATGCTCCAGCGGGCCAATTTAAACACAACTTCCGTTGGATATTATTCTGATAAATAAATTCTCGCGAGAGATGGCGTACGATAAGAATTAATAATAAGTGGATTGGATTAACAACAATAAGTGTAAAATTGAGTTTGATTATTCATACCGTTTAAGAGATCGAAGCGCTCTCGACAAAAATTAGTCCTACGGTTCTTAAATCGTTTATAGAAAATTATTCTGCGAAAAAACTTTTTGCAATAAAAAAAGCATGGCTACGAACAAGTTTATCGCTATCGATTCTGGTTTTTTCAGGTGACGGCACATGCTGTAAAGCAAATCAGCATCAGTAGTCTATTCATGTATGAAAAGTTCTATAAACGATATGAAAAAAATATAAAAAATTCTGCACTAATTTAACTCGTTCGCAGAGTTCCGGACGCCTTAATAGCCGTGTAGCGACAAAATTCCAAGTATGAATCATCGAGCGTGCGGAGCCCCGTTATACTCGTCGGGGTGTATTATGCAACAGCGTCGAAATATTCTTCAGCACGTTGGGCTCCATCGCACGAAGGAGGTAGATTAAAATCCGTTCTTGCGACAAGGCTCCACGCTAGAGGGAATTTTCTCTTGAGGATCTCATTCAGAAACGCGGTAGAAGCGAGCAGCTGTCGAGTGCTGCGCCGTCGTCGTCGTCGTCGTCCTCGTCGCGTCTCTCTGTGCATAACCGGGCGAGATGAGGATTACCACGGTGGGGACACGAAAGATACCATATTCTCTGGTATATCGAGGAGAAACTTGTCTCGAGCAGATGTAGAGTGGAGGAGCCGAGTCGAGTGAGATCGGGACGCCCGCAAATTAATAACATTTCATTTCATTTCACCCTTTTCCGTTTTTTATTGCTTCCCCATAGAAGAAAGCTTTGTGTTAGTGAACAAAATGAAAATTTTAATTAAAATGTGTTCAGAATGTATCAAAACATCGAAAAATCATATTTAGAAAAAATGTCCGGATGTACGTGTGTGTGTATCGGATACGAAAAATGCAAACCGCTATAACTAAAAATGCCTCGACCGATCAAACTTAAGTTTCACACACAGTATGTGAGGTTAATAGTCGGTGTTTCTTCGAAATTTCATTAAAAAAAACATTTTTAATACAATCTTCTCTATATATTTATCAGAAAATGTTGGTAAATATTTTCGGGAATCTTCCTATGCAAGAAGCGTAAATTTATCGCTCGGAAAATCGGATGTTCTTTTTGCACGATGTTCGGTGAGATAGAACAATAGTGGAGTATGCACCGGAAATGATTCGATTGATAATGGCAACAACCGTTCCGTAAACTAAACCAGGAAACTGATGTTATTTAACAGATGGTGCATTCTTCAATTGAATTCTAAAATCGAATATTGCATCCGCTTTGAGTACACAGACGGTTCGAGGCATATCGCTCGTTTTGATGCGAGCGCGTTTCGATAAACGAATTTAAGCTTCCAACCCCCGCGCGCTCGACTCTCGCAAACCCTCTTACCGTTAAACTAAACCATCCTAGTTACGCGTGTTTCTTCATTCATGATATTTGCAGGGATTCAACGCTAATAGCCTGCTGCCATATGACATAATGGAACGAGGGGATGCGCACAAGGGGGGTGAGAGGGGCAAAACGGACGGGCGTCCTCTTTTTTTTATCATGCCCACGAAAAATTGGTAAAGAGTGGTCCGTTTCACCCCGCTCTGTGTCGCTGTGCGTCACGAGTTGAAAATCATTGTGGAATCTGCTCTTCAATTAAAAATAATTGTATAATCCGTTAAGCTTTTCGGATTACGGATGCGGACTGTCGGGTCGAAGCCTTTGCGTGTTCGGCTGCTCTGCGATCCCTGCGCGAATTTGGCTAGTCTCTGTTAATTTTTAATTTTTTTATTTCTCTATACAGTAACACGCGTGGAATAAAGAAAAACAATTTGGAAATTTATAACATTGGAATATTTACATCCAGAGACGAAATACTTATTCATATATGGAAAATCGATGCGAGACTCGACATCAAACTCGTATACCCGGGAATTAACGATCTCCCAATCAAAAAATATATCTGTAATTTGTATATATATATATATATATATATATATTATTTTTCCGACATTCAGAATTTCGTAACTGCGTTAAAGGGGTTGATGAGGGGGCTTGAACAGGGCGGACTCACTGCCGAGACTACTGGCTTACTATTTCTCGTGCTGAACGCATTAAAAAAACATGGAATTCGTAAGACCCTGAGAGCGTCGTGTTTTCTCATGAATATTAATCGTCTGACGCAATTAGCCTCCTCCCGACAACCGAGACTGCGAGACTGCATTAACACTTTGCTTTTTTTTATCGTCCTCGATTTTTTCCTTTTTTTATACATAGTATATATATTTTTTAAATTGCACCCGTTTTTATCTCTCGCAGCCATCAGTTCCGTCCTTTGTGCTGAACTCTTTTGCCTCTCGATTTACAAACTGCCCTTATTATTGCGGATGGTCGCGCCATTATCTTCCATTAATGCAACGCTCACGTTTTCCGCGCTACTTTTCTTCCGTAAGTGTTTTTATAAGGGAGATAGCGCCAAGGGGGCCGCCGGGAGGCGACGCGGGAAATGCATAGAATCGACCGGATGCACCATAAAAGCTTCGGGCACATGCACAGTACCGATAAAAATCACGTGTGTTACATGCATTCGGGTCGCGTGCCGCCGCACGGCTATAATAATGGTTCACATCTAGCAGTACCGTAGGGGAGCACGGGGCAAAATGGGCAATTCAAGAAATACAGGCCGGTCGGATCGGTCCAGGGGATCTGACCATAATTGCGATTCGGGGCAAAATGGGCAATTCCAGAAATACCGACCGGTTGAATCGGTCCGGAGATCCGAGAGTATTTTATATCCGAGATTTTTTTTTTTCATTCACCTCGATGTAGGCATTTTTTTAATTCACCCCAGTCCCAATTTAACCCCCGAGTGTCCCAAATGTCCCAATAAATGTTTGGCCAAATTCGGCGCTACTCAATTTTGCCCCACCATCCCCTACAAAAAGAAGCCCTACAAAAAGTGATCGTAAAAGTGCGAGGAAAGTGAACCGACGGCGCTGCACACGTACCTTGGACCCCGCACGTTTCAATCACCAGTAGTAAGCCAGGTAACAAGTGAAACAGCATTTTTCCACACCAATCACTTCACAATCGACGATCTCGCACTGCTCGACGATCGGCAAACGATCGAAGCACCTGGGCTTCTCCTTGTCTTCAAGCGAACACTACCGTATTACAATACTTTATTCCTTTATGCATATATATAGCATACTCTACCGTTATACGTACTGAGGGACATTTAGTCTCTGATAAAAAGTATACATATATATTTATATGTATATACGTCTATATATTTTATGTAAACAAAATTTCTCGTTTTCTTTTCTTCACCAAAGCGATTAGCACTGTACTTCCAAATTTTCTATTCGTAATTTACTCAATGGTCCTCGGTGAACTCCTTCTTCTTTCTTTTTAATTCACCATTCACTCCCCCCGGGGTTTGCTAGGAATAGGAATTTCAAGAAGATCCTCTCCGGCCAGCCAGGAGGTTTCCAGAATCAAGATGATATATAAGTATGTAGAAGAGAGAGAGAGAGGGGCGGCTGAGTTCTTCTTCAAATAAGATTGAACCGCATTCGATGAAGCATGAACCGATCAAAAGTGTCGTAGAGCTGACGTCGACCTTTGCGACGCGAGTTTGTGGATTCTTGGGTGTGTATGTGCAAGCGTGTGTACTTGTGTGTGTGTGTTTGGGGGAGAAGTACGAGGGCAAAGAGGGCCAGAAGAGAACCTGCTGGTCCCGACGACGCCACAGGCGCCGTTCGCTCCCTCGTAGTTATATATATATATCTCTCGATCACTGTGGATTCCCCAGACGATTTGATTAACCGCGAAGCCGCTCAGCCCTCTCTTCACACGTATTCCTTCCAATGCTCCTCTTTTTTATCTTTTTTTATTCGCCGATATCCCTCGCACGGGAGATTATCGCGCTTTTCACAATTCTCTCACTCACAATACACACGCGCGCACCATTTACGAATTTTATGTTGATTGGAATATTGCACTCTGCGGCATAGTTATTT
The DNA here is from genome assembly GCA_963575735.1 of Amblyjoppa fuscipennis. Taxonomy (NCBI): domain Eukaryota; kingdom Metazoa; phylum Arthropoda; class Insecta; order Hymenoptera; family Ichneumonidae; genus Amblyjoppa; species Amblyjoppa fuscipennis. The sequence goes on from OY754492.1 coordinate 25,441,027, forward strand.
TTTATTTTTTTTATGACTTATCTTTATATAAATTTATAATTGTTGTAACTTTGTCATTATTTTCGGTAACGCAGCGACAGCACTTGTGTCCAGTTCTCTCCCGCAGGCAGGGGTGCAGTTCGAGCCGATCAACGAATCACAAAAAAAAACGTGCGTTTTTTTTTTCTTTGTTTTTCCTCAAGATAACGAAACGAGACGCCGAGGTCGTTCCTTAAAACTGATAATCACGTCCGGCCCTCTCGGCATGGACGGCGATCCAGCCCGAATGGCATTCAGCATTTCGCGTCGCGCAGCTTAACACACACCGATCGCCGTGTGATAACAAAACCGTCGCGGTATCCGATTGTTCCGCGTTTGATTTCACTTTGCACACTGTAGCGTCGATGCTAGTCTTCGGCATCATTGGGCCAAAGCTTCGGCCTGTCGATAACCGTTGTTACTTTTTTTCTTTGTATATACGTGTGTGTTGCTGAGTCGACAAATACTATCGTATTCGATGCTCCAGCTCCTCGACAAGCTTCATGACTTGGTTCGAAATCCAAGTGGAATTTGGTAAACTGCGAACTTCAAAATTTTTAATGCTTATTTTGTCCTCCCAAGTCTCACAGCGTGCCGTAAATATCCAGCGTGTTCTCGTCGACGGTTCATAAATTTACCGCGTCTTTATTGCGAATAAAAATAAAATAAATAAACTCACGATGGGGGGAGGGAAATCAACGATTGTATTTTACGGTTGAGAGCGTTTAACTTTTGCGATGCAACAAACGACTTTCGTGAGAGGCGAGCAACGAAATACAAGCGGCAGGAGGACCCGTGGCAAAAGTACCGGAGGCATGGGACACGCGGCGCGTATGCGAGATAGCCGTGTCACGGCACCGCGCGAAATGATTCTGCGGGGGTTGTTTTCGGAATGGCGCCTGCGCCTGCGGGCACTTGCGTCGAGACGGGGTTGATCCAACGGATCTGGCGCAGACCGCCTCGGCTCCGTCTGAAGTCGTCGACGACGACGACGACGACGAGGTGGCCGAGGAGTCGCGGGGGGGACGGTGCTGGTGGCTGTGGAGCTCCGAGTGGTGAACGTGTGCATGCAATGCCTCTGTTTTCGGTCAACTTCTCTATAGTCGTATACATCGCCAGACTCCTCCCGTATACCCGATGACCTAGTCCTTGCCCGGTGTACTACGATTGGAGCGAGGGGATGGCGACGATACGGAGAAAAAAGATCGTTGTGTTATACGACGGGGGATAAGATCTTTCGGGGAAACTCATAGATATGTGTAACGTGTATATGTGTATATTGAAATATTTCGAAACTTCAAAAGCGAGCTGGTTTGGGAAGTAGGTGGATGGATGGCATTTAGTGTACATTAGGACTTCAGATCCTTTGGTCACACCACCCAACCAACGGCAAACCGAATAAATACAAAAAATAAGGCACTGAGGCACTGAAGATAAACCGCATAAAAATAAATAAAAATAAGAAAATAAGCAGGAAAGCGAAAAGGGATAGTCGTTTATGCTAGAATTTGCACAGTAGCGTGCAAATTCTGCAACTAAGTTATAATTGATTTACTCTTTGGCGAGCGATGGAGGCAATGTGAGCATGCCCTGACCGGACAGTAGACCGGATTTTGAAAACATTGGGAAGACGTTAATTTACTTTGGTTGAGATAAACTGAAGATATTTTTCACGCAAACTGCCATAAGCTCGTCAATACTTTTGGAAATACCAATTTATTTCCAAAAGTATTAACGAGCTTATGGCAGTTTTCGTGAAAAATATCTTCAGTTTTCATTAGTCTAAGTATCAATTCATGTTTTTATGACATAAAGAAGATTCAGTTTCTTTGCAAGCACTTTGTAAAAAAAAAGTCTTTTTTTTAGTTATTATTCATTTTTGAAAACTAGTCAGTGAATGGATCTCAGGGCGAAAATGGCGCCGAGAGACTGCGTAGGGCAGCTTTACAGACACTAGTTTCGAATGGGCGAAACAAGCGTGGCATAGAAATACTCGGCGTCGAGACGGTACCGCTCGTGATACGCATTGTAACGAACGTGCACTCCGGAACTTCAAAGTGATTTGTAACACGGTAAAAGAGGATTTTCGCTGTCCCTGGTAGTACGTAGAGAAGTGGAGTGAATCTGTCGGTGTTTATACATCGGGTAATTTGATAATAGCTTGACAACGCGTGACCTACTTTCTGATATTGCACTTTATATACGTGTTTCTCTTACGTGCGTTTCACTAATAAGTACGACATTTACGTAAGAAGAACGAAGAAACGGCACGAGCAGACGCAAATTGTCTCTTCCGAGAAACTTCAATGATGCTGAATGTACTTAAAGCATGAACGATGGTAAAACGTTCTCCGTGCCGGAAACTCGCTTGTTAGAAACAAGCAAAGAGTAGGAAAGAAAATTTATCGCTGTATAATAATACCGCTGTATAAAAAAATATAAAAATTTTTTTTGTCACTCGTGTCACAAAATTAGATCGGATTTTTTTATTTTTTCCCCTGATCACGAATCTATTAGTTAATTTAGTCGATAAGTATATCCGTACGTGAAGTGAGGACTACCATTTAAAAAAAAATGTTAGATCCACTTCCCGGTACCATTTGATGGCGCAACTACGAACGCGTATTTTTAACCACACACGTGCCTCCTTCAATAGGCCAAGCTGGAACGCCCACGAAAAAATCATTAAATTCCTTTATCGTCGCTAAACGGATTTTCAAATATCCGTCAGAGCGATTCCTTTGATGGCTCTGTATTTATCTTTTTTTAATCTTTTATTTCACAGTCCCCGGTGACCTCGGATATTCGCGTGATGCCACTTTTATGTCGCGAATATACATACAGTATAGTATATATAGTACAGTGGAGCAGCGGAGATAATGGTTTTATATCAATTTCCGCAATCCTTTCATCACCTATTCAGTGTCAGAGGCACGTACCGACGTCCGCCCACTCGTTTTTCATCCCGCACCAGACTTTATTTGCCGCACGATCTCGAAATCGCAGTTTGACGAAGGCTCGACGATAGATATATATATTTATGTCGGACGAAAAAATTTAAGATTGAAAATATTTTTGTTTATAGGAATTCCATCGAAACGGTTGGAGCGTTGAAATATAATCGACTACGAAGAACTGAGAGCTTGGTATTTGATGAAGTCGGCAGAAGAATGGTCAGGGGATCGAAACAAAAGCGGATACGGACAGCTTTCATTGGTATTTAATAGTCTCAAATAGAATGTAAAACGTTTTACTCGCTCTCCGAATCGCCCTCAATAAAATTCCCTCCCAATAAAAATTTCTCCATCAAGGAAGCAAAAGTCGGATGGGAATTCTCCGAGAATTGATTGTTTCATCGCTGTTCCGATCGTATAAAAAAAATTCCAGCTTCGCAGATAATAAATTGGAGGAGTTCTATTTTATCAACATTTTTTAAACGGTTTCTGCTTAAAGAAAATAACTCCTACTTTTTTTTTTATTCCACGCGACTTATTAAACTACAAATAAACAAATAGTACTCACCAATACGAAGCGTCGAATGATTCATTCCGATCCTCAAAATAATATATTTTTCCTCATGTATCCTTTTTCCAGGTGATCCTTTTTCGTTATGCTTTATCCATCATTTTACAGGTCGACGTGGGAAATGGCTTCTGTAATAAAAAAATAAAATAAATAAAGGCATCAAAGCCGAGATTATTTAAGGGGAAAGAGAGGGTAGCGTAGAATTCTTAACAAGAGAAAAGCTCGGGTTCTCGAGCTTCACGCTCATCTTTCGGAGATGGAATCTACTGTCGGGTTTCATAGCGAGAACGAGCGCTGCCGAATGAAGTGGCTAAACTTTCTCACATCGGCAGTTCTTTGACTATCAGTCGAGAAGCACGTACTCGGCACGGAAAGAAGCATCCAACCGTTCTGTTGTTATTATTTATATTTATACTTTTATTCATGCGCATCCCTCGCAAACGAAAAGGTATCGATTCTGTCAAGTGCGAGCCTACTATTTCCGCGGGCTTAAACTTTAATCGAATATGCTTTATCAAAGAGCTCGCCGAGAGTGCGCGGAGCTCCCGGAAATAGGGGAGAACTGGGCGGGGTACGCTTTTTTTCCTCGAATAGATTTTTTGAAGTAGAAAGCACATAGCAGAATGGAAAGCCGCGCCTTGAGTTCCCGAGTCCTTGCTGCTAGGCTAGGGGTGCACTCTCTCGCGACGGTTCAGCTATTGCCACTCGACAACGGCTGTACTGTACACATAGACGGATTCTACCCATGCATAGTGCATCCACCCAGCGTCGACGTTCGTATGCGACGACGGCAATGCCTAGCACCACCAGCGAGCAGCTTCGTGTTTCCGAGATCCATTTGCTTTGATCCTGTCGGTATCCGCCGCTCCCGCTCTCCGGCAACCTTGGCCTGGGTTTCCCCACATTCTCCCCACTCGTATGTGTCATTCTCACGTTAACTCCTATTTTCGCCTCTTAGATCGAAAGTACTCGAGAGCGAAGAGTTGCGCTCCTGCTGACGGGGCGTCGCGACGTATAAACACCTTAGACGTCCTCCAGAGAGAAATATCGGGAGACTGTAATTAACGATCTTCATCCACGTAAACTGGCAATTTGCACGGTGCAAAGTGGCTCTTGAAAACATATGTGGCGCTGAAAAGGAAACACATATTAGTTAAATGACACCGAGGATATTGCATTGCCAGAAATATTCTACGTGTATTTTAACGTGACTAATATAACTCGTAGATATAGGATTGTAATAAACTTTTCCGAGGTTAACGAATGGAGATAAAAATATGCGATGTTTATGGGAAAAGAAGGAAAAATACTCGTAAATGTTTTTTTCTGTTTTTCACCCCGTTATAGCTTTCTTTTTTTCAACTAAGTCAGCAAGGGAATATTATAAAGGCAGGCGCCTCGGGTAATCAACTTTCAAACTCGCGAGCATTTTTCCCTTGCTCCTTTCTCTTCCGTCGTTCTTCATCCACCGTTCACGTTTTTTTTTCCTCTTCCGTCCGTGATGAAGAGAGAGGGAAAATGAGAGTTGTGGAATCCGGGCGATCCTGTGGCTCTCGGCTTATTTATTCAGCACGAAGGCATTAATTAATAAGCAGCTTCTGAATGAGAGCAGAATAGAGCAGTGCACTCGCCGCTCTCATATTTTACTGTAGCACGGAATTTTATTGTATTAATGTAAAATTGACAAATAAGAATGCAATAAAATACGGGAGAGAATTAATATTGTGGGAGTTTTTGGCCAACGGGTACGGGACGTTTGTACGAATTCGTTTAAAGACCTTTCTGTTTTATGAACTGATATGACTGGCACTTTGCGAAAGGGTTTTTCACTAAATTTCATATGAATTTAATCATTTTTTCCCATTTTTTCAGCGGGAGGAATTCATTAATAAACAGCTTCTCAATGAGACGAGAATGGGGGCATGCACTCTTCGCTCTCATACTTCACTGTAGCACGGAATTTTATTATATTAATGTGCAATTTACAAATCAAAATGCAATAAAACACCGGAGAGAACTGATATTGCAGGAATTTCGCCCAGCGGGTAAAGGACGTGGGGAGGTAATTTTTTTTAATCTTCCAGTTTTACGAACTGATATGATTAGCACGTTGCGAAACGGTTTTTCTTTAAATTTCAAATTATTTTTTTTAATTCCCCCCACGAGTTTCCGAGATAAATTGACTTTCCCCTCACCAGCACAGGATATTTTTCCACTCTTTGGTTTGCAGTGCGGTCCGGTCAGTGTATAATGAATTTATGTGCGAACAGGAGTGGATCAAAGTCCCGAGAAAATATTGGGGTAAACTGGTCAGCGTCACTGCTTAAAACGGGTTGCGACAGTATAAGTGCGGGTAATGCAAAATTACCAAAACGGTCCATCCACTCGGCTCACAGCGGCATTCAAACACTTTTATAAATACACTGCGCTCTTCAAATATGTGCATAATATTTGTGCTCATCGTGAATTTATAAATCTCACCTCGAGGCGTTTTCCGCAAAGAGTATCGCGTACAAAACTTTTTTTTTATTATCTTTCAGTCCACGTAGTTTCAACGTAGTTTAGTATATTCTATAGGACGTAAATATACATTATGCGAGAAATAGTATAGTAATGAAAAGCACTCGCAGCTGTGAACTCTACGCTGGGGGACTACGGGCTGACGAGCGTATAGTCGAAAAGAGTAGAAGAAAAAAGAAATTCTGACGAGACCGTCCTATACCGTCGTCGTTGATGCTTTTCTACTTCGCCTCTTTATCTTTTTTTTTTTTTTTCATCCACTAGCGAAACCTCGTTCGGACGAAGGAAAAATGAAGTTTCCATTCACTTCCCTTCAACTTCCATGCGTCAAACTTTTATGCATCCGATAGAGGCTGGAGTGCCGCCGTGCACTGTTCCAACCCCCCAACTCCGACGTGCATTGTAACCAACGAGAAAACTTATTTATCGCTGATGTTATGCATGTATGTACACGAGAAATCTGCATCGGTAACGCATACGAGAGATTTTTATTTTATTTACCCCTGTGTTCTCTCGAAAGTAGCTTATATCGATAGCCCGTTCATCAGAGGCAGCTTAATGCAGTCAGCATTTTTTTGTTGTATATTTCTTTATTGGAAGAGATTCGTACCGGTATGAAAGCAATCATAGGGTCAGGTTGTTGAAACCCGCTCAGGAACATAAATTACTGGATGTACTTAGAGAGACCTCATCTTCCTTTGGCCAATAAGTTCTTATCAGTAAAATTTGGGAAAAGTTGATAACATACCAGAAGGCTGTGTCGATATCTCGCACAGCTTATCCGTTAACGAAGAAACCAAATTCAACCTTATTGGTAGTCGTTGTAGGTACCATCAAGGTATTTCTTCTATTTCGGAGGTAACCTTCCGAGGTTAATAATTTTCCGCTGCGTTGGTAAGTTCCTCTTGGTCGTTCATATAAACTGCATCCATCCGTTGCGGTCGGTAAAGTCGAGTTTATCAGCAGCAATCCCCAAAGGTTTCCTTCTCACGTTTCACCCTCGTCGGTAAAGAAGATTTTTCGTACCATCTGAAAAAGAAACTCAATGGTAAGTACAGATTCCTATCAATATATCAATATTGTTTGAAAGTTCAATTGTAAAGACGGGGGGGGGGGGGTCATTTTTGTTGATAATCAAAGATTTTTGCTCATCGTTCAATGAAACGGCAAAATTGTTGTCGCGTCAATCGCTCCATATATTTGACAATACATCGATGCGAGCGAACTACTTGTTGCTCTACCGAGTACAGTACGAACAGCGAATGTTCAACGGCCAAACTATCAGTTGGGCGAAAATAGTACCGCCGCAGAGATTTTCTTCGATCTTTTTTTCGCGAACGAATCGTGTCCCATGTTCTCAGAACCGCCACAGAAAGTCTGAAAGAGGCTTACGGAGTAATTGACTTCGGACATCTTCGTGAACCATTAGCGTTAGCCAATAGGTACATCTTTCGCGCATCGGGACGTCGTGCTCCGCCTTCAGGAAATACTTTCGTAATCCCCACTAATTGCCAGTGGAAATAACGTTTGGCGGAGGGTTAAAGGAAAACCGAGTAGAAAGCGAATGTCTGCGCGCCGGCGTTTTCGTACAATTCCATTTCGTTCGGCGTTTCCTCTTTAACATCGGAGTATCGAATAACAATTTGTGTGACTTTAACATCGGAGTGTCGCATCCGGTACGAAAAATGATCAGAAACATTGAGGCCGCAAATTGACAAGCTCATTAATTAAAAATCCCGGACATTCCGGATTACCGGTCTCGACGAGATCTCAAATAGAGTCGGGTAATCCAAGTGCTAATGAATTGGTAGACAATAATTGGGCCAAGCATGCCAATGCTTGCACAATTGCATAACTGTGAAAAATAAAACAAACGTGGTTCTTTGATCGCCACAATTCGCCCCAGCGAGACAGGCGCTACTCAGAATTTTCATGCCACCGTTGAAGTCCACATTTCTACAGTGATTCCCGCATTATCCTTTAATTATCACGGTCCGTACTGGTACCGAGAGGAATAATAACAATAGTTTAAACGAGACTCCGTTAATGTCACAGGAATTATAAAGTCACGACGGAAAAGCCATTGGAATCGCCCGGGAGACGACAGAGGCAAATGGATTTTAGTCAACATCAATGTAACACACCGACGCCCACCCGTAAGAATGTAATTTAGCGAAGGGCACATAAGTAAAACGGTCGTGCATGGGCTCTGCCGCGAGTTCGCGAGAATAAGAGAGGCGGATTTAGAGGGAGAGAGGCGTTGGACTCGCGCAGTGAGTCTAGATCCGTCATTCAGTTTAATCGTTTCCTATGCACTTCGCTGTGCCCATTGTCGGAGCCGGGTTCTATAATAATTTAATGCCAGATATAATAAGTTACTTGCTGTCTGGCTGCTTGCCAGAGCTGCCCTATTCATCCCTCTATGAAAGCTGAAAAGCGCGCTCGCGCGTTCTCCACCCCGGCGCGTGAACCTTCTCCCGCCCGACGAATCTCTCCTCCTGTCTGACTCGCTGCATGGTCTACCTGCCTGCCTCGGCTCTATCCCGATTCCGCCCCGGCCCGACTGACGCTACCAAGCCGAGTGTTAACTTACGGACTGTCTGTCTCTTGATTGGAGCGACGCGTTAAACGGTCGATCTTAATTGGTCATGCCTAATTGGAAAGACTATTAACGGGCGCCCATTGTGCGCCGAATTGCGCGCAATAAAGAAAATTCAATCTACTTAGAATATGGACAATCAATTTTTTTTTCGTTTGCGTCCTCGACGAGGAATCGAGGAGAACCTTAAAGAGCCAGGAAGACCCATTTTGATTACGAATCAGAAATAAATTAACCTTCCCCCCCCCCCCTTTCCCTCGCATAATGTCGAGGAAACTTTTGCAAAGTACCCGAGCAATATGTTGGAGTGCGTCGCCTATACCGCATGCACTAAGTTGTTCGAAACTCATTCAAAGCCGGCGAAGAGCGCGATATTTGGAGATATGAGAAAGTGAGTTGTTCGAAGAGTAGATGTAAGGAAAATTTATGGTATAAGAACAAGAGAGGCGCGGATGGATAGACGACGGATATAGAGGAGGTGGCGGCGGCGGTGTCGGATATTACCACAAAATTCGTAATGTGTCGCGGGGCGGGCATAACACATTTTAATTACGGCAATTTAAATTCAATAATTTCGGTGGTATTTTGCCCGAGCGGCGGAGACGCGCAGCTGTTCAACGAATTAGCATACTAAACTTTATCACCAACATCTCGACAAAGACGTGCCAAGACGGCTGAACTAATTCCGAAGATAGAATAAAGTTTGGAAGCGGGAGAAGCAGCGGAGGTTCGGTCTTCGCGAAGCTATCTTCCCCCTCCCCTCTCATCCTCGAACTCTCTGTCTCGGGTTCTCTTCTCATCTCTTCTCGTCATTCCCGAACAACCCACCGTCGCGGCCTCTCTTTATTCGTCCGCGATAACTCGCCGGTAAATAAATGTCGTCATTACTATTGATATCGGTGCCGAGACGAATTTGTCGAGAAACACCCACACACACACATATCAGGAACATTGTTCCAGCGGCTAAACCTCCGGATAATTTACTTGGTACAGACTTTGCAACTATCATCATTTGTCGACGAATGAATATATTGAATTTAAAATAATAAGCATTTAATATATATAGAATTTAATTGATTTAAAAAAATAAGCATTTAGAAATCAAATTGTGAACATTTCGAACGCTGCTCTCCATTATCACCTAACGGCTCTGGTACTTTTCGATCGTGCTGATTGTATATAAGTAGATAGGCATCTCTGCGTTAAGGAGGTTAAAGTGTTTCACCTTAGTTAAATGAGGGTACAGTCGTTTATCCAAACTTGTAGGAATCCATTGATTATAGTGATGGTTATTTGTATTGCAGCAGATGTCTTTAACCTAGAAAAACATTAATTGCAATGGATTTGCAAAAATATCGACTGGTTCGTGCTAATTGTAGAAAAGGTACATAAACGTTCAATTTTTTCAAAGAACAGTCCATCACTTTTTCTTGATTTTGAGGTATTACGGCTCATTCTCTTTCTTGAAAGGAGCTCTACGTATTCACCGTCTAGATATTCGATGTATTTTCCGTTTAAAAATGGCAACCGTTTGTTTATGAAGGAATCTCGTCGATGAATAAACAAAAGGCTGTCATTTTTTAACGAAAAATAGTATCAAATATTTGAACGGTGAATCCGTAGAGCATCTTTCAAGGAAGAGAATCAGCCGTAATATATGGAAAACGACAAAAAATGATGGATCATGTTTTTGAAAAAACTGATCGAATATGTAATTTTTCGATAATTAGCCGACCAAGTTAATATTTTTGCAAATCCATTGCAATTAACGTTTCTCTAGATTAAGCACATCTGCGGTAATACAAATAACCATCCACTATAATCCACAGATGAGTAAAAATTTGTATAACCGACTTTGAAAATGTAGCATTCATTTGACCAGTGTGAAACGCTCCAACCTCCTTAATGACCACTCGTACGATATGAATGACCAGATTATTTGATTATGAATCACCAGACGGGTGCTATCGAAAGGGCATCGACTGTAGTTCACACTACTGACATGCGCCTGGTGGCTCCCAGTAGCTTGGAGCAGCAACAATTGCCTGGTATCCGGGACGGTCTCGTTATACACTATAATTGGGATGAATATTGAGAAGTTGGCAGGGAAGTTGTAAGTAAACTTGGACGCCTCAGGCGGTCCGGGATGCTTGAGAGCAGAGACGTGTTGCGGACAGGTTTCCTCTCCTCTCCTCGCCACTTCTCGCGTTATCCGTATATATCTCTATCCCCATCTCTATCCGCTCTTCCGCCGACTGCGCGTCCTTCGTCGGCTACATCAACCCCGTCACCTTCGCCCACCTCGCCACCCTGCAACGACGACTTTTATTCCTTCCCCCACTGTCGCCTCGTCCTTGCCACCTTTTCCGTCCATCTCTGCGTAAAACTTTAACGATATTTCCGATAATCCGTCGGAATGTCGTTGAAGTTTAAACGCACCGTGCACCTCCGTCGGGGATAAAATATTTATAATAAAAATAGAGATAAAAATAGGGAAGAGAAAAATATTCTCTTCTCTTTTCTCATTTGGCTGTGTAAAATTTGCAAAGAATAAAAAAAATTGATGCTGTCACGACTTTCTAGTAATTGGCAGATGTTCGACATCCGTCTCTCAAAAAAAAAAAAACAAAAACCAAAAAAAAATATTAAGGCGTCAAAGGAAAATCAGCGACGGTTTTCTAGTTTCGCAAGCTGACACGCGAGACAACTCCCCACGTATGAACATACCTTCCAGATTCGTAAAGCTTACCCTTCTGTTTTCATACAATATTTCTTTCCGAGAGGAGCGAGGGTCGGAGGGTGGCATGGAGGTTTCGCAAAACTTTCCGCAATCCAGCATTGTATGCGTAGCAGACCTCAAAGTTTTTACATGCCGACTTGCAATTGCTTTCAAGCTTCTTCACCGCGCATTCCCCGCTTTTCCGCGAGTCACTCCTGCCTCCTCAGCCTCGCATGGGTTTTCCCTCAGCCCGCGAGTCGTACGTCGATAATATGTTCTAGATTAAAAAAAAAGAAAATAAACAAAAATGTATTAAAAAAAATGAAACTTTGTGAACTCGCAGCGAGCACTTCTGCGCCCTGTGTTGTCGATACCAAGAAATACAAGTAATATCCATATAAGAGTAATAAAAAAAAAATTGCCAGCATCGTAGATGGAAAAAAGTACATGTGGCTTCTGGGGACCATTTTTTCTTCTTCGCGTTCAATAATTCGCCGAAGCCAGAGCAGTGTGTGTGGGAATCTAGAAGCTTCTCACTAGAGGAGGGCTTCTCACTAGATGTTGTGCCGGCGAGAACAAATTTAAGTGAACAAATTTATTTCTTTTAAACTTAGAAAAAAGTAAAAACTCTTCGGAAAAATTAGTACAACATAGAAGGTGTCGCCGGCCCACTACAGCCCGAAGCTAACGTTTTTTTATATATCGCACAAGATTTTTTAGATTTTTAAATAGAGGCGATCAATAAGTTGATTTTTTTATCATAAATAATTATTAAAATTTTTTTAAAAATCTGATTGCTCTTGAGAGTAAATTCAGTCATACAAAAAATTGTGGGTCCAATCCTAGATGTGAAGATTTAAACCCAAGTTGAAATGGTATAGAATGTCCTATATATAATATATTTTCACCGAATTTTAAAAATGATTCGAACACATATTTGGAGTGCACTTCTGCAAATATATGTCTTCAAATGTACATTCAGTTATTAGTTTCCCGACAATATTATAAAGTCGAATTTAATATACGATATCGAACATATTTGTTTTGGGGTATATTTGATTTCCGGAGGAGGGGGATAGAGAATAATGCGTTTTTGTGGTAAAATCGAGCCCGCGGTTTCGCGCAGTTTGTACAATTGTTGGGGTACCGATTACTGTGGCATGTGCTCCGCCGCATTCGTTGACGTTCATCTGATGTGTGCAGCTCCCGGCAGCGGTTTGGCTCTAATATATCCACCCCGGTATTTAGCATTCATCTTGCATCTCTGTTCCACCCGGGTAAATTTCAAGCTCGGGTTTCCTCGCTCTCTACGAAGCGATCCTCTTTAGTATGTACACTACATAACACCGATGGAGCCAGGCACACCTCCCCCGGCCCCGCGCAGGGTGCACATATAGGCAAACGGTGGATAATAAGTCACTTACACGGATTCTGGACCTGGGGGTTGGCCGTATGCCAGTTCTATTCGCGCTTCGGTTGTTCCGATCTATTCTATACCGTACACGTCACACGCATGACGCTCTTAACTAAATTATGGACAAAGTAGTCCGATTTCCCGAGGCACGACTAAAGGGGCATTCACAAAGTTCCCGGGATTATATAACACCGTCCAAATATCTTGCTCAAGGCTCTCGCACTTTGGGCGTCTATATCAGCCTACAGCCCGGAGATCTTAAGACGCATAACGTTTACCTTGTCACGGACAAACTAATCCACTACGTCACTCCTCTACGTGTTAAATTTTCATTTTTGATCGAACGTGCTCGAATAGCCATGGAAACTATATAAATGTATGAATTAATATAATTATGGATTTGTCAATTTTATAATATTTGAGATGTGTAGGGTAAATGTAGCGAATATGGCCCGCCTCAATTTACCCTGTTAAATTTGTATAAAATACATATTCTGTGGACATAATATTATTTCGAAAAAATAAATAAATAAAAATATGCAAAGTGTTTATATATAAATTATACACGTTTCTGTGCGTCTCACATATACTTTGTTTTGATGCACGTGCGAGCTGTTTTAGTGATTTTTTTGTTTGTTTTTTTGGTCTTTTTTATACGGTCGACGGACAGTTACCAAAGTTGCAAGCCGTGTGACGAATTCGCGGAGCCGAACCTATTATCGAAATTTCAATAATCCAACGCGAGAAACGTAATAAAGACGGACGCATGGCAGTAATGTGATCCTATTGCTCGTGTCAAAAGGATGATTTGTCAGTGCGAGATTTAGTGATTTATGCTGATTCGACGTTCATTGACTAATTGCCCGTTCAACCGACACCTGTTATGCGGAGGACTGTGTGTAAAAAAAAATCCCTGCGGTTGGAGATCCGTCAATGCGGTCACGATTAAACCTATGTCCATGTGGATCACTGAATGGTCGTTGCAGTTAACTTTCGCCATAATCTTTTTTTTTTTGTTACTTGAAATTCCCGTGACTAAGAGCAATTTCAATTACCGTTCTAAAGACTTTACCGTTAAATCGAATAAAAATAATAATGATTTGTAAAAATGTAATGTTAATAAAAAACGTACAATCACGAGTGTACATATAAAATAAATAAATAAATATATAAAATATGTAAAATAGAATACATAAATATAAATAAGTTTATCGTTACCGGATGTTCTTGACCCTGGGAATTCGGCCAAAAGAAAAGTTCAGTGAATCCTTTTCCAGACACGCGAGACTCGCGTGCGAAAGAGTAAAATTCTGAACCTGACAATGGTTTACCAAGTGTTGGACGTGTATTTCGTTAGTCGATTTCGCTTCGACTCCGCGGACGCTAACACATCAAGATACCTTCCGCATTACCTGTACCAAAAAGCTTTCTAGCTCGAAAGAGGGAGGGGGGAGGGTAGGGGGATTGCATGGACGAACGGAGAGTGCGACGGCGAGGCCGTTGAAAGGACGTGCGGAGAGAGCGAACTCGAGGGTTCCCGGTGGGAATTCGTGTCAATTAAACTACCGTGCTGCGGTAGCCGCGAGTGTTTCCCTCCGGTTCACACGTGAAAGCCAAATGAGACAAAAATTGAATCCCACTTTATCGTGTAAATTCCAAAGGAGCATTATCCTCCGTACGATTGGCGCTCGCTGGTGGAGATTTTATCTGCACGAGTCGATAATGGAGCAGCCATCCGGTGTAGGCCCCCATCGAAGCCTTCGAACGAATTCCGAACGAAATTCTTTTCCTATAAAAAAGAAACCAGAAATTAGAAAAAAGTTATCGTACATTATATTATATTTTATAAAAAAATTAGAAAAAGGTGTTGCCATTATTAAAGAGAAATGGACGTTTGACGTGGGAACGAAACTTTGTGCAAAAATAATATACAAAAAAAAAATATTGAAAATCCGTCGAACGGTACAAAATTATCGATATACGTGGGAGATAAGAGTGGATTCTCGTGGTCCAAAGCCAACAGCAGTTTTCCGAATCGCCTCTATAAGTCTCTCTGCACTCTGCGGATATTCCGATCGTGCGGGACCGCAAGTACCGTATAACCCGGCCGGTTCGCCCGGCCAGAAACCTCTTTTACACACGAGAACATTTCAGTAATTTTTCACGCCCGATAATTTTTTCGTGTTTTTTTGTTTTTTTTTCCTCACGAAGCTAACATCCGTGCCGATATTATCTTGGATAGCTGAGACAGACCCGCGGGTCAAGCGGGAACGTGGAAGGGTCCGAGGAAGGCCCGAAGGATACAACACCGAAGTCTTTGACGGCTAACGAGGTCCTTCGCGTCCGGCGTCGAGGGGGAATGTCCGAGAGTTCGCTGCCGGTCGGCGTGTGTGTACGCGACTCGGATACACGTACGTTACGACGGCGCCGGCGGAACACGGATAAGATTCCGGACGAGCCATCTTTGACGTGCTAACGAGCCTCAGCCCGAAGCTGCCTTAATTTATAGCAAAAATAATTGAATACAAAAATGTCGGCGCGAAATGAGCCCCGGGGTCGAGACCTGTCAACAAAAAAAAAAATTATAATAATAAGCGCCAATTTTTATAACATTATATAAATAATTACAGTATAATTGAAGACAGTTAAGTCGATATTGTTCCGAGCGCCGGAGCGGTCTGCAGTCTGGCGGCGAATTAAATGTTAATTAAAAAAATCATCCCTGTTCATTTGAATTAAAACAAAGGCGAACAAAACAAAAAAAAAAAAAACCAAAAAAATGAACGAATGATCGAACCTCCGAGACTCCGGTTACACACGAGAGATCGTCGTACCTTTGTCCAGTCATCGGAGTTTCTCTTACTGACCGTAGTTAAAATTAGTTAGGGGATCTACCCTCGGTGAATTGCGTTGAACAAAGCCATAGCCGGTAGCCTGCTATTTCTATTCGCGGGCTCTTCCAGCCGGTGGACCTTGCACAGCGGTGTTAGTATATAGCACGCGGAGAGGCGGAGGTGGGGAGGGGTAGGGACGGGGAGGGGGAAGGTCGACTGCAGCGGGAGAAACAGAAGCATCGTTCCAGGACTATCCTGTGTCCTGTGGCGTTGGTCGCGAGTTTCCTATCCGCCTCTCGGCCACAATGTTCGCCCGTTGGACGAGAAGCATCCACACCCCTGTAATTATCCATTCTCTCGCGCTACGTAATTTTCTTTAATCACAGAACGAGAGCGGCCACCGCGCGGCTCGCTCACTTTGACCGTGTTACCGAAGTATACTACAGAGGATGGACACAGTCCGGAGAGACGATGTAGTTCGAACGATAAAGGAGCAAGAGAGCGGCGCCACTAGTTATACGTGTATAGTACGTATGCGTGTAACTCTATATACATATATATGCAGGGGGACACCGACCAAAACACGTGGCGAAACGCCTCGATACTCTCTGCGCGCAAACCAACCTCAACTTCTTGGGATGGCCCGAATATATAGTGAAATAGCGAACGGTCGGAAGGGATCCGACGCTTCGCCCCTCCAAAACTTTCCTCGTTTCTCGGCGATAGAGCGAGCTTGTTCCGAGGCTTTTCGAACTATACATGCTTGCTGCCTGCCACTGTTGCTGCGGCCGCGGCAACGAAGAACGCCGGGACAGGAAGGATCGGAACTCCGAGCAACATCTCGCTTCCAACTCGCGGTACAAGGCTACAACGAAGACTCAACAGTCGGCCGATATACCTGCACCGCGGATAGAGTTAAACGCAGGATTAAAGAATCCACAGCTCTGAAGGTTCGCGTTCCACTCGATACACGTACACTCGGTTTACGTACGACTTAAAGGGAGTCTAAACTCCTCTCTTTGTCTCTCATAGAATCCCCATGACGCTGTCTCACACCCAAGGGACCGCCTGCCGGATTTAGACTCCCGTTAAGGTGAGGCTAAAGAACATAAACGCAACATATTTTTAATCCTTTTTTCTCCGAAACGGTTTTTCATTTTATAGAATCTTTTCGAAGAAAAATGGATTCAACATTTTTACTGTGTCTCCCTCGCACTCATACGAGCTTAGCCTCCTCTTAAGAGGAGTCTAAAACCAGACGGTGGTTGCTTGGATGTGAGATAGCACCATGGTGATTCTGTGAAAGTTCGAGAGAGGAATTTAGGATATCCCGGGAACAGAGAATCGACGGGTGGAGAATATGCAGATACGCTGGCATTGACGACGAAACGTATGATGTTATTATGTATGACGAAACGTATGAGTATTAAAAAACAACAAAAAAGAGCAGCACTACGGGATTTGAGAAAGATTGTACGAAATAAGCAATAAATCAACGATCTGTAATGAACTTTTCCACAGAATCCGACCTTGTGTCCATGCAGATTTCATAGGTCCAATGCAATTTTCATTTTTTTTCGCGACAATGACGCTAATAATTAGCCAGCGTGCTGCTTTCTAATTATTTCGTGACGTATTTTTTTTTTTTCAATGAAGCAAATGTTCGAGGAGTCTGTACTAAAACCGAATTTTCACGTTACTGGCCTGCAGTAACGAATAAGTAAAAATAATGAATAAATAAATGAGAATTTTATTAACATTTTTTTTTTTAAAATAAATTTGTATACGTTACACGAGAGGTATCGAAGTTGGGCGAGCTCGTTAACGGCGGATCGAATATTCTAGACGGATGAGAGAAATAACGGGACGGGTGGTGTCTAGCTCATTTCCGTCAGCGATTTCCTGCCCGGTAAACTCACTCGGGGTACGGTCTAGATACTAATACTAATGGCACACGTCTGTGCGCATCGAAACATCGATTGACGATGGTAACACAAGCATGAAAATGCGTTCGCCTCCGCGAGTCTCGACAAAGAAAGAAAAAAAAAATTGAACGCGTACCTTGAAAGCGTCGTGAATTCGACGCGTGTGGAAAATAACCTCGATTCACCGCTTCCCGCCACTTCCAGCTCGTCTCCGTGTCACCGTTTGATTCGCGCAACTCGAGTATCATTTTTTTTCGCGATTAATCAATTATCGCCGCATTATTTTTCGCCGTTTTGCACTGATTCAGATTCGTCGTCGTAAGAACTCAGACGCGCAACAGTGGCGTCGCGAAAACTGTAACAATAAGATGGCGGCCGTTTCGTGTTAACGGTCCGATATCTTGCAAAGTCGATCAACCGAGCTCGCATGAGCAGGCGACGCCACGGCAGCGCCTCTGCAGAGTTTCGACAAAAGCATTGGGAATCCTATGCATATGAACGTACCTTGGACTGGCATGCCTCGATGGCTTCTCGCCGCTTCCGACTTGCCTCCGTCTCACCGCGTAATTAACTCGTTTAAAGTGATTTATTACTTATCGCCGAATATCTTTTCGCGAATTTCTACTCACTCGGGCATTTTATCGTCAGCAGTACAGTTACGCGTACTCGTGACGTCGCAAGGATTCAAGAAAAAAAGTTCGACGTCTTCGTGCTGACGTCCGATCTCGACAAGTCAACAGTGCACTAACAATCGCGCGCGCGTTTTGAGCGGATCTTAATGGTCTTTTCGCGATTAATATAACTTATCGTCGAATCCTTTTTCGTTTTTTAATTTGTATTAATCCGGGATTGACATGGTAAAAAGCTCGGATACACGCATTCGTGGCGTCGCGGAAACGGAAAATAAAATAAATATGGCGTTGTGTTCGGGTTAACGGACAAATTTCGCGAAAGCCGACAGTACCCGACCGACCGTGGTCGCGTAACCGGATGACGTCACGACAGCGTCCCTGCAGCGAATTCGACGCATGTTAACCGACCCTCGCCTCGCGACTTCGCGCCGCTTCCGACCTGCTCCGTGTCATCGCGTAATTCACACATTTTAACGACCGGTTATCCAGTTATTAATTATTTATCGTCGAATCGATTTTCGTGAATTTGCACGACATCGCAAGTATCGCCGTTACGCGTGCTCGTGCCGTTGCCGTGACTAAAAAAACCGAACGTTTTCGGGTTTTCGATCCACTCTCGACAAATCAACAGTACGTATTAGATATCTTCATCGTACCAAATTTCGTCTTCGGCACGTTTCTGACAATACACTCCTTCAGGAAGAATAAAAAATGATTAACTTTTAGAATACTATTCTTCGAGTGAACTTCTCCCGAGTGAAGTTCCTGCGATGCAAAAAACAGCCGTTATAACTTAATAAAATTTAGGTCCAGATATATTCGGGGTCATGCGAATTCAATGTATGCGAACAGACCCTCGATTCGTGATTTCTCGCTGCTTCCGACTTGTCTCCGTCGTAACTCCTAATTCGCAGATTTTTAACAACCAGTCATACAAATAATTATCGTCGAATCGTTTTTTTTTTTTTTTTGCGTATTTCTACTCAGGTTCAACTTAAGCACGACCGTTGCGCCCCCTCGTGGCGGCGTGGTGACGGTAAAAAAGATACAGCGACATATTCATGTTTTCGATTCAATCTCGACAAGTACAGAGTATCCGATTGAACCCGTGCCCGCAATTCATGGGTCTTAAAAATCGACTTCTTTGCAATTAATCATTTATCGTCGAATCGTTTTTGATTCCCTGTAAATTCGTACTCAGTCGAGGTTGACACGACAGACACCACGGACACGAGCACTCGCGGCGTCGCAAAAGCCGAACAAAGTGAAGGCAGCGTTTTGTCGACGGTTCGATTCCGTCCGCGTCTGCAGACAATGTCACGCCTATACCGTCCCAGCAGTAGCGATAAACAAAGGGCATCGAGACGCTACGGTGTGTTCAGTTCTCTTTTCGTCGACAAGTTTTCGACCGGTGCATCGCAAACCCTCCTTCGTTCCAGTGATCTTCGAGGTTGAGTCATTGCGCATACAGTAGTGTATTTCGTGAACGTGTGTTAATAGTTGTGCGCGTTGATCCGAACGACAATGAAACTGGACGCGACGCACGGTCGGGACGATAACCTAAGCGCGTGATTCGATCGACTCCCGTTATTTTCGCCGCTGGATCGCTATGTCAGGAAAGTTTTACAAGTTTCATAACGAAGCGATAGCTCTCGTGATTTTCGTCTTGCGCGGCCTTGAAAGGTCTTTGTCGGGATCGCGAACGAGAGAACGAGCTTGGCTGTTAATTAACAGTGGTGCCGACGACTATCGTGATACGAACTGGCGGGAGGGAACGCGTATATACACTGTAAAGATAACAGCCAACAGCGGAAAACGGACGAAACGACGAGATAGGGTTGGAACGGAAGTGGCCCCATGCGCGTTTCGCCTGCTTTCCTCTGTCTCGGCTAAACGGCGAGAGGTGGCTCGGCAGGGAAGGCAAGTCAGCGGGGGACCGCGAGAGACTCCGCTCTCGAGGTGGGCACCTTGTTGCCCGGTCTCGCTCGTATACCGAAGCGCAGTGGAGAGGACTCGGCGGTGCTGGTTGGAAACGCCGCTTGTTGTTGTTATCTCGAGCTGTTTCCTGTTAATTGTCTTCCCTCTTAGCGTCGCAGGGGGGCTTCGCAGATGTCTGTTATCTAGTGAATAATTCAATAACCGAGCGAACTCGAAAGGGAGAATTTCCCGGGACGAAACGAAAATTTTCGCGACTCGGGCGAGAATTGCCGTTGGGCGGGGTGGACATGTTTTTTTTTTTATGTACGAGACAATGAAAGGTAGAAACTGCGAGATTAGAAGTTGAGCGAGGACGTACCGAAGCGAATCTATGGCATAGGGACGAGGGGAAGGGGAAAGCGGGGAGAACAGACAAATGAAATATTGAAGAGGGATTAAGGGGAAGTCCCTGTGTCTACCGGGCGGTTCAGAAGATTCGGGAGTTCGTCAGACTCGGTTGACGACCCATAAACGGGGTAAACGCGAGCGGATCCCGAGCGGGTTAGCTGGCTTTGAAGTCCCGCAAGATAAATCGGTACGTAATAACGTTCGACTCGACGCCCCCCCCCCTCCCTCCCGCCCCCCTCCCCGTTCCTCGCGCAGCGTCTCCGCGCCGTTACGTCAGCTAAACGTGACCGAAAAGTAATGGACGCGAAGTCTACTTCCCTCTGTCTCGAGTGTCTCGCTTGACTGAACGTAGATGTTTTTTTTTCCTTCGTTTTTTCTCAAATAATTGACGCACTTTTGATTACATGCTTACAGTCGCGATCGAAGCTAAGATAAGATTTTTTTTGTTTTTTTGTTTTTCTAAACTTTATTTTATTTGGTTTTTTTCCACGCTGATTGAAAATACAAAACGTAAACATAAATTGGAAGATTCCTACAGCGTGCTTCGTATCCCGTTTCGCTTTGACCGGCTCCCGCATTTCCCTTCCTCCGCGAACGAAGTTATCGGTGACGAGAGTGGCGACTCGAGAGTCGTCGAGCGTGAGGCGACGTAGACGGTCGAAAAAATAAATAAAAAAAAACATATAAACAAAAAAATGAGCGACGTTAGTTATTGCACCGGGAATCGTGGGAGGGTATCGAGGCCTCTCATCTATTACGGATATCGCGCTGCGGAAAGACGATAACATGAAAGGATACGGAAAAAAAGAAAAAGTTGGAGACCAATGTTGAGAAGAAAACCGAAGTCTTTGAGTCGTCGACGTCAATCATAATATTGCTGCTGACTGGTTCCGACAACCCAGTCAGCGCTGCACTTTCGCATATTCGTTCATCGATTCGCGATCCTGTTTTCGATCAAAAAGAGTTAATAGCAAAAAAAAAAAAACGCCCGTAATTTTTTATTTCTTTTTTTAATTCGTTAAAATTTTTCTTATTCCGACGGTGAAAATTGAGGAGAAATATATTTAATACTCGCCCCCGATGATATGAGGGGCGAACAGACACCGAAAGACATCCGCGGCTTTGAGTTTCTATTTATTTATTATAATATATATTTATAAACGACGATGGGTCTCTTCCCTTCAAGAACCGAAACAATTTATAACGGCTAAGGCCGTCTCACTTGTATCTACCGTTCAGAGATGTTTCCCTTTGTCTCCTTCCCTCCTTCTTCGGGGGCTTTTCCCAGCGAGTCTCACGGCCCCCGGCCCGTTGCTATCTCGAGCGCTGGAGAGCCAGCCTCCCCCTCCCCCCCCCCCCCCCCCCACCCCACCCCTCTCCCCCTCACCGACCCTCGCCGACGAGTCGGGAGAGTCATGGATCTCTACTGTAATACTTTACAAAGTAAGGAGACACAAATTGGAGATTAGTCGGGGTGAAATTAATAGGAAGTGTCCTGACAGCGAGACGCTACCGTTCCACCTGCTCGCAAACGCACAGTGGAGTTCTCCCTACGGACGGAACACTCCCGGACGCCTTCGTTACTCTTGTTTACAATAAATGTTGACGATTATCAAATACGGTAGTTTATCCGATGTATCGCTGACAAAAATCGTATCGGTAAAATTTCTCGTCTCTTATCCGACGGTGGGGGGGGGGAGGTGTCACTCCGAACACAGCAGTTAAAACTTCTCTGTTTACTTCAAAATTTGGATACAAAAATGTTGCAGTATTTACCATGTTTTTTTTTTTTTTTTTTTGTCGCTCATGCGCATTTAATGATTTCGCTAAGGACAAAACATTACATACATAACGTTAGTGTCGAAAGCCTGGAGAGACAAGGAGGAAGAAAAAATTATAGAATAAAAAAATCATAGATTGACGAAAAGTTATCTATCGAAGAAAAAAATAATAGATCAAGAAAAATTTATGGATCGAAGAAAAAATCGTAGATCGAAGAAAAAGAAAAAAAAATCGGGTTTTTTCAGTTGGGAAATAATTATGAACCGTGTCAAAGATCGGGGATGTAATTTTTGGCGAAGCGTTCGCATCGGGCCGTGAAAACGAGAGCTTTGGCGGAACCCCATCAGGAAGTCGGAAACCGTGCAACGTCACGATCCACCAAAGTGAGATATAACGCGATGTAACTGGATGTTCCATCGTACAGCGGCCGGAGCCTCTGGAAACTACCACAAGGAAGCCACTATTTCAGCACAGCGAACCGAAGGCTATACGCCAGTCGTACCGTCAGCAGGGGGGTGGGGCGGGGGGGGGGGAGGAGACTCTCGTGGCCCTGATACCTAACGGAGTAACGTACATGGGAGAGGACCGTGAACGCTCACGTCTGATTAACGATGGCCATTGAACACGTAACGCTCGGTACCCCATTGTCTGCCCGCCAACGCCGATGACTCCTTCTCGATCATCTTCTTTCCCCAACGTACCGGAAGTCTCCGTTACGACTTATCGTTTCACCTTCTAACCCATTCCTCTCACGGATATCATACTTTCATGACTCTTATACCTTTTTTTTTTTTTTTACCTCATAAGTCGGCTCGTCCGTCCGGCGCCATCGACATAAATTTCGTATTTCCGAGACGATGGAGGGAACAAAAAAGAAATACACACACACGTATTTCTTTTTGCTGGGAATCGCATCGGCTTATATTAAATCCCGAGTGCAAAGCCCCTTTTTCCTGTAAATGGCAATACTAATTATTCTCGGCCGCTACAACTTTTCCGAATCAGTATGATTAAAAAAAAAAAAAAACATTCATTATTTACACTGGCATTTTTTTAAGTATATATATATTTTTTACAATTTTTATTTTTATTTTTCAGATTTTCCCGTTTTCGACGCTAACACACCGGTACAATAGCGAGAATCGTTCACACGGAAGTATGTACCTACGGGATATTTACCTTCTCTTCGTATTTGCTTTCACGTACGCTTACGACCGTGTCGAGGGCTGCTTACGACAAACCTACTATTCTATGAAAGCAGCACCAGCAGCTTTTGCTCTCCGCGGGAGGACATATAATATCGCAGGATTTTCATGACGCTGACCGAGGGACTATTTCACCGTGGGATCCTTTCTCTTCAACCATCGTATGCTGACGAGTTTTTGAGCAAAGGATCTGGCGAGCTCTCATTGTCAACGAACTTCAATCCGAAGTCTGGCTTTCTTCTTGTAGTCGAAGAGCGGATGGCCGGAACCGGCGAATGAAGCTTCCATCTGCCAGCGCGGCAATAACTTCGTGCATGATGCTCGGCCGAAATAAAGGTAAAAAAAAAAAAAAAATGTTTTTAAATTTAACGAACATTTCTCGCTCAGGAACGTCCACAAGCTTTTTTATTCTTGATTCTACCATTTTTTTTTTTTATTAAAAAAAAAAATTGTAAATCTGTAATTGTTGACACTTCCGGGCAAGCAATGCTTGTAAAATGCACAAACTTTTTTTGTTCATTGTCAACGTGTACACGTTTGTCGAATAAATGCGCTGGGCAGAAAACATTTAATCTGAAATTCGAAGTCGTGGGAAGTAAAAAAAAGGTATACGTTTTTCACCCACCACCCGTGACGGCATGGTTCCGAATGGGAAAACAAATATTTGTTTTCGTATGAACGACATTTCACGGAATAATATCTCTTCCATTTCCGTTTCGGATGAAAAACTTCCGTCACCGGCTCGCAAGGATTCACCTTCGCGTTCGAAACGCATCGCCCCCCCACCTGCCTTCCCCCCGACCTACTAAATTATTACTTCATTCGTCAGACATTGTAAATATCGCCACGGTGAAACTCTTCTGTGTACTTCGCTCCGTCTCTCGCCGCCCCCTCCAACTGCCGTCCTCTCTATCGCTCGGCTCTCCAAGTTCCTCCTGCCAACATTGTCGGTTTCTTGACTCTTCGAACTCTCGGCCATTCTACCTTCGGTAATTCGTCGATTTTCTCCGTGCAAACACACTCCTTTCGCATCGAGAGACTTTTCGCGTCGATCCTCGATGAGCGTCGAACTGTTCGATTTTTACCTAATAAACTATTTTATTTTTTTCTTCGACTATTTTCGTAGCGCATATTTTTTAACGAAATATTTTTTTTGTTATCTATCGACTTTATGAATTTACCGTTAAAATTTATTTTCTCTCGCCGAAAGCTATTCATACCTTATTTCGCTAGCGCAAAATAATTTGAATAACATAGAAATTCATGCGACGACACAGGCCAACGAAATTTCTCTCGTGCCCGCACACAAACCCGCCCACACACACACCGTTCGCAAACCTCGCTCATTTCCAAAGATATAAATCACGAAACTTGCCTACGTAATGCTGTGCAAAGGCAAAGCGAGAGTGGCATCGTGTGATGTTGCTGCCGGTGCTGGTGCTGGTGCTGCTCGGTTCTGTTGGATGCTCCTCGCGGATGTACCCCGGTAACTGTAGCAGGCAGACGGCGAGCGCGCTGAAACGACCGACGAACGCACAGCAGCAGCGTACCCGAGCTGCGTCCGACGTAACGGACTGGATGCGGACAGGGGAAACTGTCGACGAACGAACGCTGGGACACGCGTACTGCAATCATCACTCTTAATGTACGAGAAGAAAAAAAAAAGAAAGAACAACGAACGAGTGTTGAAGACGTAAAAAAAGGAAGCTTGATCGGAGAGGAAAATAATTATTCGGGGATGCAACATTGCCGGATTGATCGGGGCTATTTGTTTAATTAAACGATTACGTATGCGGAAAGAAAGAAAAAAATGTTTCGAGAAAGTGAATAATTCGTGTAATAGTTTGCCATTATTTTTATTGTTATTTATTTTTATTTTTATTTTTATGTACTGTTGATGTAAAAATGAATCCATTAATTCATGAGGGATATTGCTTTTATAATTGAATATACGCGGAGCTTCATTCCGTTGCGATTAACAATTTTATCGAACCGCGCGCTGGTGATGGAATTTTTCATAGCCGTGCGGGAAATTCCGTGACTGTTGTTTCTGTTTCACGTAGTGGCGACGAATATTTAATAATTTCGAATGATATATTAATCCTGTAACTCTGTGTTTTTTTTTTTTTTTTTTTTTTAGATCCATCGATGTTGGATGAGATTTTTCCAAAGGGATCGTCGACGATTCGACACTCGCTGGAGCATCAGGCACGCGAATGGAGGAGAGCGAG
Source organism: Amblyjoppa fuscipennis (assembly GCA_963575735.1). Taxonomy (NCBI): domain Eukaryota; kingdom Metazoa; phylum Arthropoda; class Insecta; order Hymenoptera; family Ichneumonidae; genus Amblyjoppa; species Amblyjoppa fuscipennis. The sequence continues at coordinate 25,466,756 of OY754492.1, forward strand.
GTAACTGAAAACACACAAGGTAATATGAAACTCTCGCCCCTCTCGTCCGACCAGTGCTCGGTCGGTAACGAAATCTGTAACGCTATCGTCAAAGTTCCAGCAGCTTTGATACAAATTGTATTACAGTATTAATTACCGACAGCGGTAATTCGCAAGCTTGATCGAGAACTTGAGTGTTTCTGGTAAAAACGTACTATCTCTGATGTGTTGATTAACCCTTTGAAGCACGGAGTATCATAGGTGACACCTCTATGAATTCAGAAAAATTCATTAATAACCAACCGATGAATTTTAAACTTCAAAGGTTTAAACGACACTCGAAGCTCTTCGACAGGAATTGTGAATAAGGTTGTCGAGCATTATCTTCCGGTCGCCGTGGATTTGTCATCGTGGGAGAATAAAAATAGTGTTCGCCATAGCTCCACCGTACAGCAAGATCGTCTCGATAAAGACGAATAAGGTGGAAATATTACGGAAAAACTGGACTACGACAATGAGGGAACGACGATCATGGAGAAAACGCGCAGATGAGAGGAAAAAAAGAGCCCGAGGGCTTCGACGATTCACCCACGAGAAGAGAGAGATCTACTATCTCGGTGAATGCGAGCGAACAGCAGCCGTACCGAAGGTATTTTTTTTTGCCCTCATAAAGCTCAACGAGATGACTTTAGAAATACAATCTCGCTATATTCACGGGGTCTCCTCGCATTCGAATTCGTGTGAAAATGATGATAGCTTCTCTCCGCAGACGAGAGTCGGAGTTTACTGTATGCCGTACCATTGAGCTCCCGCTATTCGGGGTCGCGAGCACTACTGTGCCCAGAGCCCACAGTGCGGTTACAACGCTCGTCCGTCGATAAGCTCTCGCATATCGTGAAAAAATGGTCCCACGCGACCGCACCCCTCCGCAACTCCATTATCGTTTGGCTCCCTTTCTTTTTTTTTTACCTTACTACTCCATCGTCGCGCGTTGTTAAATTAGGGATGGGAGTGAAATAGGTGAAACCCCTATTCCTTACCGTTTTTTCGGTGGGGTCGCGTCTTCGCCGAGACGTTGTATCGTATGCGGCCTTTCTGTTTGTCGTGAAGTAACTCGGGACAGGGAAGGGATGGGTGTTTGAAAAAAAGTCCGCCTCGACTCCGAAGGTTTAATTTTCTCAGATTGAACGGGTCGACACGTTTTTACTGAGCAAAATATTTTTAACATGTATTTTAAAAATGTCGGGGGGATGGTTGCAAAACGGGCACCGTTTTAATTCTGTTATAAACGACTTGTTTCACTTTTCTGAAGTTCCTTACAGAAGAAAAGTACTGAAAGTAAGTCAAATTGTTCAGGAAACAAAAATAATATATATCGATCGAAAGAATTATACCGAAGCCCCACGACAATTTGCCGTTCCGCGAACCATACTACAGCTCAGGGTACAGAAGTTCGAGGAAAAGTTACTTGAAAGGAGTACACATTTATAATTGTCTAAAAATAAATGCGAAGACTTTGTAACTTCATTCCATACCCTTCATTAAAACTTGATTCTTGTTTTGATTCTAATTAAATTTCGTCATACTGGTAATAACGACAAATAAGTCGTTCCGGTAAAATTGTATTACTATAAACCATTTTTTTCCGTTTTTCATTTATCTTTCCATTTCTTTGTATTATTATTCATCATTGATAAATTAAAAGACGTTGACCTATCATGAAAAATCAATTGAGAAAAAAATAATCATTTTTAGACTTGGTCCCGTTTCGCCCCCATCTCCCCTATACTGCTCAGCACGGGAGCAAAATAATGTTTTCATCTATTCAGCGAAAACTATCAAGTGCTTGGCAATCGATCGAAATTCTTTCAAAAAAAAAAGAAAAAAACATGCAAAACCTCAAAAATTGTCAAAGAGGATATGCCCGAGGTGGGCGCGAGATTCTCGACAGTCGAACGCTGCGATCAAACTGCTTCGTTGAGAGGCAGCTCGGACCGCGTTTTTCCACTCGTAAGAGGAACGTGTCCGGATAGCTTCGTAGCAGTTTTGTTTCACGGTATGGCCGGCGGCGAAAAGAGGTGCGGTGGCAGGGGGGTGGGGGAGGGCTGAAGGGGTGAACCGCTGTATGCGTAATGTACGTGAATAGCGTAGAGGCGTGGGATATTGCGTGAGTAGAAAAGAAGGGGTGCGGGGTCAGGTGTAGGGTGGTTTGGATCGAGATGAGGTACCGCGAGTGCGGAGAAGGTCGAATTGCAATTTACCGCGTCAGCTCGTGATGCTGGACGAGCGGTAGATGGTCGCCGTTGTACCGGTATACGACAACGAAGAGAAAGAGAAAAAGAGAGAAAGGAACGGACGAGGGGGGGCGGGGATTTGAGGGTCGGGGTGTGAGCGTGAGAAAAGCTAGAAGCTAGCGAGCCATCAGCAACTGTACGCGTCCGATAGACAGACCCACACACGAGAGCTTTCGTTCTACCCATAAAAAGAGAGAAGTATAAAAAGCATCCTCTTTTCTCTACCAGTCACAATCCCTCTGCTCCGCTGTGTTTTCCACTCCGGACACAGTGTGAACTCTGCGTGTGCCGGAGGTCTCTTCCTCCCCTGTTAAACCACCCCCCCCCCCCCAGTCCCCAACCCCTCTCCCTTCGATGCCATAGCCCTCTCATCCTTCCACCCTCTTGCCCTCCGGGATCAAGACTGAAACGGCTTACGTGCACTTTCACGGCAAGCTAAACAAAGTCCTGCGGGCCGAGCGCGTATTACTTTACGAGCGTGGAAGGACGTGATCCATTTCGTCGTTAATGTGACGTGCGAAGCATCTCTATAAAAGCTGGATTCGACGATGGTGTCCCGAACTCACCCCCGCGAACCTCGGCGATCCTCCTCTTTATATATATATAAACCTCTATGTTCCTCTGTTTCAGCTCTGCGTCCGGAACGACAAACGCAATAGTTACACCGACCGTATGCGGATGATGATGCTTCGGACAATACACGGTGGATGCAACCGAGCTATGCTTGCTACCTCGTTATCTCTCTCTCTCTCTCTCTTTCTCTCTCGGCTCTTCATATCGTGACCCGTAAACACACGAAACTCTCGTATACACACGTCCCTTCGTCTCGTTCGACTCTGTGAAATGAGCTGCTGTGAAAATTTCACACCTCGGGTACTATACGACCGCACGGTCACTCGCCCGTTCGACGCGATACATCGATATCGTTGTGCCGACCCACCGATGGTCCTGCGGTGAAATTTTGATGCAATTTTTTTGATTTTTTTATATATCGTTCGATTCGTCGGTGTTTATTGGGAAATTAATATAGAGGAGGGTGTAATTAATAGGTCGGCATTTGCGGTCAGATTTCCTTTTTTCACTATAATATTTAGTGGGTGGTGATAAAATTATTGAATTAGGACACCTCGGTGGTTGGAATATATTCTCACGTGCAGTCTTATATAAATGCTTCGGGATTTTTCCTGTCTTCCTTGTAAGCACGGAATTCACTTCGACCGCTATAAATCAGGGACGTTACGGGACGGAGGAGGGAAGTTCGGTAGCGAGGGAGAGGAAGGGTGCTACGACGACGAGGGATGAAAAGTTTTTGTAGTCCCGATAGGAGCAGGGAGAGAGACGGGACCACCCCTACGGTAACACCGATGTGCGATCCGAGCTTTTCCATGTAATACCAACTTGTAATCTGCACAGTGTAGAGAATGAGGGACGGGATCGAGTTGTCGTGTTGTGGAGAAATAACATAACCAGTATCAAATTTCAGCCCGTACGTCTATAAAGCTCCATCCGTGCATGGCGAGGTTGCACGGTACATCGTTATTGCGTACATCACGGTTCGTGTTATACAGTAACGAGGCGTAATTAAGAATAATAATAACAGTAATAAAATTATCAAAAATTTGCTCTCGTACTTTCGCGTTTCGGCTAAGGTAAACGTATCAATGCTTCGATGAATCCCAATTACCGGATGACTGACCCGCCGATTTGAGTGTATTGCGAATATAATGGATAAAAATTGCAGCTCCTATCGAAAGACTATCTTCAATTAGTAATTGATAGGCATGCAGAATAGCAGCACGGACCACGCGTAAATAATAGTGTAATTGTTACACTTGCATGAATGATAGACTTTTGTGCCCGGACACTAGTACGTCGTATCGTGAATCGACAGACCCATATATCCACGTATCGCTGTCCAGATTTAGACACCGGGCAATACCTGAAAGGGATTATATTAGCTATTATATTAGCTGGCTTTCGATGCAACGTATCTCATGTGTTACTCTATGAATATATATGTTTCGTTGGAGGTATTAATAGAATACTTCGGAAGATACGTCGGAAGAGAGATATTGTCTTAAGTGTTCGGCCATTGGTAAGTGTATCTTAATATTTGATCGATGGTCACACAAAAGGGAGCATGAATATCCGTGTGTGGCGAGGTTGCACAGTACATCATTATTGCCTATTCGTGTTATGAGGTAACGAGGCATAATGAAACAAATAATAATATCATAATTAACAACTACTTCCTCCCGCACTTTCGCGTTTCGGCTAATATTTGCAATTGAACCACGAACCTTCATGCTTTTGTTTTACTAATGTCTCTCTTCTCTTTTTGTTGCAGGTTAGTTAGAATTTTTCATACGTCGAGGATAATGGATTCCTGTGTCCAAAAAAAGGAGGCATCGCGGCCGCATTACGAATGTGGAATAACGCGGCGTTTCGATTCGTGGAAACAGCGGCGATGGAACAAAATATTCCGACAATTCCGTGGTAAAATAGAACGGTGAGCGATCGCACCGGGAGATAAGTAAATACTGGAGCGAGAGAGAGTGAATAGTATGTTTCTATATCCGACCGCGAAAATCCTGGGATCTCTGGAGTTTGCGGTGGAAGAACGAACCTGATGAAAAAGGATATACACACCGCACACCGCGTATGGAGTATCCGTGCGGAGTCATGCACTGTTAAGAGTGCGCTATTTACTGCATCGGTTCAGTCGGCTTCCACCGAGGCCCCTCACGTCGCGTGTACAACTCTGCGGCGTACCGCACAAAAATCACGTGTATGTATTTGCCCGAAAGTTTTTATCAAGTTTTCGCACGAGGATTGATGAAGTCGCACGTGAAAAGGGCCAAGCCGGGGTCATTGTGTCCCCCGCACGTTCGGCCGGAAATCCGACTTATCGATTTTCTGCCTATAAACTCACCAAGCGACGCTCGGAGAGCTCAACCGACGAACCCCTCGCGATCCATCTCTTCTCTGTTCTCTTATTCTAAAAAAAAAAAAAAAAAAAAATGACGATTCATATCTATCCGCAGGCTGGTGTAACGGGTATAGAGTGTCCGAAAATGTTGACGATCCCTTGAAAAAAAATAAGTCTCTTTCTATCCACACAAATTCGTGAACAATTAAATTTCTTTCGAATCAGTAGCGACGCGCTCTCGTGCCTTGGCTGACACAATTCATTTTTGTCCGGCAAACGAATTGCTCTTTTTTTTTCGTGTGTGTATTTTTTTTTACTCCGGTGAAACTACGCTCGCGCACGTAGGCCGTGCATTCTCTCGGCTTGCAATTCCATGTATACACCCGCCACGTATACAAACCCGATGGACTTTATCTTTTATTTAATTGACGAGCGAGGCGAACAGAGTGGACGCACGCAATTCCGGGCCTTCGGCTCGCTCGATTCGAACTGTCGGTGAATCGACGTTGTAATTAAGAGTCGAGAGTGTCGAGCATTCAAGGAGTTTCCAATGGTACAATTAAGTCGGATGAACGAATGAAAAAAAATAAATAAAATAAAAATAAATATTCTTCGCTATGGCGTTTTTTGGTATGGAAACGGAGCAGCCAAATCCTTTCAAGGGACAATCAATCCACTCGGCACGAACAATAGATAAATTTGTTCGGTACAGATATAGCCGAGACAATCTTTTTGTTTTCTCTCTGGGCGTCCGAGAGAGAATATATAAAAAAAAAAAATTATTCGAGACATCTCCGACGTGGCGAGAGCTCTGAATTAAGAGCGATCGATTCCGAGAATAACGGATGAGGAGCTTCGAGGAAATATTAATAAATATTATACGAATAATATGAGAATCTTAAAAATCTTTTTAAATAATCTCGAAACCGTTACATTGGCTAAATTTTCTCATAATTAATTGAGGGTGTCGTATGAATGACGGAGGATTATGAGGTACGCCAGGAAGTTACCCTGCTTAAGGGAATGCGTCTTTTCATCAGAGCGACTTTTTTACATTTGGAACTAAAAATCACAAGTGGTACAAAGTAATGACTGAGGCTTTTTTAAAAAGAATTTCGAATCATTTTTCTCCACATGGATTCCGTGATACATGAGCCTAAAGTCGTGTCTATTGACACGAGCTGCATGTGTTGTCGGGTGAAAGCAACATTCTTCAAAAGAAAATGTATTTCCAGACTTTATGTTAGGGACGCATTGTTAAAAAAATAAAATCTTGCCGTGCCCACAGATTTTCAAAGATATCACAAGTTAGAGGAACTTCGAACCATCATGTGAATAGATATCTATGCCTCAACCACGGTGAGCAACATGCTCCTCACCACCCCCTACCGTTCAGAAACGGCGACCATGTGACTTATTCCCTTAAGGATGCCTCGCTCATACATTCCCAACCAAAAGTTTAATTCGGTCAAAATTTCAGTACTTCGCGATATGCCAAAAATCATGGCTTCTAGAAAATCGTCGAATTTATTTGAAACGAGAAAGAAGGTTTACTGTTACTACTGTTTACTGTTAATACGTTAAACATTTTTTTAGTCATTTCTTAGTAACTTTTTGACATCATTATTATGCAAAATTAATGTTCTTGGCTCCTTTACTACAGTGGATTAGAAAGTATTAAAATTCCCATTGAATCCTATTTTTGCCTGGGAATGTACGTGTCATGCATCGTTAAAGATAAAAATCTTTTTTAAAAATTGTAAAAACATTGCGTTGGCTGAATTGTCCCACAATTAATTGAGGGTGTCGTATGAACGATAGAGGATTATGGGATACGTGAGGAAGGCACCAGCACGTGTGCAAGGCGCGTGTGGGGAGCTTTCTTTCGCAGTTAATGGTCCTAATGTAAATCTCCGGGTTGGCCGGGTATGTCAAATGGCGTTGGCGATGCAGCATATCTTATTAGAAACAAATATTCATGTCACATACCCGGCGCCGGCTGGTGCCAAGTGTTTGAATGTTACCCTACACTGCACGTGCGTGCCGCTCTCGGAGAGAAGTAGCGTAGCTCGAGCACCGTGCCGGCGACGAACCAAAAGCGCGAGAGAGGATATAGGGACGGAGCGAGAAAACCAGAGGCGCCCACCTTTCGGGCATTGCCGAGGCCGTATCCGCAATCCTCTCAGCTCCTCTCCGTGTCTCCAAGAAGTTTAACATAATATCAGATAAATTTTACCGTTTCTCTCTAGTAAAAAAAAAAAAAAAAAAAAACGAAAGCGCTCCGAATATCTCTTCGACATTTCGATATCGCGAGAAAAATCGCTTGATAGAAATTCTAATTCGCGCACGTTCACCGCGTACGCGAGCTACTTTGGCAACACGTTCGAAATAACATGTGAAAATAACATAAAAATGTTATTCTATTTTCTGCGGATTCGTTTTTAAATGAACTTGTTTCGCATAGTTACCGTGTGTTATTTTGATATGTTACCGATATTTCCGAATTTGTCAGAGTTTCAAAAACTTTATGCATTATTATGTAAAAACACATCGCGGATTATGTACTCTGTGGGAATCGTTCGATACGGACTTTTCGTACGAATTTCGGTGGAGCCGAGTCGTTCGATATATATAAATATATATACACAAGATATATATATATAATACATACAAATTTCTCAGTGGACCGGGTAGCCTCTCGCGACCGCTGGTTGCAACGAATCGCCTTTCGCGATCCATCCAAAGTTGGAAGACGAGAAGCTCGCGAATGTAGAGACGGGAATGCATATATATATATATATATATATAGATGAGAAAAGCGCGTCGAAAGTCGAGCGGCCAGAGGGAAGACTGGCTTTTTGGCTCATAGAAGGAGAGAGAGAGGCTCAAGCGAGCCGTGAAATTCTCTTGACTAGTGCCTCTGGATATGCCAGTTCGATGAGCCATATTTTACGCGGCCATTATGCCGAGGGTAATAAAATATAATACCGCACAATTACTGAGATCTCAAGTTCCTCGGAAAGAAGGGAAATAAAATCAGCATAAAGCCGGATAGAGAGCGAACCAAATGGCGCCGGCAGACCTTAATGAAAGTACCAGTGCGGCAAGGAAAGCACACCGGTGCCCTTAAATTAATTCGCGATGAATTACGTCTGCGCCAGATGTTCGGGCAGTTGTGTTTATTTATGAAGGAAACTAGGATCGTCTTCGTAGTCCGGGCGATAGCGCGCACCTCCAACCTTGCGTAACCCTCGGCTGAACCACCCTCTTGCATACCTGCAACGGAGCCGCTTTAATCCACGATTTCTTTATCCGCCTCCGTCCGCACCTCCTTTTACAGTCTTGGATTTCTTGCTGCACAGTGCGGCTCGTCGATAACAAGACTTTATATTTTATTTATTTATTTATTTATTTTTTTATTCGACGATATGAGATTCAAACAACAATAACAAAAATGACAAGACTCGGTAGTTTATTTGGAGATTCTCTTTATTCAACAACGACGATACACATTGTCGTATTTTATTCATTTTTTTTTCATTCTTTTCGTTGAATTTTTTCATTTTCTTTCGTTTTCATTTTTATTATATTTCTTCTTCATAAGTCCCTCTTGCGATGCATCGGTATAGTTCGATCACTGAAACATCTTATTTATTTATCGAAATGTTTCTCGAAGATATATATATATATTTTTTTTTTTGCATCTCAGCCGGTAACGGTAAATTGCAACTCGCGATACATTATTAGTCGATCGGCGCAGCGCAGTTTGTGTATATGGAGAATCGGTTTATGCAGACCGGTACGAAAATATGTTCGTGTCAATCTGTCTATCGACGCTCCCGATCCCGCGAGGATCTCTCTCTCTCTCGAGGTTTTCTTCCCTCCGGGCAATTCTAATCTAAAACGACTCGATCGATTCTACTGTATAATAAAAAACGATTTTTTTCTCTTCTTTCTTAATCCGCGCACAATGCTTATACAAAAGACACCGCAAGCTCCGAGGACTTCCCTCTCGAAGAGTTGTCTCCCAATTTGACGCGATTAATAATCTTCGGGTTGCACGGGAAAACGATCTCTCGCGGGTACAGGCGCATTTACTAATAACCCACCGAATTCTCTCGGTGCGATATAAGACGAAACTGACGATAATTTGAATAATTGAAAAATAAAAAATAAAAAATTTAAACAACAGCTTATTTCGAGGGCGATAAAAAAACTTCGAGCCTCTCGATAAATTTTTCCTGGATCGTACACACTGTTTATGTACTTACATAAATAATAATAATTATTCACACTCGCGCTTTATTACTTACATAGTTTTTCTTTTTTTGTATTCTACTTCTCTCACTCTTTCACGGAGCAACTCGGTGTCGTTAAAAGATGATTTTTTTCTTTTTTCTCATCGATTATTCACAAGTAATCCGATCCGATAATTACAAGAATTCGATTATCTTATCTAACGGTATAGCTTGAACTTAATTCATAAAAAATTAATAAAACGAAATACCTACGTTATTTATCAATATACAAGAGCACTGACACTGATTACTTTACGTAACGAACGAAAAGCCTCTATCTAGTGTCTCCACTCCGACGATAAAACCTGATATCGTTACCCTGATGTCAAATTATCTGTAATACGGTACGAATCGAACAATTTCATAGCCCGCCTTGACCGATACGATTTAATCGATTAAATTGTTTTATTCGATTCTGATATTGGGACTTTTTCTACCTAAAGCGCTGTATCTTTACGACGATTGAAAACGACCTTTTTGCGAAACTATGATTGCGATCGTTTTTTTATTATTAAAGCGGGATTAAAACGAAAAAATTAACCATAAACATTCTCGATACGAAGTTGCTGGCAAGTAGTTGTTGACAAGCAATAAATGCGATTTCTAATTCACAATATATATATATATATATATATATATATATATATATATATATATATATATATATATATATATATATATATATGGAGGAGTAGGTATAGTGTATCATACAGTCATTTACATCACTCGTGCATTCATATACAACAGCTCGTACCTCATTGCGGAAGCGACTGTAATTCTCGTACTATGTCATATATAGTACCAAATAATTTTTTTTCTCCTATATTCATACTTATCTTCGATACCAGATCAGCGTCAAGTTTCGGCTTCCAACAGCGATATGAGTCCTGCCGAATAATATCTTTGACCCGCAGTTTGCTATATATTGTGAGGATTTTTTTTTTACCTAAAAAATCGTCCACTATCAGTATAACGAAAATATTGTAATTATTTCTAAAACCCCTCTTTGGCAACCCGCAGTGTACATTCCACGTATAATTACATTATGCACATACTCGATTATCTACATAATCTTGAACAGATAATGTTGAATAATTTATCGAAAAGAAAAGTAACTTCATCCCTCGATCGATCTATCGAGAGCTGCGCGTTTTCGCTTCCCTTTTTGCGCAACTGTGTGTCTGTGTATTTTTTTTTTTATCATTCTCTCACGCTATAATAATCTAAATTGGTGTCAGCGATTCAAGGAAGACCAGCGACGCGTTGAAAACATTTATCGCGATAGTTCAATATATATATATTTTAGGATTCATTTTTAGGTAGTAGGTAAAACGGTGGCGACCGAGTATATATATCACCTCCCTCGATCATCGTCGGAATCTCAAACCCGCGTCTTACCTATAAATAGTTTACAGTATTTAAAATAAACAATACAATTAATGCATATGTCTCTATATCGTGTGTCCATTTCATGCGTAGATGGAGGCTAATACGCGACGCTCAGCACGGCAAGCATCTCGGGAGACGATGATCTACGAAGAAAAAAAAAAATCTCCATGGATCATCTCGAGCCTCGCCCGTGCTCGGAGAATCGCTGAATGCGGATGCTATCTATCTACGGGGAGACAGAGTCCTTCCGGAGGGTAAGCGCGAAAAATTTACGATACATTTTTTTTTTCTGCTCAGTCGTACGGTTGTACAGTTTGTTCATTGAAACAAAAACAAAATATATATATATATAATCCCACGTCTGTACCGCTGTACACTGTGGAGCGGAAGTCAATGGCCGTCGAGATAATCGCGAGCTCAAAAGCTTAAAAAAAATAAAAATAAAGAATGCACGAAGAAGTGGAAACTTGTTTGAAAGGGTAGTCCAGATAGTCGGCGACATGCACACGTGTGCAGGCTTGAGGGAAAGGCATTCAGCGCGGGATGGTCGAGTAATAAATGTAAGCCGGACACCGGAAACGGTTGTACGTCGACTGCCGCTGGATAGGATAGAACGACGGCGAGATCCGGCGCTAGCGCTGCCCGGCGAAGTTATAGGACGCCACCGCTAGGCGGCTTGCGGCGCCAGCGTCGCCGCAAAATTTTTATCGGTCAGTCCTCGCGTCTCTCCGTGTCCCCCATCCGGTCGTGTACGGTGTTTTTTTTTTTAAACCGGGTATCAGCGGCATCGCTCGACAAACATACGCGGGGCAAAAAACTCGAGCTACCCGCCGCATCCTGTCGCCCCCTGAACGCGTACTACACATTTGCCACCCCGCTGCGTTTGTCATCGGCCCAGACGGAAATGATAACTCTTTTCACTGGGCCACGAGAGTCGCGCAGCTCCGTCGGTAGCCGGGACATGCATAACCGCGCGGCCGACGACCCGCTTTTTTTTTTTTTTTTTTTCCTTCGCGGAACGAAGCTGGACCGCGCCTTTTTTTTTTTTTAATTTTCTTGCACTACGAATTATAGCGCGTGTGTCACGCGGGATTCCCCGGTCTTAGTAATTGTTTTACTTCTTCCCGCCTCAAACATAGACAAAAGTTGAACAACTATTTTCCGCACTCCACGCGGTAGAAACAAAAAAGTTTGCGCGTCCACAAAACATTTCTCGTCCGCGAGGCTCCGCATTTTTATTTCTCGCCGGTTTGCAATTAACGCTCCCGTTAATTTCTACAATTTTTTGTTTTTCAATTCAATGCACGGTTAGAGTATAAAAAAAAATATATTGATTAACTAAATGGACTTGTTGTGAGCGAGAGATTTTTTGTTAAATGCACAGATCTTTTTTTTGTTTGTACACACTATACGGATTCTCTCTCAAACTAGCGCGTCGCCAAATCGAGGGCACTTCTCGCAATTTTTATTTTTTTTTTCTTTTAGCGCCACTGGCAAGATAAGCTCGATTTCGCTATCTAAGCTTAGTACCCTCGACCGTTTTTATTCTTCCCCTACTGTGTGAATCGCGAACGGAAGTACTTGCGAAAGATGCCCGGATCTCGCGGCTCGACTCAGATTCGCCTTTGCCTACCCTCCCCATTTATTTAAACTGTTATGTCTAATATATATATATATATGTATGTGTGCATGTGTGTATGTATGTATGTATGTATGTATGTATGTATGTATGTATGTATGTATATATCCATTGAAGCACGCATTCTCGGAGAACTCGCAATTCGGCAATCTTCAGAGTCGTCTCAATCCAGCGATCGTGACGAATGCGACGAGCATTAAGCTAATGCGACAGGCGGAATCCCGGGCTCCCGACGGCGTAACCGGATCGGCCGATCCGCCTCGTGATTTTTTGTTACTCATTTTAACGGTCGGCGTCGGACTCGAGGCAGACGGGAAGCTGACGTGGCCGTGAACCGTATTGTCCACCGGGAATAACTTGTTTTTGTTGTTGTTGTTGTTGTTGTTGTTGTTGTTATTGTTCTTTGATTCAATCTTGTCCGAATCAGCGGAGCCGAACGATATGTCGTCGTCCTCGTCGTAGAACGGCGGTACGCCCACGGTCTGCATCCTCGTAGGTCCCGATATTTCTGCGAATCAGATAATCAAAAGAGCTCCCGGTAGTGCGAAAAAAAAATTCCATCCCTCGACACCCCGAGCGAAATTTATTTATCATTATGATGACGAATAATCTTTTTTTTTTTTTTTTTTTTTTTTTTTTTTTTTTTTTATTTTTTTTAATGAATATTTGAGAGTATTCCGTTTACGAAAAAAAAAATCCACATTACATTTCATATTTTAATATTTCATACGTTGTCCGCAAAATATTTAAAGTACAGCCCCCATGGGTCATGAATTATTTGTAATTCAAAAGAATTTGTTACTTTAATATGCGATAGTTGGTTATCTTGCCCCATACTTTTTTTTTTATTCGAATCGCTCTGCCGATCCATTTTGCCCCGTTCGAGCCCACCCCACGTCCAGACACAGCACGGATGCTGCATCTGCATCCTCGTTTCGCAAAGTGTCGCGACAGGGAATAGATCTGTGACGCTTAGAATCTGAAGAGCATAGTTCGCGCCAATACGAAGAAGGGGCGGATGGGAACGCGGAGAGATGCTCGATATATATATATATATAACACATTTCGAGTGTAGACGCGTGTCCTGCGGGGACGAACACCCCGGGCCGTACGTCGCCGGAGAGGAAAGAGCCTCGGAATGCTACACGCGCGCCCGTAAAACGCAAGAAAAGTACGAGCGATGGACACAGTATAGCACTAGAGCGTTATAGAGCAGATAATGCCGGGTAGAAAAAGAAAATAAGCCGGGCGCGGTGGTCCCCGAGGCGAAACAACGCGCGACGATATGTGTATATATATATATATATGGATGTGTATAGACAGCTTCGGGCCGGCAGGTAGAGAAAGCGAGAACGAAGAAAATAAGTGGGCAAACGCGAGAAGGTACGAGTAGAGAGAGACTGGAAAGGAAAGTTGCTTAAATTCGTATCAGAGCAGCTCGATCGGACTGTTGGGAAAAAGTTTAGCGCGGCGTTTTCTTGGGGACGCTCGGAGCCTCCTCGCCTATACCGGTGGGACAGTCTTTATTCTTCTTCTCCTCTAACCATTCTTCCTTCCGTCCTCTCGTCTCCGCCGGCCACTTCCACCGCGTCGCTGTCGTGATATGTATAAAAATAGCGATTGATATTCTCCCACGAGAGAATCGTCGAGAAAGGGCTTGTCAATAAAACAAACTGTCGTTGATATATACATCCGGGTGAAGCTCTACGTGTGAGAACACTTTTTTCGTTTGTTTTCTTTTCTTTTCTTTTTTTTTTTCTTTGCGAAAACATGTTTTCGCCACTGCGATTCGATACATTTAAATTGATTTACATTTGAGGTTATTTGGTGGCAGAAAAGTTTCTTTTTTTTTTGTTTGTTACGGCAATAATATATTTTTCTTTAAGAGGAATAAGCGATCTGTGAAGTACACAAAGCGGGTACACAGATCGCGGATAATAGAAGGTGTTTTTTTTTTTCTTCTAATCACAAAAATATTCATCGACGATTTTCCACGCTTGCCTGTTCGCGTGGGTGTTCCGAACATGTGAGGAAAAGACCGAGTTCGAATACAACAAAATAACGGAGTTCTATTTTTTTGTTTAACTAGAAAATATTGGAAAGAAGAAATTAAATTTCTACTTTTTCTGAATCTTCTATTTTTAGATCAAGGATCACGTGCGATCGAAGTTGCGACTTACCGTACAAACGTATGCTGCTGTCGACTTCGCCCAACGAATTTTTCGCCACGCAACGGTACTTCCCAATGTCCTGCTTCTGAAGATTGCGTATTGTCAGCACCATTCGAACTTGAAACGTCAATTTCAGTATCACTTGGATGTCGTGACGTGTGCTCGGACCTACCATTTCTTCTGGAACAAACGATCATTGATTGTTGCCTCACGTTGTCGAAAAATCATGCTAGTTTTTTGCCTCCCACACGCCGAAGTCAGATCGTAGCGTTAAAACTCGATGATTCAAACTTAGACCGCTCGTCGATGACATTAAAAGCAGATTTTCCACATCGAAGCTATGTACAAAAAAAGGTCGAGATATCAGATCACCAATTAACTTGAAACCTTCTATTTTGGAAAACGAACGAGGACGTGCAGGCAAACCGGAGTTACCGTAGATCTGACGAGTTAAGAATTAATCGTTCGGGACAATGTAAATTTTTTAAAAATATATTACGACCGACAGCGTCAGTTATTTCTAAGGTAATCCATATAGATGAACGACACCAGAAATGACGAAGGTATATTTCGGTGCTTCTTCTGCAATGCACATATGTAATTACATCGTATAAGGTAGTTCGACGCGATACGGACCACCGGATGATGGGTAATCTGGTGATCGGGCATTCCACTGATATAATGACGATATAATGAATCTGGTGATATAGCCAAACGGATTATATTGTCCGTCGAGTGATAGTTAAATCACGAGACTGATCTCGCCCTCTCAACCAATTTGCCCGTTATATTCTCAGTCCTCCAGTTGTAAATAATTCGTGGGTTGTACAAACCACGCGGCTGGAACCGAGTCAGTTCCTCACTTAGGATCTCACTTGGTTCCGTATTGGTTTTCTAATGATTGGCCAATCTAATGATATAATGAATCTGGTGACATTGCTTGATCGGATTATAAGTGATTGACCAATCACCAGATCTGGCAGCCTCGACCCAATTTGCCCATTCTCAGACCAGTTAAAAATAATTCGCGGGTTGTACAAACCACGTGGCTCGTACCAAGTCAGTTCCTTACTGGTTCCTTATTAGTTATCTAGTGGTTGGTCAATCCGATGTTATAATGAATCTGACAATATTGCCGATCGGACGATATGATCAGTCCGCCGATTGGTAGATCAGCAGACCGATCTCGCGCTCTCGACCCAATCTACCCGTTACATTTACCGACTATTTTTAAGTAATTCGCTAGTTATAAAAACCACGCGACTCAGACCAAGTCGGTTCCTTACTCACCCTTATCCTTGACCCAGTAATTGATCGACATGGGCGATGCCTCGACCGAGCATTCCAGCGCAACATCGGTGCCCAACGGCGCGCCGACCAGTTGATTAGGCACGTGAATTACCGGCGGAACTGCGAACCCGAAAGCATATCTCTCGCTGTATTGGGGGTGGCTGTAACGCGCGTTAGCTACCGCCGCGAATTCACGGTATGCCTCGAGGCTCGATAGAGAGTTTCGAAGCTCCGCTCCATCCCCGTACGCTAATAACGCATGGTGATTGTAAGCCGCTCCGGCACTCTGAAACCCACACTGCTCCATCGCCAGCACCGCGTTCGTCGAATTTCTCTATCCATCCTCATTTTCGGCCGGTATTTTACGCACCGCACGCGAAGAATTTTCAATCGCCGCGAGAACCGACTAATTAGGTATCAACTCACAGTGAACGTTGATAGTTATGCGCTTGCTGATGGACGGCGGTACGCGGTTGCTCGCTATGCAGAGATAAGCACCCATGTCGTTTCTGGATATCTTTGTCAGTCGGAGCTCCTCGCCGTTGTGCTCCTTCACCGATGTCGCTGAAAGCAGACCGGAAAACCGTATTCTAGATTTTTTTTTTTTAATACAATTTTTTTTCCAACCTTACATGGCGGATTTCTACGCGAAATTCTAAATAGCATTGACGTCGAAGCTCACTTCGCGACTTCGCTCGTGCATTTCGGAGCGCAAATACGCGGAGCGTATGTATGGAAAAAAAATAATAATAATAAAAAATGGCTATTGTACACTCACTTCGGGTTTTCTGGTTCGGTGAGTTCGGCGGTATCGGGTCGCGGATAACAATCTCTCTGCCGTCTTCCCTCCGCCAAATGACGTGAGGGGGTGGCACACCCTTCGCCCGGCAAGTCAGCTTCACCTGTCGTATCCGATACGCGTAGAGTAAATGAAAAAAAAAGAAAGAAAAAGTCGATATATATCTATAAAATTCTACATAACGGCAAAAAAAATCAGGTCATATTTAGCTCGTCATTGTGGGGTGTGAGGGGGGCGAAACGGACCATCAGCGATTTTTCGCCGAACGTGGAGTGGAGCATAAGTCTCGACTCAAATTGTCGACCCGTCTTGCCCCGCTCTTCCCTATATCTATAAAAATATATATAAATATTTTTTAATCGAAAATCCCAAGTAAACAAAAAAATGGTCTTTCTCGATTACATAACGCTCGAGAAAATGATGCATTCCGTACATTTTATTCGGTGCGATTTATAGACGCGATTTTTCTTAACAATTTATTTTCCCATGATTTTTTGCCAAAACGACAAACTACACGATACTCTGCAGCGCGATGCCATTTATGTGCGTCTCTCCGTCCGTGGACCGTTTAATTCGGCGGAGAGGCGAGACAACGAGCGTTTTATTGAGGCACCGATCGGCCGGTGCGCTGACCGATAATTCAATCACTTCTCGCATGTCGAATCGCGTTTGACCTTTCGGCCATTAACGCCCGTGCAACTCTAATTAACCCGTTGAGCAATCGAGCCGCTGCTATCCCCTCCGTACCTGACCACCCTCGCCTATCATCACGTCGCCCGAAGTCTCCCCGGCTATGAAGTCCGGCGGCACCTCGATCGACAGGACACCGGTCTGAAAAAAAAGAGAAATTTCGTTTTTTTTTTTACAAAATCCACACATTTCACTTATCTCAATTCTAATTTTTATTTAAATTATTTCGTCGATAGCGAATTATTTTTTTTTTATGCCACCAAGTTTGATGTTTGTCTAGACGACCGTCGTATCTCTGGCTGCACAGTTATACGTCGCAGGGAACCTTTTATGAGAACACCTTTAATATTATATTTATAATCGTTAATTTTTTCTTTTCTTAGATAGGCGAATTTTTTATTATGCCACCAAGCCCGATGTTTGTCTGCGCGATCGTCGTAACTCCGCATCCAGACCCATACGTCCGAGGGAACCTTTTACGAGAATAAAAATAAACGTCTGAAATTTGTGGTCTTTTTTTTTTTTTGTTCGCAGATAGCGAATTTTTTTTTATACCACCAAGTCCGATATTTGTCTGGACAACCGTCGTATCTTTGCCTTCACAGTTACACGTTCGGGGGAACTTTTTATGTGGACAAAAATAAGTGTCTGAAGTTTTTATACTTTTTTTCACACACCGGAAGCTTTAATGATCAACGCGAAAAGTTCGGCCAAAATTAGCCGATTTTCTCTCGCCGCGAAAAAATGTGGATTCTCATATATATGCATTGCATGTGTATATATATATATATATATTTGAGCATCTCTCGCTCGACGGCTGATTCAGTTTTCCGTGTTAAAACTTTAATCGACCGTCGGTCCAGGATGAGATAGAGGTGCAATGGGCTCCTCTCTATCTCATCCGGCGAAAACTGCGGGTCAGTTCCAGAGTGGTCGGGACAGAGGAGAATCCGTTGACACTGGCCGCATCCGCACGCGGCGAATGAGGTAGTTTGATCGCTCTTTCTCCCTTTCGCTCACCCAAGAGTGCGCGGGAAGGGTGAGTAAGCGGGCCCGAGCAACCGGGGTATAAACGAGGTTTTTCGTTAATTAACGCGGCGGGTCTCCTCAACGTTTCTCATGCCACGAACCCACCCATCCAACCCCCTCCCACCCTAACAATGTCGGCTGTACAATTATAACAAATTTCACGATTGCAGGATCGTTTGAGCGCCTCTTCGCGAGCAGCAACGTTTTTTTTCTTCTTTCTTTTAATCTATATCGTGAATTTTTCGGCAGTACATTAATGAGCTCAAATGCCCCGAGTGTCGGGCGTCTCTCTGTGCCCCGAGCAAACGGAACCGGAGACAAACGGCGAAAGTTTGCTTCGAAAAGGAGGGCCGCACAATTTCTTTCGGAATTTCCGGTTGGACAATTTGTAAAAAAAAAAAAAAAAAAAAAAAAAAAAAAAAAAAAAAAAAAATTGAATAAAATTAAATAGAGTCGGAAAAGTGAACTTTCTCAGGAATTCTTTCGGAATTATTTCCGGTTGGAAATTCTCTAAAACATAATGAAATAAAATAAAGTAGAAGGTCGTGGAAGAGAGCAACTGTATGGGCGGGTGGGTGTTTTCCAAACGATTGTGAGGGAAAGCGACGAGAGCTCTCTGTCGCGAGCTCTGCGAGCGATATTTAAATTCATCTAACTCCGTGTTCCCTGCTTCAGACCGGAAATGCACTCGGCTAAGGGTTTCGATCCGCTGCACGGCGAGCGGTTACCGGCTAAACTAGATACATGATACAGTTATCTCTACGGGTGGGCGGAGCGCGCGTGCCGGCATTAATTATTCATTGTTAAATATGTTTCGTTACGGAAAAAGCAACGCGCCGGGCTCGAGCGTTTGATTAATTTTTTGTTTATACATTTGCCATCTGATATCTCGTCGGCAAAATGAAATATCAACATTATATATATATTTACCTTATAATTTTGAATTTTTAATTTTATCACATAATTATTATAATATTATATACATATATATATATATGTATATATGAATTTGGCAACACGTGCGTTTAACTGAACATTCGATGCGCGACGAATCTTGCGCACTTGCACTTCTGTAAACTCGATACGTCTCCCTTGCTGTTCGCGCTCCATTACGTAATCGGATTACGCACGTGCGCAATTATCGTTATGTCATCCGGCGTTGCACCCTCAAAATTGCACCCGCTGAACCCGTTAGAGTCTTAGGGGGGGAGGGGTTTGAGGACGACTCTAAACTTCAATCATTATAACGAAATTGCGTACAGCCCGCCGTGGCTGAGCCCTCCACGAGATACGTTGTAATGAATGGCCCAACATATAGAACGGGGGTCTTCGCGTATCCAAGTGTGTTCTCGAAACTGCCTAAGTCGGCGAACAACTCCCGCGCGACGTCCCATTCAATGTGCTCTAAACAGTTGCGTATTGACGACGCTCCCCGCCCAAATCCAAATCGCGCGCGGTTTCAATTTCTTGCTCAACTCCTCGGCGCCGAGACATTTTTTTAATAAGCAGCAAAATGAATGTGTCCCTCTTTTTACTCAAAACTAACGGCAAGTACGCGGATTACAATAGCCGAATGATATTTCTCTCGAAATATCTCCAAAAAAATTTCAAAGGCAAAGTTACAAAACAATGATCTCGAGCTTCGCATATCTTGATTATATATTTTGCTCGTTCCTTGAAAAAATGTTCAAAAAATAGCACTTTACGAAAAAGCACATCATAAAAATGTCTTTATTTATTCATTTATTAAGAACTGTAGTCAATTATTAAATTTGTCTATCAATGAATAAGGACACAATTTAATGATTTACTTTAAATAATTTAATTAGGTTATTTATCTGTCGATAAATAAAGACATAATTCAATGATTTACTTTAAATTATTTAATTGGGTTATTTATTTACCAATAAATAAACGTTTAAGTAACGAAGAAAATGATACGGCGAACCCGACCGGTGAACTTAGCGGCGTTGAAATCAAGTTAGCTTTGCCGTTCACCTCGGAGATAGAGACGCAGCGAGGGAGTCAAGGGAAGCTGCGGTGGAAAGTACTATTCCTGCTGCATGCCGTAACTAACGAAGCGAGGATTTACCTGTCACACGCATATTTCATCGCTTCAACTTTGAGAGAGAGAGAGAGACAGAGAGAGAGGGTCTCTTCCGATCTGCCGTCGTGCCCGTGGGCCTGCCGGGATGGCTCTCCACGCACTCGAGAAGTAGTTGCAGCTCGAGGAGATGAGAACTTGAGACGCCCGGCAGGCAGCGAAGCGAGCTCGAGCGAAAACGGGATTTCTCTATCGTGCCACCCGCGAGGATTATGACTTTATGGAATAATTCGGAGAGGCTGGCTGGATGCTGCACCGCACGTTTGACGCTGGCGTGCCGCTCTCGCTCCTGCTGTTTATATCTCCCTACCGGAAACGAGCCAACTTAAACTACCCTCATCGCAGCTCGCGGCGAATCCCTGTGTACATCTCGAACTTCCAGCGAACCAATCGCTCTTAAACCCGAATCGACAAAACAATTAAACGCTTTTTCGCCGAACGATCTTCGTCTGCTGCAAACCGGAGCCGGGAATCAAAAGGGCGTAACTTGCGTATTTTACGACTGGCTTTACGCTCTTTTGATTGTTGGTTTTCGATACAGATGGTGGAACGCCAGAATTAACATGTTGACTGTGCCTAAATAATCATAGACAGCTTTTGTGTCCTATAGAATTAAAACATAGAGCGGCGCAAAGAGGACCATCTTAAAAGAAATCTTCTCATCTCCAGTCCGGGACACCAGTTCTGCCGGCCCAACTTTATCGATAATTCATAGAGCATATTGATCTGAAAAAAATCAATTAATTCCTATCCCAAATGGACGTTAGATTCGCCTCGGTGTTCGGTTTTGCCCGATTTTCGCTATTTATTCCTATATCAGGGGCAAGAAAGACCATCGGAAAAGATAAAATATGTTCATCCCTAATCCGTGACATCAGCTTTACCGATAATTCCTGGGGCATATTAAATTGGCAAAAAAATGCTTATCTCAAATGCAAGACGTCAGTCTTGCCTCGGTGTTTCCATTTTGCCCCGCTCTCTTTATATATCAATGGTAACTGCGAATCGAACGTTAGTGGGAAATCGAACGACCTCGGACCTCAAGGAACTTTGTACCATGAGGAGTCTCTCGAACCGGAAGTGGTTTGGCTCGGAGAGGAGGAGGCCGTTCATTACTTAAAATATGCTCGTCTATACAGCGCACCCTTTGGAGAGGTACACGGCAACAGCCACTCCGGGCGTCTTGCACCATTTGAGATTACGGTTTACCGGATATAAGAGGTAAGAAACCCGGGGGGGGGGGGGAACGAGTTGAACTCCTGCGGGACGGGGGCGCGGACGAAGGCATTTTGCCGGATTAGCCGGGAGGACGATGAATGCGAGGGAGCGAGGGAAAGACACCGGAGAGAGGAGGAGCGAGCGTGCCCGCATAAATTCAATCTGATTTCTCGACTTGCGAAACTAAAACCTCATTCTCCACCCCCACCGTGTCCTATCATTTGGACCGCCCCATACTGCGGAAGGGCGACTACCTCAGCACCACGAATTGGACCTCTTTGGATGCTCCGTCGAGGAAAAAGAAACCGTAAAAAAAATAAATAAATAAATAATGAAGCCTCTTATACAGAGTATTTTTTTTTTTTTTGGTTCTTTCATGATATAGCTTCATCAACATTTCGCTAAGATGGTCGCGCGGCTACGAATAAAAACTTTGCGTCGTGAAGATTTTTATTTTATAATAAAAAAAAGAAACTCATCTTTTTTCTTTCTCTTTATTTTTCGTCGGAGGCAATGAATTATTTAATAAGTATAATAATTACGAGTGGTAGCTCGTTATTTCGATGAATCGAATCGGCGATCGATTGGCTAGCGCTCTCGAAGCAAGTATCGCCTGTGCCATTACCAATTAGCTGTTACCATCGAAACCGAGAAGGCTTACGATACCGGAGTGGTACGGCAATCGGGATGGGGGTTTTAGGGGGGGCGGGGGGGAGAAAAGCTGCGGTCACGAATGCCGCGGTGCGCTGGAACGAGAGAAGCTCCGGATACCTGGACGGGTGCGATTTTGTTGGGTAAAATGTTCAGGGCCGTAAACGAGCTATGCGTCAGGCGTGCACCTGCGTTACCGGTAAAACTTTCGCCGTACCTTAACGACGGTGCCATTCGTCATTCTTTTACAACGCTCCGATCGTTTCGGAGAAGCTCCGATAAGACTCGGTAAAACTGTCATTCTTTTTTCGCACACACATAAACGAAACGCGCACGGTGGAAATTTATAATTTTTACGCTGACCACTTTTCGCCGTGTCTGCAGCTTACCGATCGGCCGTTTTGTCCCAGTCTGCTTCGAAAACAGTCGCGGGAATTTTCGAATATTCAAACGGACGGAATCGAATTGGAAGTTACGGTGTTATAGACTCGATAAAAAAAAAATGTCTGCTGACACGATGTTCGTAATTTGTATCGATGAGAAATAAAAGCCGGCAATTCGCATTCGCATATGATGCAGCGTCATAAATGTACGACGAATCAGTGTATTGTCCGATCAACACAGGCCTCGACTACTGCCGCCCCGGTAGGCATAATTCCGGTCGATATTAACTCTGTATCTATTTGTCCAACGTCGACAGACCGTGTCAATAAATCACCGTGTTTGCGGTACGATAGAACGGGGGCAAAACGGGCAATCTAAGGATCGAAGCCTTAGAGCGACTCCAAAAGCGATTAATTAACCTTTGTTCACTCACAAAAAAAAAAATAAAATAAGAGATAAACATTTTTCTGTAATTATTCCCATTAATTTTTCCGATAATATTATCTTACTCCATGTTATGTTTCGCATTTCCGTGGTCGTCTTTCTATTTTGCCTCACGCCCCTCCGACCATCGGCCGTAAATGCGGTTTTCCCTACCATCGCAAATAATCCGTCTGACCAATATCGTTCCTAACTCCTTAACACGTATATCTTCGACAGTATCGCTATCGCGCGCGAGCATATTCGTGCGCACGTCCGGGAGAGGATCGAGGGTGAAACCCAGTCGGCATGATCAGTACCGTTGCGGTATTTGATCCTCATAGGTCAACTAATCGATTCCAAAACCAATTGACTGACCTATGTTCACTTACTAAAAAAAAAAAAAAAAAAAAAAAAAAAAAAAAAAACGTTCCCTATAATTATTCCAATAAATTTGTCCGATAGTTTTATCATACTCCATATTGCCCCACATCGGTCCAGAAGCACCGAGCCTTCGCATTTTGCCCCACGCCCCTCCAACCATCGGTCGTAAATGCGGTTTTCCCTACCATCGCAAATAATCCGTCTGACCAATATCGTTCCTAACTCCTTAACACGTATATCTTCGACAGTATCGCTATCGCGCCCGAGCATATTCTCGTGCGCACGTCCGGGAGAGGATCGACGGTGAAACCCAGTCGGCATGATCAGTACCGTTGCGGTATTTGATCCTCATAGGTCAACTAATCGATTCCAAAACCAATCGACTGACCTATGTTCACTTACTAAAAAAAAAAAAAAAAAACATAACGTTCCCTATAATTATTCCAATAAATTTGCCCGATAGTTTTATCATACTCCATATTGCCCCACATCTGTCCAGAAGTACCGAGCCTTCGCATTTTGCCCTACGCCCCTCCAACCATCGGTCGTAAATGCGGTTTTCCCTACCATCGCAAATAATCCGTCTGACCAATATCGTTCCTAACTCCTTAACACGTATATTTTCGACAGTATCGCTATCGCGCCCGAGCATATTCGTGCGTACGTCCGGCAGAGGACCGACGGTGAAACCCGGTAGGTACGATCGGTGCCGTTGCGGTATTTGATCCCCAATACAGGAGTCCACAAGCGTTTCGACATAACTGGACTCTAATTAATGCTCGAAGCGCCGGATCGATGCAGGATAGGTGCATCGACTCGGATTCCGTGATATCCTCCGCATCCCCCGCGATATTAAGCCGATCGACGGGTTGCAACCGTACGTTCTTCACAGCCGGAGCCTCGAATCACTCGTCCTGATGCGATAGAACGAAATCCTCCTCCCCCCCCCCGACACCACCGAGAGCTCAAGCGCCCTGCCCGCCGAATCCGCGCTTCAAGTCCTTTTGATGATTTAATCCCGCACCGAGTGATCGCTTACCTCGACACCCGTCACGAATTTCGATGGAAATTCTCCAGCGAAATCGATTCAACCGACGCTCATCTCGCGTAAAACAGTGAAACTGGGAAAAATTCGTTCTGCATAATTAACGAGGGCAAAAAGACGAAACATTGAAATTTTTCCCATCGCTCGCAAGCACAATTTGCTTTCGTGCCGAAGTTTACGCGAGAAAGCGCATTCGATCTCGCGAAATATTCCGAACATTTTTTTCGTTAGACTCGAACACTTGATTAGCTTTGTTTTCTTGAAAACGGAGCTTTCGTAAAGCAAAAAGCGGATAATAAGTTAATCTCAGATAGATAAACAGAAAATTGTATCAGAGTAATTGATGTATTTTGGCTTACCTGGCTCTTCATAGGATCGGTGTTAATTTGGCACATGTACAGTCCAGCGTCTTCGAGTTCGACACCCTTTATGTGAAGATTCCACATGGTGTGATCGCTTCGCGATACCGACACTCGCGGATTGTGGGTTATAACGTGATCGTGTATCGCCTGTATCGCTTTAGTGTCGGCTTTTATCCAACCGACCTGCGAACATACGCGAATCGATACGATTAAATCTACAAAACATTCGTAACCGTTTCATCATGGAGTTAAATACTGCAAATAGTTTTTTTTTTTTTCTTTAATTCATTTTAAATCCAACCACTTGGCAAATAAAGTACATCGGGCAATAAAGATTTGAGAGTCCTTCGTGAGTATAACGCGATCGTGTATCGCGTGTGTCGCTTTAGTGTCGGCTTTTATCCAACCGACCTGCGAACATACGCCAATTAATACGATTCATAACCGTTTCGTCATGAAGTTAAATACTGTAAATAGTTTTTGTTTTTAATAGTCGTTTCAAACGCTGAGCAAATAAAATACATCGGGCAATAAAGGATGAGACTGGCTTGACATTCTCAGTTTCTTTTCAATTCATTTATTTATTTTTTTACTTTATAAAAAGAATTGGATCAATTTTAATTCTCGAGAGGCGAAAATATTGAAAGTAAATTTACATGTGGCAGTGCGATTGAGCGATAAATAAAGAATATATTTACATGCACACATATATATATATATATATATAGACCCGTGTATTGTCCAAAGTAATACACGATCGCCATTGCCGGAATTTCATCGGAAAATTAGCATCTGCTCTGGAATATTCCCAATTCTGAAACAGCCGAGGCTCCTCAGAGAAAGCTGTCTGCCGAACGTGTTCGGCACGTACATTTCGTATTATAAGACTGACACCGAGGAGAGAGAGCACGTAGATCCGAAACGGTGCATCCTTAACGTACACGCAACTCGTGCCTGATATCACTATTACTTCCTTCTCACCGCCAACAATAATAATAAAAATACCAGAATAATAATGATAAAAATAACATCGTAGTATTCCATTTAAGAGAAGGTCTTGCCGATAGTCCAATGTGGCTGACTTTATTATTTAATCAAATGGAATCTCGAGTCCGATAAGAAACAACCGACACACAGTAAAAAAAAAAATGTACTTTTTATAACAAATTTATTGCCCAAAAACGTCCACAATTTTTTATTCGTCAATTTTCCGATCGCACCATTCTCCTCTCGTTTTACAAATAAAAGTACAAACTAAAATTGTTAATAGCATCGGGGGAAAAAAAAAAAAAAAAACAGGACAAATTTCTATATTCAAGCTCGAGTAAATGTGTTTGTTACTTATTTGACAAAATTATTTCTGCCAAACTTCGAATTCCGTTTTTACGAAATCGCTACGGATTTTCCGTTCAAAAAGTGTCAATAAGAAGAAGAACAACTGTGTACGCACTCTGTATCCTCCGAGATGCTCGACGAGGCACGTGAACATCGCATCTCTACCAAGTGGCACCGTCAGATTGGCGATCGGACCCCCGAATTCAGGCTGGAAAGCGCCGCCTGGAAGAAACCAATTTGTTTTTTTTTTTTTTTTTTTTTTTTAACAAACTAAAACCGCAACATCAATTGCGCTATTACAATATACATTACAAGTCCTTCCGCCGAGTTGCCCAAAATTTGAATTATAAACGAAGCCGACGCTAAAATTTCAAAACCCCAACCGTTTAATTATTCGCATTGTATGCCGGGCGATTGCTATTTCCGTAATCCCGAGTGCAGCTCCGCGAGAGTGTGGAGGATTGGGGGGGGAGGGGAGGGGGTTAGCCGTAACGATACACGGAATTTATCGAAAATCGAGTAACTCGCGCGGCCGTGCGTACCCGAGAGTGGTGGAAATTCTACGGTTAACCGGTTACGCGCGTTGAATACCAAGCGCGAAAGAACCGAAGAGTCTCTGGTGAAGGGGGCGGAGGGGGTGGGGGGGGGGGTGAGAGAGAGGTGGACCGGATGCTGGATGCCGGACCCCGACCGGGTATTGAAAAGAATCAAAGAGAAATAAAGTTTTCCTTTACGGTGGGCGAAACGAACGTCGAGGAAGGCCAGCTTGTGAGGATTTTTCACAAATGGCGTACGTCCGACTGAGAAAAGAACGCAGAGAAACCGGAGGAATAGATGGACCGGGTGAGAAGAGTGGACGCGCGGAATCTTCCGTAGCGAAGGAGGACTCTCGAGGAAAGAAGCCGTAACGAAACGTAATAAGCGAAGTGAATAAGAGAACCCATAGTCGAGATGAGTATCGAATAAGCCGGGTGCGAGGTGAGAAGGTGAAAGGAACTCGAGAAATAGGTGGTTCGCGAGGGGGCGGATGGGGAGGGGTCGGTCGGAAGGAGTAAGGAGCCTGTCTCGGAGAGCTGAGGTGGCGGAGTAAAAGCGAGAACGAGAGGAAGGACTGCCCCGGGGCCAGAGTGGCGCGGCAAAGGCGAACAAGATGAAGAATAAGAAGAGAGGAAGAGGAGAAGCCGAGCGAGACACAGACAGGGTGGGGGGGGGGGTGGGGTGTCGAAGGAGGAAGATCCAGAGCCACCATGGCGGAGGCCGGCGTGAAGAGAAGCGACAACGTTGACCCATTTATCTCATAACAGGAATAATAGGATCCGAAAGTGTTATAAGTAGACAATCACCGTGGGATATTCGAGAGTGTCGGCCCATAGCGTCATCTATATTTATCTCCCTACCGTTGTGCAATGTTGTTCAATTTATATGTATATGTAAACGCGGGGCGGGGGGGCGGGTAAATGACGCTATCGAAATAAGCTCCTCTCTCACTGTTTAGCTCCGAAGGAGCTTTGGTACGGTCCAGCGACTGCGCCTTTTGCGCTACGAATTATCACTCTGAAGAGGCTTCTTTTTTTTTTTTTAAGGGGGCTTCAGTGATGCTCAAGACGTGAGCGTCGACTTCGGGAAAAGATGTGGGGGTTTTTTTTTTTTTTTTTTAGGTGTTAAAAAGTTTTGCAGGAAATTAGTGACGGTGTTTCGATCGTGAGAGAAAAATGTCTGGGTGAAGATATTTTAAAAGTTGTAAAAGTACCATTTTATTAAAAGAAAAAACATTAGTCTTTTTTTGAATTTTCTTTTTCATAACTCATTAAATTTAAATATCAAGATGTCGAAGATACGAGAAACGCTTTTGCAGTTTGATGTGTTTATGAAAAATATATATTTAAAAAAATTCTTGTTCTGGAGGATCGTCGCGGTACCGGCGTTAAAATACACTTGTTCGGGACAAGTGTATTTTTACCGTAGCGCCGCTGTATGTTGAACTCTCTATCGCCTGTCTCGCGATACGAGTAGCCCGAGAAACAAGCTGCGCGCATCCGACTGCAGCCAAACCTGATTAATTTTAATGAATTCAATCGAAAGGGGGAATCTCGAGGGGGCGAGTGCTGTCGTGACTTTTCAAGCCCGCGTTGTTGTTCGGCGAGATCGACGCTGTATTCGCGGTCGCGATTGGTGGCGTTTATTGGCCTCGTATCGCTCTTCTTATTCGACTGATTAAAGTTTGTTGTTTTTTTTTTTACATTTTTTTTTTTAGAACAAATCAGACCGCTTATTAATCCAATCGGTAACGCGGGAGAAACATCGCTCCGGCTAGACACCCTTTCGAGCTCGAATATATTTATAACTGAATCCATAGTGTTTCTGTAAAATAATGGAAAGAACGGTGTGACAGCGTAATCGGGTTAAAATTTATCGGGATATAATACTCACCTAAATTATCGTTCGGATATGACAGCAGAACGATCGACATCACAAGCAGCGCTTTTTCGCGAACGACCATTTTGTCGAAATCATCGGATCAACTGGAAAACAAAAGAGAGGAAACGCAAAGAATCATGTAAATTATTACAATCTCAGAAGCGACAGTGGATCGTAGAACAACACCAACTTGTTATTGATACGCTTTGCAATCAATGAAAACGTTAAATTCCTAAAATATAGATCTGCGATGGAGAATTGGACTAAAACGGACACCTGCGCTGCATCTCTGTTGTGACTTTTCAATAATTGTAAAAAATTGTCGCTGTTGCACAGTAATTAAAAAAAAAAAAAATGTCACTCGCGGTGAAATCGCACTGGCGGTGTCAGATCTTTCATGCCTTGTTCGACATATCGTGTTTCACTGGAGCGTGTCAGAGACGTACCGCGTATCCCCGGAGGGAAAATAAAAGGGCAGGTTCACAAGTACGCACCTATGGAAGTGCATTCAACAGATTCCACGTGACGATATGAAACGGCGCATTGTCATGGGTTTTCGAAACTTTTCCTGTTATCCGCAGCATCCGAGCCTTCTCGGCCACGTTGGCCTAATACCTCTTCCGCCTTTCGTTCTAAACGTATTTCTCGTCGTACACTTTCTCGACGATATATATTAAATACCTTTGCAAAATATCTTCCGACCTTTCGCTGTGAGCATTGTTAGGCCCAATGTCACTATCTACGGATATACATATATGTATACATATATGTATAACATGCACGTCGGCACTTATACCATTCGTTGCTCTTCGTGCCATTCTCGCGTTTCCATAGCATTGCCCTATTGTCGGACGGTTCCCCTGTGACATGTCCCAGCATCCGAACAGAGTATCCCCATTTTATGGAATAAAAGAAAAGGATTTTTCTTTAAATGCACTTGTGATGAACCATTTTTAAGGTCTCATCGAACAAAATATAATTGACCTGGCCAGAAGTGGTGGCAAAGTTGGAAAAGACAAATTTTAAAAAGAATATATATTTATATATAAGAGCTAGGCAAAGTACCAAAAAGTACTCAAAGTACTAAGTACCGCAAGTACTTTTTCTTTTTAATCCGAAGAGGCGGAGTTCCGCGAGTACGAAATTTAGAGAGGAATTTTCAAATTCAACGGCCCTGTTCAGGGCGAACTTTTTTTCAAAATGTCCTGACTCTTCGTCTCCAATCCTTGGTAACAGATTCATCGACTAAACTACGACTGAACCTAGGGGAACTGAGTGGAGGTTGAATGGATGGATAACAACTAAATATAGCACGTATGGATCTGGTACAGTGGCCGAAAGTGAGAAAGTTCTCGATTTTATGCACGAAAAATCGTTTTTTCTGGGATTTAAATGAAAAATATTGGGCTGGGAGTAAAATAATTGTTTTATTCGTGTTCGACAACGATTTTTCAATTTTTGAGCCACCTTTGAAAAACGTCGATTTTCGTAATTTTCAAACGTCGATATCTCGGCTCCCAATAGAGCTAGGGAAAATCCAAGGTACTCGTTGTGTTCTACGGAAAAAAATACATAAGATGAGGCCCCGCCCGAAGTTTTGAAAGCGTTTCAACGGGCAGTTTGAGGACGTTGAAAAACACGAAAAATGGACTCGAAAGGGGTAGCCTTGGAATTTTTCGACGAAACTTTTTGTTCATTTTTTAAAAATGAACTACCATGTATTTCGATGTATTTTTATCCGCTGAACACGAATCGGCCGCCCTTATTGGGGCTAAAGTGCAGTGAGACATTGAAAGTCTCGATTTTATGCACGAAAAATCCTATTTTTGGGATTTAAATGGAAAATATTAGGCTGGGAGT
Organism: Amblyjoppa fuscipennis; assembly: GCA_963575735.1. Taxonomy (NCBI): domain Eukaryota; kingdom Metazoa; phylum Arthropoda; class Insecta; order Hymenoptera; family Ichneumonidae; genus Amblyjoppa; species Amblyjoppa fuscipennis. The sequence goes on from OY754492.1 coordinate 25,497,444, forward strand.
AAATTTTGATAAGATATCTTCACGCTATTCATGCGTTTCCATAGCCTTTTTTTTTTAAGATGTAAATTGGCCCGTTCTCTTTGGCTTTTGCCTCGGTCTTCCCGTACGTCCCATTTACGGCTGCATAGGATATCCAAGCTGGAGTGCCGACGCTCTTCGAATCGCCTAAAATTGAACCCAAGCGACTTAATCGTGTTTGGGCGCCTTAATCCAACCGCCCGAATGTTACATTGTCGATGCTTTCAATCCGTCCGCATATGTGCACGCCTATGCCGTACGTCGCATCGCATTCGTACCGTGTGCCGCGGGGGCTCTCGTAAAGCGATTTCCCGAAATCCACTTCCAGCGTAATTATCTGTTTTACGAGCGACCTCACGCGACGGATCAAGTTCGCTCTCTAATTAGGGATCCTCCGACATCGGCTGCGTCGAGGCTCGTTTGAACTGCGCGTCCGCTCAACGTCGTCCTCGCGCGTTCGTTATTTTTCATCGGCATCGACGCCGACGACGAATCCCCCTACGTCTTTGCCAAAGAAATCCAATTAGCCGCACGATACGCACTCGTAAGACGTGAGCAAACAATATTATCGATACATCGTCGTTTATTTTCGCTCAAATTAATCGACAAGATTCCCTTAAATAATTTTAATTAATTTTTTTTTTTTTTATGATGCTCACCTGGCACGGTCGGGCCAAAACTCTTGCACGAAGCTCAATTGATGTCCGAATCGTGTAATAATTTGCTTTTAACCAGAAATTGCTGGATCAGTTTTTAAAAAAAACTATAATATTAAGTCTATTATCAAATTTCTATTCCATTTTCGTTTAAATGTGATACAATTTAAAGAATGCATTAAAAAATTTATTTTTATATCTGTGTTTTCTCTTTTTTCTCATAAAAGAGCGTGCCCTATGAATAAATAAATAAATAAATAAATAAATAAATACAGTTTTTGTTACCGACCGAGCTGGATCGGTAATCGAATTAACTAAAAATCCTTCGCGAATTAATTTTTGTTTTTTTCGTCCCAGCGAATTCATCGACGTCCCTAACGACGAAAAATATTTTTCACGACGAATAAACCGTGGATGAAAGTCCATTTGTCTCCCGGCGTTTGTACCACCGGGAAATCTAAAATGTGTCACCGTCTCCATCCGGCGAGCTCGCCACCGCTTTTGCAACTGACTGGCCTTGACATTCGAACTAATGATCCAGATCGTTTTGCATGAGAATACCTCCGACCGCACCGTGAATGATCGATCGCAACGCGCCGTAAAGCGATCGGCGGTAAGTTTGGTCGACGGGGCTTGAACGATTCTCTCTCGGTCTCTCCCTGCTGCCGCGCTCCTGGAAAATTCTCTCGACCGCGGTGAGAGCGGTCGAGAGCCGTGCTCTTTCCGTTCTGTAAACTCACCCGACTTCCCTCCGACGCATATACGTGAATCGGTAAAAAAAAAATAAAAAAAAAAAAAAGAAATGCGAGAAAGTGAATGGGAGAGAAAGGCGGAGAAAAATAAGATAAAAGAGAGAGAAGAATTGTATAAGAAGTAGGAGAGAAGCGAAATTTTCGCGTCGACGCTCTGTGTCACGTTCAAGGAAAGGTTTTTTTTTTTTCAAGTTTTTTTTTTTTTTCAAGTTTTCTTCGGAACGCAAACCTCCCCTCTACCTCGCGATAACGTCCTACATCTGGCGCAAGTCTCGCTGCGTCTTTTCCCCTGCTGCCCCCCTTCGAGTGTACACTATATAAGCTCCAACGAGAATACCCGTCTGAATTACTTTTGTCCCCTTTGCCATACCCACGATAACAGTAATATACCATACGGGTAACGATATTTTCGTGCTGTTTTGAAACACACGAGGGCTATTCTCCTCGACCCGAGCGATATCTCGAGATAGAATTTCGTTTTTAGTTTTTTTTTATTAAAAAATTGAACAAAATTTATCCCCGCTGGGTGAGGAACATACTCGATGCACGGCTCGAGGCCTCGACATAGCGTTTTCTGAATAGACCTTTAAAAAAAAATGTTGATTTGGGATCACTTTTTGTGAATTTATAGCCTAATGTAGCGCGCATCAAAGAATATTTGAATAATCATCGACATGCCTATTAAAAATAAAAAAGTGCACGATTAATGATCCACAAATTTTTTTTAATGAGAATTGAACAAAATTTATCCCCGCTGGGTGAAGAACAACCTCGACGCGCGATGTCTCGACATAACGTATTCTGAGCAGACACTTTTTATGAATTTACTTATTAGAAGAGCCTAATGTTGCGCGTATTAAAGAATATTTGAATAATCATCGACATGCCTATTAAAAATAAAAAGTGCACGATAAATAATCCACAAATTTTGTGCAATAAAAATTGAACAAAATTTATCACCGCTTGGTGAAGAACAAACTCGACGAGCGGCTCGAGGCCTCGATATAGCGTATTCTGAGCAGCCCCTAAAAAAATGTTGATTTGGGATCACTTTTTGTGAATCTACTTATTAGAATAGCCTAATGTGGCGTGTATTAAAAAATATTTGAAAAATCATCGACATGCCTGTTAAAAATAATAAAAAAAATGCACGATCAATAATCCACGCGCTATTCAACATTGGTACACAGTAAAAAAAAATAATGTTGTAAAATCGGAATACGAAATTTTGTAAAAATAATTTTGTTAAATAAGTGACAAACGAGTTTGTCACTTATTCGAACATACGAATCTGTCCTTTTGTTTCTCGTGTCATTAACAATTTTAGTTTGTACTTTTGTTTGCAAAACTAGAAAATTAACAAATAAAAAATTGTGGACATTTGTGGACAATAACTTGTTTGTAAAAAGTACACATTTTTTTTATACCGTGTAGCAAATGTTCCCTGACACGTGGCACTATTATTGCATCTTTTCTTCTCGGCTCTCGCGCAACAAAATAATTCGCCAAATAACGCAGCAGCGAGCGAGTGGTTCACAGAAAAATATTGCATAATGGCAATTAAAAATTGCTGAAGCGTTTAATATGTTTTTTTTTCCCCATCTATTACGAAGGCTTTCGCTTCTTTCCGCGGTCATCGGGAGAGTAAAGAACCTACTGGATTCTACCGGGGCTCTGTACCGCTACACGGACCACTAACAACCATCACAGCTCAGTAGAATCGTGGCTAAGGGGTTACACGCTCCCGCGCCCCTATATATCTATATAATTTCACTTTACTCTTCCACAGGAAAAAAAAAAAAGCAAAGAAAAGTTTAAATAATCGTCCAATTACGACGTAACTCAAATTTATTCGAGCATAAAAGAGCCGAGACTGCGAGGGAGATTCAAAGGTGTATTAAGCATTGGTGGACCTGTATCGCTTAAGAATTCGCATTATGATGCGCTCCGGCGCTTTTTTATCGTAGCCGCATATCGATTGCTAAGACGCAGAACAAAGTATTCCATCTCGTATTTATTTATTTATTTATTTGTTTGTTTATTCATTTATTTGTTCATTCATTTATTTGTTTATTCATGTATGCATTTACTCATTTATTCATTTATTTTTGTATTTATTGGTTTATTTGTTGTTAGAAAAAGCTTCCAGAAGTTTATTTTTTTATTATACTTTTTCAAATCCCAGTAATAATTTTTCGCGAAACCTATTGTCATGTGCCGATAGGCGGTAACGAACGAACGTCAAGAAACATTTATACATAGGTATTTTTTTTTTTTTTTTTTTTTATTTTACAACCTACCGAGGGGGCCGATGTGATTAGACGGATATCTTTATCACCCGTTGAGATTGCCATATACTTTCGACCGAGCTACATAGAACCGGGTGGAGAATGCGAGGCATCCGCGATTTATGGGCGAAGGGAAACTGTTGGCGTCGGCGAAACGAGCAAGGTAGCTTCGGTTCACCGCTTCTGACCGCGACAGGGACGAGAGAACGACGAAGATGCGAACGATGTGAGTGCCCGGCGAAACTCTTCCCTCTTCCGATATAGACGTCGCGACCGATACCGCGAACTCCACTCTATACGCGCTGCAGTTACTGTAAAATATATACGTGGGTCAGCTATTGATAGTCGTTGCTGCCGTTTGTCCAATAATTCACGTACGTTCTCGCAGTTTGTCACTGGAAATCGGCGAAACGAAAATGTCCATTTCATGAACATTCACATTTAATTGACAGTTAATTAACACTGCCATTTAATGAACATTGCCATTCAATGAACACTGCCATTTAGTGACCATTTCCATTTAATCACCATGGTTATTTAATGACCATGGCTATTTAATGACCATGGCTATTTAATAGCCATGGCCATATAATGACCATTGCCATTTAATGAACGTTGCCATTTAATGAACATTGCCATGTAATGACCATGGTTATTTAATGAACATTGCCATGTAATGACCATTGTCATTTAATGACCATTGCCATTGAGCACTCTCATTACATTACATCGATAAAACTATGTTCCTTCGTTGGATTTATCGTCCGGTTAACGGTTACTTCGACGGGAAAGTCACCCCGAAGAAGGTTTTCATCCGAGTGATCGGGCATCTAGGCCGATCGGTTCGCCATTTCCGCACCGCCATTAACGATCTTGAAGTTAGACGCGCGAAGAGGCGCATTGTCGCAGAATTTTCATCAACTAGGAAATAGGTGCGAAACGTGACGTCAGAGGCTAAGCAGTCGGGTTTCGCGAGCTAGTGAGGGCCAAATATAAGAAAATTAGCGACGTTTCGCCCCCTATCGGAGAATTACGAGGACGACGCGGAGAGAGCGACTGCCAACAGTGAGCGCGAGTCGAGGTGAGAGAAAACGAGCGGAGCCAAGGGCGCTCGAGAGGAACGAAGAAAGTCAGCTATTCCTAGCCAAACTACTCGCGAACATTAAGGGTCATTACAATGGCTATAAATTGCGGCCACCGTCCGCCGCAATATTTATGTTATCAATTCCGTGCCTAGTTCTCCACGGTATAACGTGGGCCGCGGCCGCGAAGAGCCCAGGCAAGAGGGACCCTTCGAGAGCCGTTTCCCTAGCGCATACGTACAACCGGCATTCGCCCGTGTGTGTTGCCATCGTCTTCGCGCTTGCGACGCGCCGCAACAACCGCCATGTGACAATAAAAAGTTGCCGCACCGCAGAGCGAGCTATACCACTGAAAAGCGTCGCTCCCGCGCGGCACAGCCGCACTCTGGCCTCGCGTTTCCTGAGGCCATTACTTACCGGCACACGCTCCTCCGACTGCCTCACGCTCATAATCCCCAACGATGGATTCGGATACTCAATTCGCACCAATGCGATTTCTCGACTCGACTCGGGATCGAGAGAAATCGTCCGACGAAGCGCGAGCTGAGTGGCTTTTTGTTTTTTCTCAATTTATGATAATTATTGCGCTAAACGGCGAAACCATAAAGAGTAAAAATGGTACGAACACGTTTTTTTTTTTTTGTTCACAAACGTCAACAATTGTTTTCTTGTTAATTTTACAAAAAATATCTTGTCCATTTTACAAAAAATGTTGACGTTTTTGGACAAACAGAAGGTTTGTTAAATGTACAAATCTTTTTTACTGCGCAAGTGGAAGAAAAAGGGCTTGAAAAACCGGATGCATCGTTGGGACAAAATGGGGCATTCAGAAATTATTGGAAAATTGTGTTTTGCCAAACTGTCCCAATACGGCCCGCTCTGTGCATTTTGCAGACACCACAAAATAAATATGCATGTGGATTAGCTTAGTCGTTGTTGACGTTCGTCCAATAGTTCACGCGGTTTCTCGCAGTTTGTCCACTGAGATCGGCGAATCAAAAATGTCCGTTTACTGAACATTGCCATTTAGTTTCTCACTAAAATCGAGCGATCGACTCATGCTTATTTCAATATAAACAAAAGCCTTGCTTCGGAACTCGTTCTGAATTCGTTTGATTTCAGACGCCTCGTCACTTATCTCAATTACTACCTTCTATAATTGCCGACCTTATCGAGAGCTCTTTCAGGGTGTCATAATCAAACGATACGGAAGTTCGATCTCCGCGGATCTGTGTCGACGATCGTTCGACATAAATCGTCAGCATCAAACGCCCGGAAGTCAATATTCGTTAGTCCGTAAAATCCCAATGTTCGATGAATATCCGTTTGAAAACATTATCCCCCCCCCGCCCCAAAGTTCCGATTCCGGAGTCTCATCCGGCAGAAGCTTTTCCGAACACCGATGTACACGAGAGACCGCCCTATCCGCCGCGATGGATGAAGAACAAACTTTTCAAACTCTCCTATGTAGCGTATAATATATACATATATACACATACATATACATACATATATACATATATATATATCCATCTACATACATATATCTATGTACGAACTGGCAGCAACTCGGCATTACGCTAATAGCGGAAGTTAAAATCTCATCCATTGCTCGGGACGAGTGCTTCAGCTTCATTTCTCTCGTTGAATCTCTAAGTCGCCCGAGTTGCCCGGGCGAACGGGCGCGAACTATAATAAGAACCCGCAGAAGTAGACGATGAAGAAGTAAGAGAAGAAGAAGAAGAAAAAAAAACGAAGAAGAAGAATCAGAAGACTGTGCGGAGGGAAACGTCGGAGACGGTGGGATCGAGTGGGTGAGGCATCAACTCACGTAGCGGACGTAGCTCGGTGGCCGACGATTGCAGAAAGACGAGCGGAAGAAGTCACGCGGGACGTTAAAGTCGCTACGTCGATGTTCGTCGGTCGGCGTCAACCGTTCGCCACGGCGAGGCGTTCGACTGCTCGTACCGGGTTTTCCCGTTTGCGGGAATCGCGAAACTTCGCCCGGAGCGCCGGAGGAAGCGGGCGGCTGCGGAGAACCGCGTGTGGACCGTGTCGACGGGGAATCCCCGCGCCTCTTCCGCATCCGCGGCGGCGAGGAGCGGCTCGCCGGAGAACGAAGAGATCGCGGGAGAACGGAAAAATAAACTGCGGAGCCAAAGTGGCTTTAGTCCGATGGATCTCCGGACACAGAATTTCATAGCCCACCGCCCGCGTCGATGAGCGAGTGGTCCGCTTTATTAGAAAGATTTAATCGTCGAGTGCGCTGAAGAAGGAAAATCGGATCGCGGACTGCCAAAGAAAAAAAAAACGTTGCTACTTCAATTCCACTTTCGACTCTTGTAATTCCATGTGATATCGAAACAGGGGCGGTTTCAATCCCGTATGGAATTTTAAGAATTCAAATAACATTTTTTTTTTTTCGTCTGCAGCCCGCAAGCGAATTTTACTTGGGTCATTGATCGTCTCTTTTTCAGTGCACTTTCGGTCATGTTGCATTCAGCCGTGAGTGCTCTGGCTTTCATCTTCGTCTTTCCCATACTTTGTAAGTTGTTTTGGACGCAGAGAATAAACGATCTGTTAGAAAAAATGAGAAAAAAAAGCAGCCGCTTTGCACCGTGAAAAGACGGCAAAACTGTCAAGGTGACGTGTTATCGTTTCAAACCCACATGGAATTATAAGAATCAAAAGTACAATTGAAGTGACAATTTTTTTCATTAGCATCGAGCAAGTGAATTTTGCTCGAGTCATTGATATTTTTCTGCAGTAATTATAAGAATCAAAAGTACAATTGAAGTGACAATTTTTTTCATTAGCAGCACGCAAGTGAATTTTACTCGAGTCATTGATATTTTTCTGCAGTACACTCTTCGGCCATATCGATTGTTTCACTCACCTATGAGTGCTCCGCTTTTCTCATTCGTCTTTCCCATAATTCTTTTGTAAGATAGTTTCGTACCCAGAGAATAAACTACCGGTTAGAAAAAATGAGAAAAAAAAAGCGGCCGCTTTGCGCCGTGAAAAGACGGCAAAACTGTCAAGATGACGTGTTATCGTCTCAAACCCACATGGAATTACAAGAATCAAAAGTACAATTGAAGCGACAATTTTTTTCATTAGCAGCGCGCAAGTGAATTTTGCTCGAGTCATTGATATTTCGTTTCAATGCACTCTTCGGCCATTTCGATTGTTTCATTCACCCGTGAGTGCTCCGCTTTTCTCGTTCGTCTTTCCCATAATTCTTTTGTAAGATAGTTTCGTATGCAGAGAGTAAACGAACTGTTGAAAAAAAAAAAGCAGAAAAAAAAAGTAGCGTTTCATGCCCGGCATGCACCCGTTCGTCGGGCGAAACTCTTCGCCCGAGGCCGCGGTAGGCTGCGGAGGACCGCGTGTGGACCGCGCGGACGGGGAATCCCCGCGCGTTTTCCGCACCGTTCGCCGGAGGGAGGAGCGATCGGTAGAACGGAAAAAAAATAACGGCGGAGGCAAAGTGGCTCTCGTCGGATGGATCTCGAGATACGGACCGCCCGGTATCTCGACGACTCGTTGATGGACGAGGGTGGTCCGCTTTATGCCGGGCATGGACTCTTTCGTCGGGCGAAACTTCGCCCGGAGCCGCGGGAATAAATCATACGTCCGCAAGTGTGTGCACACCCATCCCGCCTCCGCGAATCGCCGCGTGGGCAACGAGGAACAAACAACACTGTGTGCACACCGGCGGACATATATGTATATGCATGTACATATATATATATATATATATATATATATATATATATATATATATATATATATATATATATATGTATATATAGGGAATCACGAGAGGCATTCCTGATGGGAGTTTCTACAAATTGAAAGTTTACTTACACACATCTGCGGCTTAATTTTGTAAATTGTATGTATTATGCGAAACGCGGAGCAAAGCCGGATAAAGTTTTTCACTCTCACCGCGTGCCGTGTGGGATTAATTCTAATGTGTAACAGGTGAAAGTGAAGTCGCGGATAATGGGTCGGGCCGTCGTCATCAGCAATCGTAGACTTCCTTCGCTCTAAATAAACTATCGGATTTGTGGTTTTTTTTAAATTCTTTTTTTTTTTTTTTAATCGTAATACGAAGGTATCTTGCCGTAATATCGATAGGATTCACTCGTCGACCTCCTTTCGGACCCTCGATTAAAAATCATATTACCGCCGGGTGACTCGATTCGAGGCGTTATATAAATTTATAACAAGCCAGCTCGTTGTTTGATTTTAATGAAAAACACGGAAGCAACGTGCGGCGTCGAGGGATGACGAGGGGGTGGCAATTGATCGTTCGTACATTAACGATAATTGATTACCGGCACTTCGACTTGCTGCGTAACCGGCGCATGAACTCGCCTGCGTTTTTTTTTTTTTTTTTGGGTGGGACGATCGTCGTTGCGAAATATGCGGATAGTCCGATGACCTCCGGTGAAGACTCACGTGATAAGAGCGTGCGAGTGGCGAGGATCGTGAAGACGACGTCGGAGAAGATAAAACGCCGGTTAACGCCGAGAATGAGGAAAAAGACATTTGTGAAAAGCTCCGCGGGCGATCGCGAAAGTTGCGCGTAACGGGCCTCGATCACATTCGATTACGGATGATAGTCCACGGTGCGAGGAGCTCCCATCCGCGTAACTAACGCGCGCACGTGACACTGGTACGCGGTGGGCGAGCGTGTTAGCGTGGGGGGGAGTTACAGTTCGGAACTACCTTGTGCACCGGTTGATGCCGGTAAACTGTTCGCGATCCTGATGGTCCTCACTCGGTTGGCCCCTCGGTATTCCACACCGTGGAGTGCAAAGTAGGAGTAGAGGATACGGCGGAACGCGCAAACTCCGGCGGCAACCAGACGCGCGATCTGACATAGAGAGGAGACTCCGGCGAAAGGAGTCGGGGAGGAACCACGCTGACGTACCTGTGGACAGTAAAAAAAAAAAAAAAATGTGTACTTTTTACGAAAAAAAAATTATTGTCCACAAACGTCCACAATCCTTTGTTTGTTAATTTTTTTCCGAGTTTTACAAACAAAAGTGTACAACCTAAAATTGTCAATGATACAGAAAATATAAAAGGATAGATTCGTATATTCAAATAAGTGAGAAACACGTTTGTCATTTATTTAACAAAATTATCTTTACGAAATTTCGTATGCCGATTTTACGAAATTATTTTTTACCGTGTACGAAGGACTTTCGAAAACATACCTATTTTTTTTTTTTTTTTTCTTAATCACCGTTGCCGTTAATTGCATATTAATCATTGGTACGACTACTGTGCTATTAATCAACGACTAATAATTGAATATTGATTGCTAATTACGGGATTAATTAACGTATAACGGAGCTGAACAGCGGTCGAAGTACTGGGTTGTTGTTTGGTAGTTCAACTACGTAGTTGAAATACAAAGGTACTCTTTCGCGATTTCGAGTACCTTTTCAGTACATACACGCATTACGGATACTCGATTCGTGGCGTAACATGTCGTTTCCATTCGTATACGATTGTCTGTCACAAGCTTTTCAATAAGTATAATTGTAACGAGATTTTTTGGTTTTGATTACATTTAAAAAAAAAGTTTCTTTTATTTAAAAAAAATATATATATATCTTCAAAAGACGCGAAGGGACGAGAAGGGAGCCTTTTCGTTATTTGTGAGACATTCTTTATGCTATTGTTTGATGGTTTTATTTATTTAAAAAAAAAAGTAAAAAAAAATATATTAAAATTAGACTCAAAAAATTACCAAAACCCATGCGCAAATTACTTTGCGCCTTTTTTTTAAGCCTAGATAACACTTAACGCGGACCTAATTGCGAAAAGTCCTTCGGAAAGACTGCAAATACTTTTTGGTACATAAGTTAATATTAATGATCTTATATATCAATAACTATTGATTAGTGCAATTGCCATTGCTGTTGATTACCTTTGTTTTTCATACGATAGATAGCGACTTAAAAAAAAAAAAAATAATCGGATAGTTCCCTCGTTCCCTCGTGTCCTCGTGATCGTTAGAGAGACCCACGTGAGCTTCGTGTAACTCATACTTGCGGCATTGCAACGGGACAGAGGCCGTGGATGTAATTTTTTTTTAATAAACCGATATAATGTTCAAAGCTAATGGGCGAAGTTCGCTTGACAAGTGGCCCGCGGTAGCGTAACGGCGAGACAGGTGCATACAGTTTTAATAATGCGAGCGTCGACGAACAATAACATAAAGTCCATCATTTTTTTTTTCCCTTTTTTTTTTCTTTTTTTCAAGCCGAAAATATATGGCTCCTCATTCGAGGCACATGCAGCCTTTCACATCCGTCCGACGCAGACTACGACCGTTAATTGCGAATCCAAAAAATTGTTTTTTTTCGAACAACTAACCGTGCCCGACTGGCTCGAAGGGGTATCCGAGAGTAACCGAAATCCTATTCAAAGTTCTCCAACTAAATAATCGCGCTATCCGTAATAAAGAGAATAAGGGAACGAGGGATGAAATATTCGCGAGCGGGACAGCGGGAGAGGGGTCCAGAAAGGGGCCGCGGTGGGGGTGGGGGCGGAGGGGGGGAGGAGCGGAGGGGGGAGACGATTACCCACATCTCGGCTACGCTGTTAGAGCCAACTTCTTCACTCTTTTTTATCCCGAAACCCTCTAAGATTTTCTCCCCCAACCCACCCCAAAACTTATAACTTTCTCGGAAAATACAATTCGTTTTTTTTTTTTTTTACTTTTTTTTCCGCATTCGTTTCACTCGCTTGAAATTGCTCACGGTCCCCGCTGCAATTAGGAGTCCGGAGACGCGATAACGTTACACACCAGCATCCTGTCTGGTTCCTCCTTCCAACTCTCCCTCCATATATATATATATATATATATATATATATATAGATCTCGACCGCGAAGAATCGGAAGGGCGCATTTCCCGCACTAAAATTATACGCTTAACGCCCTTCTCTTTCGCAGCACTCGGCATATATATATATATATATATATATATATATACATACATCTATCTGGCTCCTTCCGGCTCCCGTCCTGGCGGAGGTTGCATTGCATCCAGCATCCGCTGGACCGCAGTACCGAGAGCGGAACAGGAACGAGCAAAGGGATCGGCTGTACGACGGTCTCCCGTCCAGTTTCTGAATATTATCGTCTCCGGGGAGTCTTGAACACCGCCGGCCACGCTGCTTCTCCACCGCACTGTCTCTGCGTTCCCGTGCCCGCCCGTTGTACCCGGACAGCCCCTGTCCCGTTCCCTCGGCGCGTCCTCCCGAGCTTATCTATTTATGAACATTTCTCGCAGCATCCCCGCAGCGCTCTCTCATACCTCCGTTCGTTCTCTCCACCATCTCGTATCACAACGGCTTCCGATATTCCGCATCGAGCGATGCTTGTCTCCTCGCGAGATCGTCCCACCCGTTTCAATCGTAAGAGCGTGTGTTTTTCAATCTTCTCATTTAGTTCTACTTTTTTTTCCCTTCAATATTTTGTGGGAAACGATTTAACAAAAAAAAAAAAATTTTCTTCTTTTTTTTTCTCTCCGAAATTGCACCCAATACTGTTTATGCACGTTCGTTCTCATCCGGCCTCGTTTTCGCTGGCTCTACCTCCGTTCGCCGCATCCCGGCTCTCTCTCTCTCTCTCTCTCTCTCTCTCTCTCTCTCTCTCTCTCTCTCTCTCTCTCTCTCTCTCCCTCCCGACGGCGAACCCGTTTGCCAATTTACATACGTAAAGAGCTCTGTAAACAGTCAGCCACCGTTGGGAACAAAAAGCAATGAAAAAAAAAAAAAAAACGAAAAACAAAACATCGACTCAAACCAACAAAATCTCGCTGTCATCATATTGCTCCGAAAAATCCACTCCCAACATCTCGAATGTATCCGGCAATTTTTCGCTGCCTCCCGTAAAATTAGAATTCAATAATAATAATAATAATAATAATAATAATAATAATAAATACGATAGCTGTCGTCTATCACCGGTCGTGGAGGTCAATTTATCCGGGTTTTTTTCGCTTCCCGTCGTGGCTGTAACTATAACTGCCCAAATAATGCTGAGTCACGGTATTTTTTTTTTTTTTTTATCCGTTCATTTTTGTTTTTATTATTTTTGTTCGTCCGCGATGCGAAATTGGGTTACTATAAATTCGATACAGTTATATCGAGTTTTCATGTACCGGTGATGTGCAATAGATGCTCCGAGCTGATACCGTACTTGTGTACCATACTAAACATACACTGCGCCTCGGTACGGGCGGCCTGATCGTTGGGGGAGGCAATAGAAGTGGTATATACAGTGCCGTATCCGGCGAACGACGACGGAACGACAACTCGATTCCCGAACGAGAAACTACTACCCTTCTTGACTCCTCGTCGCAGTGGACGTTAGGTAGTTTCGACCCCGCGTCCACTTTGCCGCCCCTGCGACCTCCTCCATCCTCCCCCCCCTCCCCCACCCCTCTCCAGAATCGGCGATTGCTCTCACGCGATAGTAATAATGGCTATAAACTATAAAGGTTCACCGGGGGGGCGCCACGTGTGCAAGCTCTACTTTTCCGGCGCGAGCGAGGCCCTCGGAATCACTTTGAACAAATCATCGCATCCTTTCGTGAGAAAAGGCGGCTTCGATTTTTCTACACGAACCCTTGCAGTGAATAGCGCATCGGTATCGGATTCCGAATGGGCGAGACACTCCACGATACTTTCATGAGACACTTTCCGCTAGAAGCAAAGCTTTTCTCGTTAAAAAGACGATAATGATAATGACACCTAATGGTACGTTTTTTAATGGTGGCTGGGCACATTTACATCTCCACAACTCGCAACTCTACGAGAAAACATCTCTACCACATTGGAACTCTACCAAAATCTCTAGCAGAAAGTTTGAAAAATTCTACCAGAATCAAAATACAACTCTACTGGACTTTAAATAAAACTCTACCAGAATCGAAATAAATCTCTACTGGAATTGAAATAAAACTCTACTGGAATACAAGGCTAGACGGTAGTCATGTATTTCGGTAGTGTTATTGTAATTCCGGTAGAGTTTTATTTCAAGTCCGGTAGAGTTTTATTTTGATTGTGGTAGAGTTTTATTTTGATTGTGGTAGAGTTTGCTTACTCTCTGGTAGAGATTTTCATTGAGTTGTAATATGGTAGAGATATTTTCCGGTACAGTTGTCATGTGGTAGAGTTAAAGCTGCGTTTTTTGGTAGAGTTATTATCCGGTAGGGTTGTTAGTGTTGGAGATGTAGAAATGCGCTGGGAGACTGGTTTCTCAATGAAACGGGTTTGTGAAACAAGGAATGATAAAACTACATTTTTTTAAGAATAGGAAGACTGGTTTTCCGATTAAATGAATTTGTGGGATAGGGAATGAGATCGGTCTTCGGTTAATAGTTCGGTAAAAACGGCAAAAGTAGATACGGCTCGTTCCGTGCAGATTCAAGGAGACGTCTTGAATCATTCCGCCTTATTTATTGAACGGTGACCCCTCGCGCAGCCTGGCGAAGCACGGTGAGAGAGAGAGACCCGAAGGAAGGAACGTGTCCTCTTCCGTTTCGACCCTTCCTATTCCCTTATCCAATTCTGGAATCGACGACCAAAACCGTACGAGACTTTCCGATGCACAAGATTGAAAATCGTCGCGTCACGTGACTTCGGGAACTTCCGTTCGTACCGCCTCGCGCAGTCCGCGAGCCGCACGAACGTCGCGTCTCCAGCGAGATGAACACGATCCAGACTCCCAAGACCTATGGACCATTCTGAGATCTTCGAAAAAAAAAATATTTATATATATATATATATATATATCATAATCTAAAGTCGAATTTCCACAAACTCCTCTATAAAGAAACTCCCGAATTCCGGAACTTCCGTCCACACGACCTAGTATATCCCGCATATCCCGCGAGGTCGACATAGTCCAGACTCCCATAACCCATACCGGCATTTCCGAGCAAAGAAAAATAAAATCAAAACCCGAAGTCGGATTTCCATAAACTCCGTTAATCGAGAAACTCCCGAAACCCGCACCGTGGGGAGGTCAATTTTTGGACTACCCGCCATAAGGGCCACGGGATTCCTCGTTACGTACCGTCGTTCCTCGGTAACGACACAGATAGGAAAAGTGATAAAGGTTGCGAAAGTCACTGCAAAGAAACGACAGAAATATATATATATATATATATATATATATATATATATATATATATATATATATATATATCATCCCGTCTTACATATGTATATTTATATACATATATATATGATATATAAGCTGAGATGAGAAAGAGCGCGTATTCGTAGGGGAAGTCTCACTCCGTTCTTTTCACCCAACATCAATGAAGTTTGTATCTGGCGCACATGGCGCGTGTGTATCCAGGTTGAGTTAGTGACGGGCGGGCTGTCGCCAGTGTGTGCCAGCTGTTTCACTACTAGCCGCCTCCCTCTCTCGATCCTCCGCGCCATATACCCCCACACCCCCGCCCCCCCCCCCTCCCTCCCGAGTCCTGCAGTACCAACTCCCGCGCAACGTCTATCCCGGAATCCACCCCTTCCGCCAACCCTCTCCCTGACGCTATCCGGAGCTGCAGCCACCCTTCCGCCGTCGGCGAGGGAGGCCGACCGGTGGCAAGGAGAACGAGGAAGGCGTTACGGGAAAGAGGGTAGGAGCGACAGAGCCGAGACAGGAAAGCTCACGGAGCTTTAACAATCTTGTATGACGCGGGACACGGGACCTTTGCTCGTGCGACCCAAGCTGTGACGCCGTTCGGCATATCATCGAAATATTATTTTGGCCCACGAATTTTTAAGTCTCTCGCCTCCGTCGTCTTTCGTCCCCGCACTCCTGTTCTTCGCCCGGGTGTATATTATACGCCTTTGCCTTGGCGCAATGGGAAAAGCGCGGTGTCGAGCTTATCCGCGCCCTTTTTAAGCATTCTCTCACCCTGCCTTATTTTTCCGCGACTTTTTCCCGTCACACTTGTCACCTTTTTTTTTTTTATCATTTTCATTTCGTGGTCTAAGATTGTATTATTATGATTTTTGTCAGGTCAGAGATGACATTTTTTTTTTGTCTCGGACGAGTTGACGTCGCTCAACTCGTCCCTAAATTCTTGCCGCGGAAGACCGGAAGTCATTCTGAGATTCAATCTCGGGGCAAAAAAACAAAAAAAGGACCGTACGAAAATACCGAAAAATCGGTAATTCACGGAATTATCCGTTGTAAAAGATATTGCCATAAAATATTTTCGTTGGTGAGGTACGGGCGATATTTCGTTCGCGTTCGCCGGCTTTCCCATCGGCCGGTCGTCTCCTGACGGCGTGAATTATTTTCGCCGCCGGTGAATCTTTGAAGCTCGCGGGACGATCAAAGATTCGGGAAATCGGCCGGTCGAAAGAGCATCGCGAGTCTCCAATATCGTCGCGGCCAGAAAGCCGAACCGTACATTCGTCGCGTCGACGGTCTCGTCTTCGTTCTGTTAATTACCGATAAGCCGTGGAGCTCGGTCTTTTTATAAATTAAAACGCGAGTTTTGCGTCATAGATATAGATACGCCCGTTCGATTTCCCGTCTAATCAATACGCGCAACGATTATTAAAGCTCTTTCGGTCTCGATGTGCCATTCAATAGGTATACATAAATTCGTCCCTATCGACGCCGACTCTTTTTGTTTCGATACAAATTCGTCCGTCGCGTATTCCCGAAGCGAAATTTATACGAAGTTCCATTCAAGGGCGCCTGAAAGCTCATCGACCGGGAGCACACAAGTGGACCGACCGCGACTAATGATCTCTCGCTATTGCGGTGGCGATATAATTCTTGGATTTACATACGAGCCAAAAAGGGGTGAATATGAACCGATTCGGGTATCATTGATTTATGTGTCTCTCGGACTCGGTCATATTCACCATTCTTGCATCACACCGTGTCCACGATGATAGAAACACTGTTTGGTGTGAATATGAACCGGTTACCATGCAATTGATTCACGTGCTCATTGAGGTAGGCCATATTCGCCACTTCTTCCCTATTATTCGTCCGGAATCACAGGAACACTGTTTGGTGTGAATACGGAAAGGGTTTATACACATAATTGATTCGCGTGCTCATAAGGGTGAGCCATATTCCCCACTTCTGCCCCACCTCTCGTTCAGGGCCAAAGCAATACTGTTGAGTGTGAATACGGAGCGGATCTATACATCATTGATTCACGTGCTCATAGTGGGTGGGCCATATTCCCCACTACTGATCCAGCCCTCGTTCAGGATTACAGGAACACTCTTCGGTGTGAATACGGACCGTATCTATACATCATTGATTCACGTGCTCATAGTGGGTGGGCCATATTCCCCACTCCTGCCCCAGCCCTCGTTCAGGATTACAGGAACACCGTTTGGTGTAATTACGAACCGAATGTATACGTCATTGATTCACGTGTGCTCATAGGGGTGGGCCATATGCCTGATATTCGTCCGAATCCACGTCCTGTCACAGAAACCGTTATTTGGTCAAATAAAACATCAAAGCCTTTGCGATTTTGAGCGAACGATATTAATGTACATATATGCACAGAGCCAGGTTGCCCGGGGTGCGGCGAGTATGCGAAGGGGATTACATGATTGCCGCGGCCTACCTGTACGGCTGGCAACGTTAACGGTACATGTGTGACGATAGTTTACGGCTAAACGCACAATGGTCAAAGTTATGCCCGACCTCGGTTATACCGGGCTCTCGTCTGCCCTACTCATAGTGGTGCCAACGTCGACCCTACACAGCATCCGAGTGTTTAGCGCTGTACGCTGGTGCTCGTTCTCCACCTAGTTGCGGATGCGGTGCCTGATGGGATACCTCCGATGGGCTTGTACCACCGACTAACTGCACGGGACGAACGGGCTTGGTCTCTGCACTCTGCGGCTTTCCAGAGACGTGGAACGCGCCAAAATGGACCAGCTGAGAAATATTAAAGCTTCGGACGAACAGCTTCGCGCGAGTGTTGCGAGGGATTTTTCGGAAAAAATTGTGGCCTACTCCACATTGCCCCCTCGTCGTCAATTAACAGGTTATCCCTCATGCCCCGCCTCTTTAAAACTCACACTTCGAGCTTGACGTCAAATGTTCAGATGACACACTTGCGGGAAGTCGAGTAATTAATAGTACGTAAGGCATCACCAACGTTCAAGAATTGTGCACACACAGTTTTCCCACCCACCCCACTTCCACGGTCAGTCAAAGCGAACCTCTCTATATTCTAGATTTTCTCGAATACATACACCGTTAATTGAACGCCCAGTTTCACAATTACTTCGTGCTACACCTTTGCGCTGTAATTGAAATTAATATTTGTCGGTTCGGTATTCCGATCGAGGCAAAATATACATGAATATATATATATACACACGTATAATATTTACGTCAGGAAGTGTGCAGAAATAATCGAACGGTATTGCGTTTTATATATTCAATCGATGATCGACTGTCGGGCGAGACTGAAGCCAGAATACTTTCAAGAGAAACGCGCTGGAAATTTAAAAAAAAAAAAAAAAAGATGGGAAATTAATAATCACATTTTATAAAAATGATTTCTTGACTCTGCATGACCAAAACTTTGTGGAATCGTTGCGATTGCTTTTTTCTTAAAAACCGCCGTGTAGATAGCTCGTACACGAGTTCGATACCTCCGATACACATACCGACGCCATAGATTAAACACACAATCGTATAGAATAATATTTTTCGCAAAGGTTTTTGTATCCCATTCACGTTCATTCGTTTATATTTTGTTTTCTTTTTCTTTTTTTTTTTTTTTCGTTTTCTCAATAGCCCTCGAGTAATATCATGGTCATCGTTACTCCCCGGGTAGATAAAGATACAGAATAAAACCCAGGGGGTATAGAGGATATAGCGTTTAGTGTATTGAAAAGATTGAACAATGCCCCCGTGCCCGATCCACAACGAAAACGTTGAGGGTCTGGTGAAAACTGTTGAAGTGACGGTATACATCGTAGAAGGATATATTACGGCCCGAGGCATCTTCCTTTCCATCTTAATCGCTCGCGTTCCACAAGTCTAAACAATATCTCTATCGCGAGAAGTAATGGAAAAGTAGAAAAAAAAAAAAAAAAACAACAACAGAAAGAAAGAAGAAAAAAAAAGGAGAAAAAAAATCAGAGGGAGAATTCAAAATATGCTCATATTGAAACGAAAAGGGAGGAAAAAAAAATGTTGAACGAAATATCTGCGCAACAGGGATAGTCACGAGAATGTATACAGTACAAATCGTCGCACATAGTATCACCGTGGCAAGTGAAGAAGTCCTCTTGGGAGGAGAATGAGAAGAAAACAAAAATCACGAGCCGTTCGCATCGTTCACATTCAAGGGGGGAAAAAAAAACAAAACAAAAACACTGGAACTCCGGGGCTTTATTCCATTGTTCCATTCGCACAAATGACGCGAACTGGAAGTCGACCGGCGACGAGTGTCTCAGCGACGAGAGGTTCGACGATCGGCGAGTAAATATATCTTGAAAAAAAAAAAAAAAAAAAAAAAAAATTTAATAATAATAACAACGATATTGAAAAATCGAAGTGCTCATGATATTTATTACACTCGGACCGATCATTTCAAAAACATTCTCGGAACACCCTTGCGAACAATCGTTACTGAACGATTTTTCATCAAACTTCTTGTTACCGGGAGAAAAAAAAAAGGTCGAAATTGACGAAGCCTACAGGCAGGCAGTTTCGACACCCTCTTAATTCACGGCCATATCCGAGGCGCGCTACTCGCCTCGAACAATGAAGAAAATATCGTCCGCGTTTAATATCCCGAGCGATTACAACGAGTCAACAGATTCGCGAAGTATAATATAATAGCCGGTAGTGAGTGAGGTAAACGCAGGTGACGCGTCAATTCTTTTTTTCTTTTTTTTTTTTGATCCATCCATCTCGCCGGAGTTCAAGCATCAAGTAAATCCCCAGCGTTGTCTCCACACAGAGATGGGTATTCCATTAGACCGGATAGTTTTAATACCCGGCCATTCATAGATAGATACCCCCCCCCCCCCCCCCTCCCCTCTCTCCCGCCCTCCCTACCGTGTCCCTATCTCGCTCCGTGTGTTTGCCAATGAGAAAATGCGGAGTGTGCAGAGTGCGCGCGCTAGGGAGTTCCTGCGATCCGGCACGAGCGATATGCCGCTGCAACCGGCTCCGGTAGCGGGGTTAACACACAAGCAAAAAAAAAAGAAAAAAAAGAATGAAAAAAAAAGCGAAAGGTACGAGATGCGGGAGTCGAGAGCGAAGGATTGGGGATTCCCGATGGAAAAGCAACGGGCGTTATGTAGCCGGTGGTACGATGAGCGACAAAGAAGCCAAGAGATACCCGAAAGTGCGAGAGTCAAGCGAGCGAGCAAACAACTCGGAATAGGCAGGCGTAGAGGGGGGGGGCCTTGCGCAACTGGAACGAGTCTGAGCGAGAGAATCGCGAGGACGAGGTCGTTGGCAGTGCGGCGAGGAGAGAGCCCGGTAGGACGAGGCCGCAACGCGACACAATGGGGGGAAAATTAATCGCTGAAATCTGGGTACAATGTAAAAGAGTCTCCGCAGTCGGGGGTCGACTGTGGGTTATGAAAAAAAAAAAAAAAGAAAAAAACGAAAAGGAAGTACCGAAGTGTGGTCGTGGGGATAGGGCCGAGGTGAGAGGGGGGTGGGGGGGGGGGGAAGGATGAAGAAAAAAAAACCCGGAAAAACGTCGAGATACCTATGACTCGACCGCGAAGCCATAAGTCAGCGATTTCCTTCGGAACATTGGGTCGACGGACGAGCGCGCGGGGCACACACACACACACAGTCGAGAATGTACAGAGGCAAACATAAAGCCACATACACTTGGGAACAGTGAGTTTACACACAGGCGTAGACACAAGCACACGTAGCGTACGGAAAATAGTGGAAGACGAGGTTTGAACGGGGGACGAGAGAGAGAGAGAGACTTACAGACGGAGGCTATATTATACGTACGTATAACCGAACGGTATAGCTACGGTAGAGCCGTTCGGTGATCACGTGGTCTCTCGGCTTCTATAGGTATCTCTCTCCCTTTCTCTTTCGTCGTCTTACGACTGTTCTCACACAGGGCGGTACGTTACTCGTCTCTCCGTGCAATCTCACCTATATAAAGCCGGTCCGTCGGCCTTCTATATACCTTACACGTTTATATACAGTTGTATGTACAACAATCCATAAGACCTCTCGGAACGGAGAGATGCGGTCAGAAGCGTACGTCATTCCCGTGGAACGATCCGCACAAGTTTCACGGTGCGGTGCCGCTGTGTGTGGTGTCTCTCACCGCGCTGTCGCCCTCTTGCGGACGGCGAGAGCACGAGCGGCCGAGTCTCCGGTGGCTTCCGTTATCTTCACACCTTATATACTACAGTGAGACGCCTCGAACGGGACAGCGTGTAAGAGGCAAGAATGAAATCGGGAGATGGAGGAAGAAAGGAGGCGAGAAATATGGTATAACGGAACTGGCGGAAAGGACGAGAGGGGAGGAAGGAAGGAGGTTGGAAAAAATTAGGAGAAACATTACCCTTATCTCTCGGGTCAAACGGTCTCGATCCCTTAACCTGTACCAGCGAGCCATTCGTCCGGAAGGAAAAAGGAACAGGTTTCGCCTCTCTGGATTGTATATAGGTATATATATATGTGTGTGTGTGTGTGCGCGCGCCTAGTACTGAAAGGTTTTCGTCGCTCGGACACTTCGCAGCGCCGTGTTGGAAGGCGTCGAATGTCGGACGTGAGATTTTCAATTTTTTATCGTGTGCCGGCTGGAGAATCGTGTATGTTTTGGCTTATTTTTTTTTGTCGACTGCGCGAGCGTCCTTGCGGTGACCTTGGGGATATGGAATTCTTCGATTGTCTCTGAGAAGTCCTCCGTACGAGTAAAACAAACGTAACGGGGAGAGCGGTGTAAGATGGCACCCCGGGGCAAAATGAACCAGTGTCCATCGATTCAGTTGACTAATCTTTTTTTTTCTTTTTCCGCTAAAAAATGGTAAAAAATAGTCCGTTTTGCTTCGCTCTTCGCTGTGCAACGTAACGAGTTATTAAAAAAAAAAAAAAAAAACTCGGCAATTCCTTGGGATGAAAAAAGCTCGTCGCGCACGTGTTTACTTTCTTTTTTGAATTGCGCGTAGCCGGGAGCAAGCACAGACCGGGATCATCGTTCGCATTTTCCCCGTAATCCTTCGTGATCTATCGCGGCAGAGCCCGCGCGAACTTGCGCCACTTCGCGCTGTTCGCTGAAAACGGCGCCGCGTAGTTCGCCTAATATCGCACACGAATTCGCACTCTGGAAAAATAATGATAATAATTGCAAACTTAAAAAAAAAATCAAAAAACTCTCCGTCCATGAAAGTCGCCGAAAAATTTGTACCAATTTCACCATATCATTGTTTGAAACTTTAACGCCTTCGCAATCAGTTTATTATCTCGTTTTCGGTTGAGTTTAATCTCGGACCATTTTATCGATGAAAAATACCTTCGGGCCGCGAGCGGAAAATGGCATTAATAATTCGGGAAGACGTCGTCGATGTGACACAGTGAAAAATCGGACGGGTATGGAAATGGTGTGACGTCAGCGGATGTGAGGTGATCCTCATATTCTCACATTCGTCAGACAGTTGACAAAGGTGAGTTGAAGAAATGGCACTTATCGATTAAAAAAAAAATGGCATAAACCAGTTGATTTTCGCAACTTCGCTGTTATTAATATTTTACTGATTTACAGATATGCGCTATAAAAGTCATCGCCCACGTGAACAAAATATAGCTAAATTTAGCTCATTTTAGTGGTGTGGAGCGCTTCGAGAGGCCCTTAAGTTCACGAGGAGGTTGCAGACAGCGCGCGAGCTTCGAGGACCCCATTGCGATTATGGGAATTCGATGAGACACTCTCGTCTAAGAGCGGAAAACTTTTTATGCCACGTACACGTGCGTTATCTCTGAGGTACCCTCTACGCGTCTCCGAGCATTTTCCATGTAGCTCGTTGGTGCACGTAGGAGACAACACTTCCGTGTTACATATCGTCGAGCGCCCTTCACTGTATTCACGAAGTCCACAGTGCCACAGTACAAGCCAGCGACACGATTCTCTTCTTCGCTCCTATCGCGATTACGACGTTGAAACTTGCATTCCTCCTCGCAGACGGATAATGAAGACAATGGGTTGTGATAGTAGAATTGTTCCACCCCCATAAGAGTTGACGCGCCTTTATACACTCGTCGGCATTGCGAGTAATAACAAGCTCTTGCTTTCGAAAAGGTAGGAATATTCTTATTATTATCATCCTTATGCATTCAGAGTCAGAGGAAGCGTGAATAATGAAATATTTTACTAAATTCTTTGCTTATGAAACTCGAGATAAATTTTGCGAGTGGATCGGGCGAATGTATAGAGTACGTTAATTAAATTTTAAGTACGGAGAACACATTTTTTTTTTTTTTTTTTTTTCACCGCATGTGCGAATCGTTCATCGAGGAAAACACTTTTCGTATTGCTATTGCTATTGCTATTGCTAGGAGGATACTACAACACATGCACAGAAGAAACTGACAGGTCTATAAATTCACGAATTTCGTGTGCACGCGGTTCCCTCTTAAATTTCCGAATGGGCCACTCTGTGTAAAATGTGAATTTATACGATCCCTTTACGAGATCTTGTTTTCGTTCAAACTGTATCGGCTCGAGCCTCCCGGCTCTCCATCGCTCCCCGTTCATCTCACCCGTGTACCTTACTCGTCTCTCTTCCGCTTTCACGATTTTTCCACGAAAGCTCGAGTGAGGAACGAAGAGGAAAAAAAAAGAAGAAAACAAAAAAAAAAAAGTAATACGTTTGCTTCGGTGGAGCAGAATGCTTTCGTTGGGTCCTGTTAACGCGGATCACCGACGATAAGCTCACCTCGCCGACGCTTCGTATTATATACAAGGATTAACGATGAAATTTAATTATTCCACGGGCTTTTCGGCGGCAAAAGAAAGAAGGCACCGTCTCGACCGACTAGATATCCATCCCCGAGCCGCGGCTCCTTCCATCCCCCTTTCGTTTCTCATCCCTCCGCCAGACTCCGCCGTCGCTGCTGCTGTTGCTCGGCCCTATCCGCTCACCCTCCGAGAGACTTGGACAGCCCGCGATGCCCCAATAGCTACGCTCTGCGGAATACCGCGAAACTTTACTCTCGTCGGTACACGCTTATTAAATTCTTATCGCGCGACTGTATTAGAGGTAAAAAGTTTTTCCGAGATTCTCATCCGGTAAACTCTCCCGACACACACACACACACACACACACGCGCCGCAGCGTTGCGCACGTAATATCGTTATTATAATAATAATAATAATAATAATAATAATAATAATAATAATAATGTAATAAAATCAGCGAGACCACGTATGAGATTCTACGATGAGCAGCATCGTGAATGCAGAATCCATATAAATTGCTCCGCTCCGGTAGTCGCAATTATTATGGGATTATTAATAATAACAATAGCAATAATAACTGTAAATTAATTTTATTGGAAGTATACTGTGGGTTATTGTTGTAAAAAGAAAAAGCATGCTTCGTAACTTTTCGCGTTTTTTTGATTCTCGATTATTTTATATTGCCGGTACATATTTTCAGATGGACACTGTAATCTCAGGAGGAACACATCCCTTCCTTGGATGGCCCAAGATTTTCCGCATGTAATATAATTATTATTATTCCTATTATTATTATTATTGTGCTGATAATAATAATAATGTAATCAAATTAGCGAGGCCACCTACGAGATTCCACGGAGAGAGCAGCATCACGAATGCAGAATCCATATAAATTGCTCCACTTCGGGAGTAACAATGATTCACGAATTATCAGTAATAACGATAGTAATAATAAAATGTAACTAAATTGGGTTGGACTTATATGCTTCGTAACTTTTCGAACGTTTTTGACACTCAATTATTCCGCTGTGTCTAAAAATGATCGTTAGTCAACGTATATATTTTCAGATTGACACTTCAAGCTCGGGAGGAAAACATCTCTTCCTTGGATGGTCCAGCATGTTGCGCATGTAATATCATTATTATTATTATTATGATAATAATAATGTAATAAAATCAGCGAGGCCACGTATGAGATTGTACGGTGAGCAGCATCGCGAATGCAGAATTCATATAAATTCCTCCGCTTCGGTAGTCACAATTATTATGGAATTATTAATAATAACGATAGTAATAATAAAATGTAACTAAATTGGATTGGGCGTATACGATGGGTTATTGTCGTTAAAAAAAAAAAAACTTTTCGAACGCTTTTGATACTTAATTATTCTGCTGTGCCTATAAATTATCGTTTTATATTATACGTATATATTTTCAGATGGATTCTGTAAGCTGGAGAGGGACACATCTCTTCCTTGGGTGAATCAGCGCTCGGCAGCTCCAACTGTCAAAGATTAACTCACTTTTTTTATCCTCTCTCTCTCTCTATCTCTCGCCCCCCTCTCAACGTAAATTATAAAAGTAAGATCGGAATAGAGAAAGATTTTCTCCTTGGATGCACCATAATGAGAAAAGTAATTCCATTTTAAATAATGCCCCGAAGTGTGCGCGGGTACGAGGAAAAATAATATCCACGATTGCGTCGAATTGCTGGGAGTCTCTCTGTAGCCGGCAAGCGTTACTCTCGTCTCGTCTGACCGTTCTTTTGTCTGGCGAAAAATTACATTTTTTTTTTTTTAATTTCCTTTGCGCTATTCGTCTCGATTTTTCAATTTTTCTAATGCAATTTTTTCACCCCAAAT
The DNA here is from genome assembly GCA_963575735.1 of Amblyjoppa fuscipennis. Lineage (NCBI taxonomy): Eukaryota > Metazoa > Arthropoda > Insecta > Hymenoptera > Ichneumonidae > Amblyjoppa > Amblyjoppa fuscipennis. The sequence goes on from OY754492.1 coordinate 25,523,100, forward strand.
TGTTAGATCGAGAGATGCAATGCAATTTTTCGTTTTTTAATTGAATTCATTTTTATTAGCTATAAAAGTATTTATTACATTTATACATTATTGATGACTATCGAGAAACCTACGCTGTTACCGCAGATAATGTCAAAAATTTGACTCGCTTTTTACCACAATTTTTTTAACCCCGACTACGAGATGAAGAGATGCAATGGGTAGCATGTGTAAATAACTTCGTCAAATGACTTTCAACAAAAAGAACTTGGTCAAAAGAACTTCTACAAAAATACCTTTGCGACAAAAGGACTTGTACAAAAATAACTTCGCGACAAAGTTCTTTAGACATGGAGCCGATGCAATGACATTTTATTCAATTGGATTAATTTTTATTACCGTTCAAAATATTCATTTATACATATGTACATTATTGATGATTATCGAGATCCCTCCGCTGTTACTGCAGTTAATGTCGAAATTACGATTCACTTTTTATTACAGTTTTTATTTTCACCCCAACTATGACATCGAGGTATGAAATGCATTTTTTTTCTTTTCTAATTGAATGAATCTTTATTAGCGTTCGAATGATTTATTACATATATGCATTATCGATGATTATCGAAATTCCTCCGCAGTTACCGCAGATAATGCCAAAACTGCGAGTCGCGCAGCAGTGGAAGCCGAGACGTGCCACCGAGCGAGTATTATCACGTAACGTCCCGATTGCAATCGAGTATTGCATTCGGCTTCTGTGATGTCCCAAACCCGTCCCAACCTCCCGCTCCCTTTACTATTGGAAACGAAACAAACTGTCGAAAACCCTCCCGATTTTCCTATCGCGAATCGATATTGTCATAACATCCGTTACTCGCCTATTTCTACCGCTGTTACCCGGAGCGCGACGAGGGAGATCGTTGGCAGCGGTGAATATTAACGCTCTCCGCCACAGCACGGTTTGGCGAATGATGAAACTTTTATTCTTTCTAAAATACACGAGACGGAGTGAAAGTGTCGGTGAAAATCCTTGCGGCTATCACTTTGCCCCAGATTCTATCTTTTTTTTCGGTCAATTTTTAATTGGACGGTTAATCAATTTTTTGTATTTTAATTTTTCAGCAGGAAGGAGGCTGAAGAATCGATGGTCGCGACGTCGCAGAACGTAAGTTTTTATTTATTTTGTTCAATATAAAAGTTTTGTTCAATTCCGCTCCAGAATTCGAAATGCTTCGTAGAAGTACGATCGGTTGCCCCCTCGTGTTTTTTTTTCGGTGAATTTTTTACTCTACGCTTAATAATTTTTATTTTCTTTTTCAACAGAAACGAGGCTTTGGGCTGAGGGGTCGATATTCGCGATGTCGCAAAACGTAGGTTTTTATTCATTTTTTCCAATACACAATTTTGTTGAATTCCCAGGATTCGAAATTCTCCCTGGAAGGACGATCCGTTAACCCATCGACTTTTTTTTTTATAGCACCCCGCGAATGGCGTACAAGCCGGCAGACGCGGGAGAAACTCGTCTGGAAAGCTCTCGAGGAGTCTCAGTAGTAACAGCCAATTGAGAGTCCCGCCAGCTAGGCAGACCCTCGTTTAGAACTTACTGCCTCCGCACGCAAACGAGTCGCACCCTCATGTACGCACACAGCTTTACAGTACACGATATACGTGCACAGATTTATTACGCACACGTAGTTACGTCTTTCCGTCGCACCGTCACGGAAATGATGCGTAACGCAAATTTCTCCAAAGAGGTCGGGGTTGTCGGGAACGCAAAACCGCCCCCACGAAACCTGCTAATGCCGCCCAACGGTGTTTCGTCAAAATTACCGACTCGGCTTGACTGATGGGAGTTTTGGCTCGAGCTTAGACAAATGAATTTAAATTTAAAAAAATTATGTATATATATATATAGGTGTGTTCGAGGCGAATAATTAATTACACTTGGATGGGGTGTATCGCTGTCGCGAAATCTCACCTCAAAGCCGCCACTCACCGTAGGGGTTCCGGATGCTAATCCTCGTCCGCCGACTGTATTTCCGTTCGGAACTATCGTTAATTCAAGTGCTCTCAAAAACGCAGAGGAGTTTTTATAGCATTACGATAGAAAAAGATTTACAAGATTTGGAGTAAATTAATTAGTGACGAGTTCGGATTGATAAGTAATTTTTTTAAATTAAGAATTAACTGAAACTAACGTTAGTCTTACTGGCCTCAAAAACTAAAGGGACTAGATCGTTAATTTTTGAGAATATGAATTATTTTTCATCGATCGTGATACAATATTTATGGAGCTCTGGAATTCGGTCGTTCCCAATGGTCCCGAATCTGGTGGCTCCTTTGAATAAATCAATAGACCCGCGAAATCGTCGATCCCGCTCTAGTCGAGATATGAATTATTAAAGCATATCACAATTACCCTAAAGCTCCGAGCGAAGCGTACGAAATCTGTGGAGGTTCTCTGCCCGAGTGTAATAATAAAGCGACGAAGTAAACCTCTTTGATAGTCCGTCGCGTCAACAGCCGTTTACAAGGAAGCAGTGCACAGGGGGTGGTGCAAAAAAAGAAAGAATGGACACAGCCGAGCGAGGGTCGCGGAGAAGCCCGTGGAAGGCTTGCGGGAGGAAATTAAAGAGATAACATTTGCCACGCTGAGGTGATGAGTGCCCTATAATCAAGGGGTAATTTCGTCAGCTTTCGTCGGCTGTCTCCAGCACGCGTATTTCTCTCGACGAGCTGGATAAGCAAAGCTCTGACGATGACGGTGATAAAAAAAAAAATGAAAATATTTTTCTTTTTATTGCAGGTTTAAGATGGAGAAAAATATGCGTCGAAGTAGAGATACGAAGGTCATTTGATTAAATCTTCTTTGATCCTTTAGAAAAAATAAAATAAATTAAAAAATTTAGTTTTTTCCGCCAAGCAGGAAATAAACGGAGGTCGATATGGGAATACCGAAAAAAATGGAGACCCTTGTTAACACATGCACGGTGTCCAAGGTCCATACTGCTACGGTCCTGCAGGCTGCATTTCTGCCAGGACAGAAGAGTCGATTCGTTCGGAGCTGAAGGCATTAAGTAACGTTAACAAAAGGGTAAGCGCTTAAGATCGAAATGGCCAGAACACGATCTCTTTTGCAAGACAAAAGAGTAAAATGTATAGGACAAAGAAATGCGTCGAATTGACTCGGCACAGCCAAGGAATCTTCAGTTCAGTCAGAACAGTCGTTCTGTCGGAACAGTCTGAAACAGGAAGACCCAGAAATCCGAGTATGACTGGAATTTCGTAAATAGTCAACGCTTTCTCTCAAAGAAGAAGGGAGTGGGGCAAAACGGACCCGTGCCAGGCATTCAAGTCGACACTTTATATTTTATTTGTGTCCCGCAGAAAATAGAAAGAAATGGTCCGTTTTGGTAAAAATGCATGATAATAATCACTAATGCATGATAATAATCAGTCTCAAACTCAATATCCAGATTCTATTCTGTAATATCCAATTTTTCATAATAACCAGAAAGGACGCAAAAGGGTATCGAGGTTAGAGTGGCGCAGCGAGCGAGTTTGTGCAGAAAGATAAAGGATCAAAGTCGGAGAAGCCAAAAAAAATCCTAATAAGGTGGTGAGCCGAGAAAAACGGACCCTTGTTCTTCATTCGAGTCGATGCGTTATATTGTATTTATGTCCCGCAGAAAATAGATCAAAATGGTCAGTTTTGGTAAAAATGGTCCCACACTAGTGCAAGGTAATAAACAGTCCTGGACTTTGACGGAATATCCAGATTCTATTCTGTAATATCAATTTTTTCGCAAAAACGAAAAAGGACGCAAAAGGGCATCGAGATTAAAGTGAAGCAGTAAGAGAGTGTGTTCAGAAGGATGAAGAGGAAAGCCGGAGGCCAAAAAAATTCAAATAAGGGGATGGGCGGGGCAAAACGGACCAGGGTCTTTCATTCGAGTCGATACTTTATATTTTATTTATGTCCTCCAAAAACTACGTAAAAATGGTCCCTTTTGGTAGAAATGGTCCCACACTAACACAAGCTAATAATCAACGGCCAACCTAGACGGAATATCCGAATTCTATTCTGTAATATCAATTTTTTCGTAAAAACGAAAAAAGGACTCAGAAAGGAATCGAGATGAAGGTGGCGCGGTGGAGAGAGAGTGTGTGCTGAAGGATGAAGGGTGAAAGCCGGAGAGGCAAAAAAAGGGGGACAAAAAAGGAAAGTAATCGAGGACGGAGGCTTATCTCAACGAGCTCTCGGAGGTGAATTATTGCGAATAAGTGAAGTGAGTCGTCGCGGGGTAATACGATATACCAGCTACGCGACGACAGGCTTTCCATTGTTTATCCTTTATCGGAATCGAAAGAATTATTTTGTATTGTTATTATTATTATTATTATCGACACGAGACCTGCCAAAGTCGCGGTGTACGGTCTGTGCTCCAAAGGTACACGCATTATGTACGTTAGACATACGGTACCTGGTCACGATCTCGTGGAAAAATATTGAATGCCGAGCTTGTGTCTCCTTATCGATAAGGACACGTTGTATGCGCCTCGCAGAAAAATACAAATACGCCGTGCGTGTCCTCCCAAAGAGGCGGGACGGAAAATATATATAAAAATAAAAAAATATATTCAGGACTTCGAAGACGTCTGATATATTGCCGCAGGGGTGACAGCAAAGCATGGCCCACTATTTTTATTTTACCATATTTTTTATTGAACAAAATTTATTTTGCGTCCGGTGGAGGAAAAAAGATTATTGAATCGTTCCACGAAGATCAGCAATTTTTTCCTTGTTCATTTTATATTTCTTAAAAATTGTAAAATTGTTAATTTTACAATTTGTACGCAAAATAAATTTTGTTCAATAAAAAAGATGGTAAAATAAAAATAATGGGCCATGCTTTGCTGTCACCCCTGCGGCAATATATCGGACGTCTTCGAAGTCCTCGATATATCTTTTTATTTTTATATAATGATAAAAAAAAAGAAACGACGAATCTTCGCAGACACGAAACGTTTGTCGAATGTGCAAAATGTTTTTTAAGTATTTTCTTAGCGTGTAGAGTCGATGGCCGGTAAACACAACCGGCGGGCTTTGCCGCGAACGCGCGATATTATATCCGATAATGTCGATTCTCCGGGACGAGCGGTACACTCGTACTCTCGATGGGCTGCACGCGGTTAGCCTGGCAAATATTTGCCGATCGGACTAACTCGGTGTACGAACAGTTCTTTCCCCCCCTCCCTCCTCCCGCGAACCCACTCGTCGTGTGTACTTTACACAGATCTCTTCCGGTAGCCTCTTTCACTGAAAAGAAAAGAGCGGTTCGAGAACAATTAAACTAGATGGGGTTCGATGGGCGGATCTGAGCCGATACTCGAGACGTCGAAGACTCGCTCAATGTCTCCCGCGCTATCCTCGAACGACATTGAACATCCGAAATCCCGGACCTCCGAGAAAATCGAGGACACATCGTTGCGGTAATAATATTTCAAGCACCGTAAATCGACGATGCGAACGGAGTATTTTTTTGTTACCGATCGACCTCATTCTACTTCAGAAAAAAAAAAAAAAAAAAAAGAAACTCATTCTAGTACACGCTCAGACCATGAAAGGGAACTCGCGTTGCTCGGAGTCCCAGAGCATATAATTCATCGCGCGTATATGCGAATGAGGTGTTGAATCATCTCGTCCAAGGTTTCATTCGAATTCTCGTTAAATTATCTTGGGGAATTGGATGCGGCGGATGCCACTGCGGGGAAACTCTTTCGCGCTCTGGCGATATTTCCTTCCTTCAATCGGAAGAAGAAAAAAGAAAAAAAAAAAAAAAATCAGAAAAAGACGAGTCAATAAAGTTCCGCGTTGAATCTTTCGTCGGCGGTTCTCTCTTATTTTATTTGTTTTAAGCTAACATGGATTTGGGTGTGGTCGAGCGGGACGCTATCGCCGGCAGATACCGTGTAGTCGAGCGGCAACGATTACGGCGCGACGCGTTATCGTCCCACGTTATCGCGCCGCCGGTGATTGATCGTCTCTCGGCGCTCTATCCTCGATGGGCTTTTATAATAATTACTCCGATTAAATTCCGGATATTGTGTCGATAATTGTTTACGCCAATTTGGTGGTTAAATATAAAGGGAACCACTCTCCCAGTCCCCGAGCTCCTCCGGTCGTTGTTGCGATCTCGATACTCCCAACGAGCTTAATTCGAAAGGGCGTTCGGCGATAGATGATCCGACGGCCGCTTCCACTCGGCCACCGTCTATTAATACTCGTAGGGAGGAAGCGGGGCAAAACGGGTGTCCTCCATCGGGGACGAGACCATTGTTTCGCGCTCCATGAAAAATTGACGAAACGGTCCATTTTGCCCCGCTCTTGTCACGTACACGTATATATATATATATACACACACACACCCCATTGACGAAGAAGCTTCCGAATCTAATTAATAAGGTGCTTCCGGACCTCACCCCCGATCATTCGCGGCTGTCGATAACGTTCATTATCTACTGGCCCACGAAATAGCGCCCATATATATCGCCGGAGAGAAAATGAGAGCTGTGTCCTCTCTCTCCTTGTCACATAACTCTTGTAAAAATTTGATTTAACTCTCGGGACCCAGGAACGTCACGGTACGAAGCTCGATAATTCGACACTAATTATTCCCCGTATTATCTCCCATTCCGTTTATTTTTTTCATCGATCCTTGCCAGTGGCAAGTTTTTTTTTCGAGGGCCGATTAAAAAGTATATGTTTAGAATAACAATATCTGTGCACGGAGAATCGGACAGACAAAAATGAAAACAATGATTTTCTTTTTTGATTCTAGGGTACATAAAACTAGTCTCAACATTTTTTTTTTGTTACACTTCCCACCTAAGTACTTCGTATGACGAGAAAATAAAATACTACAGTGAAAACTGATCTATAGATCATTTTAGATCCAAGATCTAGAGATTATTATAAATCCAAGATCTATAGATCATTATAGATCCAAGATCTATAAATCATTACAGATCCACGATCTATAGATTATTATATATCCAAGATCTATAAATCATTACAGATCCAAGATCTATAGATTATTACAGATCCAAGATCTAGAGATTATTATAAATCCAAGATCTATAGATCATTATAGATCCAAGATCTATAAATCATTACGGATCCAAGATCTATAGATTATTATACATCCAAGATCTATAGAACGTTGTAGATTACATTTATGATTCACCAAATCACTGACAAGTTTGCGAGCGGACGTGAAAGGAAAGTATCGAGAAAGTGAACGATGTGGCGAAAGGGTTGACTGGGGCGGGGGGGGGGGGGGTTCTGCTCGCTACCAGCCGCTACTACTGTAGCATGCGCGCTCTCGCGCCGAGAACGAGCGAGGACAATCCTCACCGCGAAAGGCAGGGAAGCTCTATTATTTTCCGAATCACGTTCGCGACCGGCGTCGTTACGCTTATCAGCGCGTGAGCGAGCAAGTAACCGCGCACGGGGTCGCGGTAGGGGGGGGGGGGGGGGCATGCAAAGTATATTTTCAATGCGCGCGCTTTATCACTCGTGCGAAATTGTCTGACGGTTTGGCGCACGGACGGCGCTATACCGAATTCCCTTCGTGCCTCGCTGGTCGAGAGTGAAAGACGGAGAGCGCGAAGGAGAGCGCGAAGGAGAGCTTTTTCCAAAGTTAAAAAGAGCCTCCCGATTACAGCGCCCTGTATAAGGCACGACGCGTGCAAGTGGCATACCGCGTGGCCGCGATATTACCGCGCACAAAACGGAAGTTATTCGCTACGGTCGATTCGAAATATCTGGAAATAAAGAACCATCGTTGTTGCACCAACGACATAATGACTTTGAACGTATTTCATCACGCCTTGATTAATCCAACCAATTATTGTTTGTTTTTTTTTCTCAGTGACCAGAAACCCCTCGTTTTGCGTTCACTTCCGGTCTTCGACACACGCCGCCGATGATAATTGATCGCGGATACTCCGTTTGATATCTTCGAACTCGTCGGCCCCTTCGTTCGAATTTTGTAAAAAAGCAAATTTTCACCAACAACTTTTCGTTACTTCCTTTCGGAGGAAATTATTGCAGAAAATGCAATCGCAATTGTATTATTGTACGGGCGTGCGCAATCGTCGCACGCCCGCACAATTTATTCATTCGATCTGAATACATTTCCTTTGGCGCTTAGACAGAAAATAAATAATTTCTATCAGGAGTATGGCTGCGAAATGTCTGTGAGGAAAATTTTTCAAAGGCTCGGCGACGGATATATCGTTATCTCGCGTGTAGGAGCAACGATTATTGCCTTCCCGAGGCAGCAACATGTACACACTGTGGTGTGTCGAAACGTTGCGAGCCACGTATGTTCGCCGGTGCGAATGGGTAACGCGAAGCCGGCGCGAGATTCGGGGAAGGCATTGTAAAGATATTAGGTGGAGAAAAGCAAGGAAACCCCATCAGGGCGATGCTCGTAAATTTCGGGGGCGAGCAGGGTGGGACGCAGAGACTCAGACTCTTTCGTTCGCTCTCTCCTGTATCTCGTATCTCTTTTCGACCCCTCGTGCAGCATCCGCCGCCACGTACCGGGTAACGGACGAAGAACTCCGTGGATAGGCCTACATAAGAAAATACTGCGCGGCGCGTGTCTTCAATCCGCGCGGTGCTACCGGCGGACTTCGTACTCTTCCATACCATATATATATATATATAGTACATATAGGGGAGAGCGGGGCAAAACGGATGTGTCTCATTTCAGACGAGTACCTTTATTCTTTAGGTCCCGAGGAGAATTGGCAAAAATGGTCCGTTTCGCCTCCACTCCTTGACACATATGTATATACACTGTATGTGGAGGAGAGCGGGGCAAAATGGATTCGCATGAGACCTTTTTTTCATCTCGGGAAAAATTGGCAAAAATTTCAGCGGGTCAAACCGGATGATCTCCATTTTCGGTGAAACCCTTTCCGTTCATGTCCCGAGAAAAATTGGCAAAAATGGTCCGTTTTGGCCCCAGCGCGATGTACATGTATTGCATGTAAGGCAGAGCGGGGCAAACCGAATGTCCTCCATTTCCGGTGAAAACCTTTGCTTTCGCCACCCGAGAAAAATTGGCAAAAATGGTCCGTTTTGGCCCCAGCGCAATGTACATGTATTACATGTAGGGCAGAGCGGGGCAAACCGAATGTCCATTTCCGGTGAAAAACTTTGTTTTCGCCAACCGAGAAAAATTGGCAAAAATGGTCCGTTTTGGCCCCAGCGCAATGTACATGTATTACATGTACTGCAGAGCGGGGCAAACCGAATGTCCTCCATTTCCGGTGAAAACCTTTGTTTTCACCACCCGAGAAAAATTGGCAAAAATGGTCCGTTTTGACCCCCCCCACTGTACTATGTAATCCTGTATATATGTAATATTCGAAGTCCCCTTATCTTCTATCTTTTTCCCTTCTCTAACTTTCCGGCTGTACTCACTCTCGTCTTCATTCCTGTCCTTCGCGATCTCCATCCATCCCTCACGGCTCTCTCGGCTCTCTACCCGGTCCCATTTGCCCATCTCTATCCGCTACTACATTTCCCGTCGCCGTTCCATCTATATCTGCTTCGCTCCCTCTCTCCCTCTCTCTCTCTCTCTCTCGGCTACACTTCGCACGCGTTCTTCCCCCCCCCCCCTCCGCGAGGGCGTTTCCAACTGTTGGAAAGTTTGCCGGAATACCCGGATTCACGGTACATACCCAGACTCGAAGATATACCCTCCCACCCTTTCCCGCTCATTCTCTTTCTATCTTTATATCTTCGGCTATTTCTCTTCTCTCTCCCTCGTCCATGCTATATATCCGACTGACGGAATATCGGGAAAATAGGGTCTCGCCGCCCATATAAGATTCCGCGGCTTGCCACCGGACCCACCGCTGGAAACACCGAAGGACCAAAGTGTGGCTGTACGCGAGTAATCAGATTTTCGCGAAGGCCGGAGCAAGATAGTGAGACGGAGAAAAAAAAACGGCACCGGGAAAGTCTATGAATCTTACACCCGTTTCACGAGTCCGCAAAAGAAAAGAAATTTTTTTGCTGCAAAGACGTTTCTGCAAAGCCCGTTATCCACGGCCAGGCGATAATGCATAATTCAGTGGTGTATTGAGAGATATCGAGACGATAAATCGATTCCTATTTTTCTTTTTGTTTTTTTACGTGTCGAGTAATCATTCGAATTGGGATATTAAGTTAATCGATGAAAACTCGATGTCTGATGATTTTTCTGTGATTTTATGATATATTTATTTACATATAAAAACAGGCTACGCCCAATTACAAGACGAGGGGGAAAAGCCAGCGACAAGGTTGTACGATGGAGCTGAAAGTCATACATAATAGAATGAAGGATCGGATAAAGTAAAAATAACAACAACAAAAATCATAAATCCAAAAGAAATCGCTGCAAGATCGTAAACGTCGTTGGGACAAAAGCAATAACGAAGAATTAGCAAGAGGACTGGACAGAAAGAAAAAATTCAAGAAACTTACTTCTCAAACGAAATAATATATATATTCTATGCCGTGGATATTTTCTTTTATTTTATCCGAGAAACAGTGCTATTTTCAGTACGAGCTAACCTCCACTAGTGTCACCCGGTGGCTTATACTTATCCCGTGTTTTCCTCTCGCAAACTTTCCAGAGGGATTATCGCCGGAACGATGCGCGATCGCGTGCTTTGTACATTCGCATCATCGTGTCCGCGAGTCGTTTTATTTCTTCGAAATCTTAAAACAGCATGCATTAGCAGTCGTCGAGGTGCGAACGATCGCAGCCGGCTGAGCTGTTTGGAAGTGGATCGGGTGGGGGGTCGGTAAGGTAGAGGGCGAGTTAAGAAAATGGAAAGTCCGAAGAAAAGCAGGAGAAAGAATCGAAGTGAGGACAGCCCGGATTAGCATATTATTTACGCTTCCCGTGAGTCCCTCCGCGACTCCTATCGAAGGCGTCGAAAAAAACATTCGGCTAAACTTTAAATCCCTTTTCCGAACAGTACTTTAAACTCGCAACGACGTCTCACCTCATTAAAACCCGACGTCTGCAAATTCCCGCGAGTCTCGGTCTTCTCCCGTTGCCGCACCGGCTCCAGCTGGGCTGCCGAGGCCCCGTGGCACGAGCCGCCGCTGACTTCCACACCGTCTCGTGCAACGGCCGGCTTTGCTCTCATTCCTCGGCTCTACGTGCCGCCGAGAGCACGTAGAGAGCGATCTCTTTCTCTCTCGATTTCTCGAAATCTCTTTCTCTCTGACGCCGCAATGTCCAAGAAGAGAAAATCACATTCATTTCGGGTCTACTTTGCGTCGCACAGTCTGCCTGGGCGTCACGGGATTCCGACTATCTCCCGTCGTGGAATTGTCGAGAATATTCGACTCTGCTCTCACTTGTAATTTAGAAGATTTTTCGTCTCCTCATTTTCTTACTGTTATGCTATATGCGACCTTGACATTTGCCCCAGTAGAAAAGACGATCCGCCTTTTCTACACGTATCGAAGCATCCGTGACGAAAGAGTGATAATAATTGATGATAAAAAACATTAATTATTTTTGAATCATCGATCTCTCACGTTCGTACGAAAACTTGGGGCTGAGATGAAAGAATCGTTTTTCTGCCAGTGACCCGGCGCATCGGCTCTCGCTACATCGACTTTTATAAACGATAATAAAACATCGACGATTCGATTTGTAGATAAAAATAGATTGCTCTCGCTCGGCGAGAGTTAAAAGTTCAATTAGACATTACGTGAATAAAAGGAGTGTGCGTGACAGGAGACGTTGGGTATCGGCATTGTACGATCGAGATACGACCGTGGCCCACCCGATTCGCTGGCGCTGCTCATATTCCTCGTCATTTATTTTTTTATATATATATATTTTTTTGTCTCCCTATTTCTGTCTCCCGTCCGTTGTCAATAACAGCTCCGTCCATCCGCCCTCCAGGACGAGTAGGCCATAAAAGCAAAAAACATCAGATTAATTTTTGTTACGCACGCGAATTACAGATAACGAGGCAGAGGGAAAAAAAAAAAATGCTCGATAATGCCGTGGTTCTGCTTCGAGTAATGCGGTAATGCACTGTTTTCCACGGTTGCGCGAACTCGTCGTCCGCACGGCTCTATTTAGGAACGAGTTGAATTTTCAAACATTTGTGTATTTATTTTTATTATGCACTACACGGCTTTCGAAAGTCCAGTGTCCGAGGCGAACTAAAAATTCATATGTAGGATTTGGATTTTTTTTTTGTTTTTGTTTTTTTTTTTCCATCGCCGGTTCTTCCGCAAAGTCGAGATGAAAACACGAAGCGGCCCATACACACGCAGACCGGGTTCATGAAGCGATCATTAATATAATGCTCTCGACAACGCAACAAGCTTTGGCACTATAATAAGGGAGCGCAAAACCAACGTCTCACCGCCAGTTACAAGGGAACCTCGAAATATGCAGAATAGTTAAGTATCCTTGCGAGTGACATTACTCGGCTACACCGTACGGCGGAATTCGTCTTTCATCGTAATATAACAGCGAACATCGCGAGTGTAATGTAAACGCGACGACGAAAACTCTCAAGGGTATTCATTTGCTCTCGCGGATGCGATTGAAACGGATCAAACTTCATTCGACTGCAATTGCAAATTTCGCCGTGTCTTGATACCCCAGTAGAAGCGGTTCGAACTTGCACGCTGCGAGAATACTCGAGAGAACTCGAGTAAATGAAGTAATAGTCTAGCGGCGAACGAAATTTGCGTCCTAATTATATTTTCTCCAGTGAAACGTTCTGTTTCCATCTAAGAGTATTTACACCGTCCTGTCGCGATTGATATTTTCTTTTTTTACTATACAAAAATGAACGTTCGAGATGTTTACGTCTTTTTTTTTAATGCAATGATGTTGGCTGCAAATCGCCAGCGAGTACACCGCGCGCTCTAGCGTCTCTCCCCTGCGTTGAGGTTATGTTCGCGCCGTTGCACGCCGAAAGACACGAAAGAGTCGCAAATCGATTCCCTCGGAACCGTCGAGAAATCCCACGTGCATTCTTTGCGTGTAAATAAGATCGGAACAGGATCAAAGGATCGAAGAGATTCTTATCGGATTGATGGTTAGACCCGGTAGATGCATATACCGTGTTACTTTATCTCGCAAATCTATGTTGAAAACTCCGACGAGAGAGAGCGCGCTGAGAAAATCACATCTCGACGACGCCGATGCGACGAACGCCGGGGCAGACTGGCTGCGAAGGCAGGTTGCATACCAACTACGATAAACCTACCTCACTCCGCCCTCTCACTTCCGCCCTTTACAGTCTCTCAACATCCATTTAAATTTATTGGAGAGACCCTCCTCAAATGAGAGTATATAGCGGGCGTTGTAAGAAACAAAAAAGAAAAAGAACGAAACGAGAAAAACAACGAGTCTACATGGCGCGCCGAGATCACGTCACAAATAAGAACCATCTACCTTCTTTGATCTAGCCCCGGAGAGCGTCACCGCTACCGGGTTTATATCAAAAGCCGAGGGCTCTAAATATCTCGAGGGAAATAAACGCGGATGCGGCGCGAAGAGAGTCGGAATAATTTACGAGGCAACCCCGTACAGATATCACATGGAGAAGTGAAGCGTTGCAAATACTCTCGATCAGCGTTACACTGTGTACGGTGAGTCTGTAACGATTCCGATAGTTATATTTTCAGACTTAACGAAACGGTGAAGAAAATTAATTGACGCACCGTGGAAAAAATCTATACAATTAATGTGCAGTATTATATATATATATATATATATATACACACACACTTATTTATTCTTTTATAGGTTATTCATTGAATTTGCGGACAGATCATTTGTAGGGTGGCTGCTGTGTATCGCACGCGTGCAATATATTGCAATAGTCTATCGCTGGGTCGTTAGAGAATCCTGTAGAATGGGAAAGGAGGGGGGGGTCCCGCGCCATCCTTCGAATACGCGGTTCACTAAACAACGCAATTCAATTAGTGGAACGATTAATTAAGTAGTGTGGGAACTTAGTACAACCGCCTCTCGACGCGTCTGGGGGGCTCTTCGCGTAAAAGCGAAGTTGCACGTAACGAGTCTCGAAACGTCGAAGCGTCGGGTAGAGTACCATTATCTTATAATGAATTTCCAACCACTCGAGTCGAGTGATAGCGAGTTTTTTTTTTTTTTTTCTTTCTTTCTTTTCACAAGCTGTTGCTCTGTGCTTACGACCGATGGATGCAATGTGAGCGTCGATGATCTACAAGAAATAAAAAGTATGCATACTGTACTACACACGACGAAGTTACTATATTGGTCGAAAAGACCGGAAGTAGAGATGATTGATCGACAGGTTGGACGAGAGAATTTCGAGCTCGGAGAGCCAAAAAGGTATATTCCAGCGATGACTTATATATATTCGAGCTCGGAAAGATCTCTTTAGAATTCCTAGCGATAAAGTTCGAAGGTCGTTGGCGAACTGTCAGGACTGGCGGTGGGCTCCGGCGAGGAGAGGGGGGGGGGGGGGGAGAAGACAGCATTAAGACGTGACAAGGAAACTCGCGGATTTGAATATCATTGACGCTCGATTAAACTCACGGGGAATTTGGCGAGCGAGCCAGATAGAAGAGAGCCGGGTGAATAGTTAAAACTATATATAATGGCGTAACAATTAATTTCTTGAATAGGATATTTCAATGGGGACTCAATTTTCTTCATCTATCATCGCCGTAATCTCCCCCCCCCCCCCCCTCTCCTCGCCGTATAGCAGAAGCCGACAAATCTTCGGGCGTTCCTTAACGACCCGGTCGGGTTTGTAACTTTCATAACGAAAGCCCATGAATAATGTATATCGGAGATTACGTACTTTGGGGGGGAGGGGGGGTCTAGAAGTCCTCTGATGTGTTATCTTCCGGCCGGCAATTCGCGTAAATATCTGACGAGACAACTTCGGTGCGTCGCGAGAGGGATCGTGAGATTTCTCAATTTCCGACTGAAAGCGCACGCCCTAAAACGTGTCCCTCAGTTTATCCGTCGATACACCTAACAAAAATAACACAAATGAAGACTCGTACTTAAAAAAAAGAAAGAAAACGAAAATAAAATTCTCGAGGTCAAGAAAATTCGTCAACGTGGGCGTACATGAAGTTGAAAAAATAATGATCTATTTGAGAAAAATGCAATTGATCAAGTTTCACGGGGATTACACTGAATTAAAAAATTTACATGATGTACAATACATTTTATCTTTTTTTTTTTTTTTTTTTTTTTTTTTTAATAGCCACTTATTTCACCGCGATAGATAGATACGATTAATAATTCACCGTCGATACAGCCACTGCAAGATAACAAATTGTGCTCACACGGCTTGACTAGAAGGTAAAATTGCCATAGTATCTACAGACAAATTGTAACAATAACGAAATATTAAATATTCTGATTTTTTTTGTTTGTTTTGTAAATTGAGCTTTGTTTGCAAGAATAAACGGGTGAATTGAATTTAACGATACAGCTATACGTTTCGTACTAGCTATATGTTTCGAACAAATAAAATAAAAAGTAGACGCCATCGAATCTCGTAGAAAAAAGAAAATTTACTGTATCTTCGGTCGAACTGATTATGCGGACGTGTTAATTATACTCATTTTTTCATCCGTTACAAGTATGACAAATCCACGACTTTGGATATAAATACGAGCATCCCATCCGACCGTGCTGCCTTATCTTACGATCGTTAATATTATTATTATTATTATTATTATTATTAGCTGCACACTAAAAATCATGCGACTCGAAATCCTCATGGATATACGCAGTGATAAACATATTGAATTTAAACTTTATTGTATTGGTATATGCAGCTGCTGGAGGCAACATAAGATGCCGATTAATACACGTTCATTTGCTTAAAAAAAAAAAAAAAAAAAAAAAAAAAAAATTGTTTGTGTATTACATCTCAATTTTCCTTTTTTGTCCGTGTATCGTGTCTCTTTCCGTATTGCGCGTGGTTTTCTTTAAATCTCTTGATTGTCCTCCCCCGTCTCGTTGTCCACAAACTCGACGTGAGTAAACGGAAAATGTCCAACTTTGCCGTGTAGCTCGCCTTCCCACTGTCCATTAATATTAGTCTTTGTCACCTTTATCATATCGCCGACCTCGAGTTTCAACGCGGTTTTGTCGTAAGCGTTCGGCACCCTAGCCTGCTTGACCTTTGCGAATGCCGGAAGAGTTCGTTGAATGTTGGAACGACGCGTCGTCGCGATCGGAGCTGCGTCTTGTCCACCCATCTGCGACGACGGCTGCATGGAATTCGAATTCGAGCTCGAACTAACGCCTACGCCACCGCTGTCCGATCGCGCATTGTGTTCCGTCGCCGACTGCCCGTCCTCCTCGTACTTGTGCACGTAAGGAACCGGCACCAATCCCTGCTGGCCCAGGCTGTTTCTTGCGGTCCACCACTGCTCCTCGTCCCTCGTTATCACCGTCAATATTTCTCCTATGAAAAAAAAAGAAGAAAAAAGAAGTAAATTAAAACGTGAAAAATAAAAATAAGAACATCTCGAAAAAGGTGTTGCAGATTCTTTGCTGGGCAAATACGTTAAATGCAAAATTTAAAAACCTTTCAACTAAATTCAACAAGATACCTATGCCATAAATTCGTATCAAATTTCAGGTTTTCAGACTTAAAAAAGTAACAGAATTTAGAGATAAGTTCTAAAAAGTATTTAAAAAAAATACATATATATACATATCTAAAGTACGATCGAAGAACGTTACGTCGTTGTACCTTTTCTGAACGGCAGGTCATCCGGATCGTTGCCCTCAAAGTCGTACTTGGCGATGACCTTGTGTATCTTCTTGGGCGCTGGCCTTATAAGCGGGGTAGTGTCTAGATAATGAAGTTTATAGAAAGCCAAAAGGCTTGGTATGTCGGGGAACATCTGGTCCCCAATGCGGTAGAGTATTTGGTCTCCCTGCTGAATTTTGTTTATAATGTAGTGGCTGACTTTGCTGTCCTCCCTCACGCACAGTACGAAGTCTCCGTGTATCGACGTGCTGTCTCGTACAAGAAAAACTCCTAATTCCTTCTCTCCCATCAGCAGATCCGAGGCGTCCTGACGAGACATGGCACCGAAGTACCAGCTGCGGAAGGAAAACTGGCGTTAGTATGGACACAGCCTGCTAGCGACGCTCCCTGCAAGGGTAAATTTTTTTTTTTTTTTTGGCATTACCTTGTCTTATCATACTGATCGAAAGTAGCGGCCATCGTGATTACGGATAGAGCAGGCGAAATAGGAATCGGTCTTTAAAAACAATAACCGTCCCCGAGAAGTCCGTGCCTCGCTAGCTCATCACAACGCTAGCGTCGACACTTTTGGGTTAATCACGGGCATGTCCGACGCCAATTCGCGCAAACGTCAGTCCCCGTCTCAATTATCCGTACGGGATCGAGTGGAAACTTGCAAATTGATCGGAATGATTGTTGTACGATGGAGCAGAACAAAAAAAAGATCAAATTAAAAAAAAAAGCAACAAAAAAAAAAGAAAAACAATCACTGCCGTCGTCTCGAGCGATTCATCGGTGACAAATAGAGTTTGGCACGCGAGAGTGGCAAACCGGACACTTCGAACTCTCGAGTGTAAAGAGGACGAAAAAAAATACACGCACGGAAAGAAAAAAAAAAAAAAAGAGAACCGTCACGTTAATTGCAACGGGGCGCACTGCGTTGAGTTTCGCGGCGTGTGTGCTCGTACATTTTTTCGCCGAACAGGCAAAAACACGCCGAGTGCGGGGAGTATATACTGTGTGTGCTTTACCGGGACTCTTATCTGTTACGATAATCCATCGCCATTATTACAGTGTATTGGTTTTTATTCTTTAATATCTCGCTTAGAGCGACGTTTTTTTTTTAACTCCGGGAATGCGTTACCGCTAATATGGTTGCGAGTGGCAATTCGTAAGGGCGAGCGAATACAATCCCCCCAAAGTATTACGCGACTCGGAACGAGTGGGAACGAAAGAGTTGACTATTTGTCAGAGACTATTGGAACGGGAGAGAGAAAGACGGGGAGTGCGAGAGAGGGCGAGAAAGGAAAATTTTAATCGACGTCGACAGAGGATGCTGGAGTCTCTGGAGTAGTTTGGAAGGCTCGCGTCTCCATGTCTCCAACCAGCAGCCTCCATACCGGTCGAGTGGAGGGGAGTTTTCGTCGTGTGCGCGTGTATCGCATATATGCTTGAATTATTCGAACACATTAGACGTTTAAATGAGCGTGGGTGACCGGGCCTCGACGGTCTGTGTTACAAAGTATACAAAGTTAAGTTCCAATAAGTCATGTGCATCGTGCACGATCATCGTCGACGTACACGCGTTTGGGAAGCATTCGTTTTATTATTGTTCGGCTGGCACGAACTTTAGGTCTTTGCGTCGAGCAAAGTCGAAATATATAGTTTCTTTAATTTTTTCTTCAACACCATTTATTGCACGCAATATACAAGTAAATTGATAAATTTATAAAATTGCCCATACAATTGTAGTTTCTGCTCTACTATACATACACACACGCATATATATATACATGTATCGGTATATATATATATATATATATATATATATATATATATATATATATATATATATATATATATATATATATATATATATATATATATATATATATATATATACACGTTTGCAATTAACGAAATTATAATTAACACGACACTGATTATTTAGCCGGCGACTGATAGATCTCTTATTTTCGCTATAATGAATTCAGCTTGCAAACGCAAACGCTTGCGGACGCTCGAACTCATAAAACGAAAAAAAAAATTGAACTAGACACGCCATGCAGGTCGACGATTTTTTTTTTTTTTTGTAGGAATATCCTTACGAATTAATATACTTTAATAATGTTTACAGCCTATACATACACATGTTAATTACAAAAGTATGACGACGAATCGTTATTATCAAAGCACTCGAACGAAAGGAATGAGCTAACGCGTGGATTTCAGTCAATGTTACAAATTTTATTGTTTATTCTTTTTTACGACGTTCTCGGGTTTCGGGTGAGATATCGACATTGCGTGATTATTCGGGACTCGAAAGATGTAATAAACTCTAGTGCACACACTCGTGAGATAAAACGTCTAGGAAAGTGAATAAATTATAATCGGATTGAGTTTCCGGCCGTGCGACATTGACAAAACAATAACATCGCCAAAGCTCATCTAAATACACAATATTTCATTCGTAAATCTCTCCAAATATCGTACCGAATTTTATAGTCGTTTGATTTAAAAAAAAAAAAGAAGAAAAACGTGGTAGATCGATAAAAATTTTAACAGCTTTTCGAAAACGATCGACCTTGCGGGACAGTCTCTCTCCGCGGACCGCGAATAATCGCCGACGAAGCTCAATTTACAGAGGTGCTTTTCCTTTTTTTTATTGACTTACTCGAGAAACGTCATTTCAGTATCGACCACGGGAACGAAAATTAATTTTATCAATTCGTACGATAACATACATATTTCACCTCGATCATATAATTGAAAAAATGTATGGACTAAGGCCTCTTTGATTTTTTTTCGAGTAACAATACCGTTAACAATAGGGCAAGCGACGTGGAGGCTCAAGAAATCCACACGCCGCTGGATCTCTCCCCTCTTCGTCGGAGTTGCCACAGTTTCGTCAGTGCCAAAGCTCCACTGGACGCACATTGCCAAAAAGAAATCCTCTGACGAAATTTTTGGTCGATAGAAAAATCAAACCGCACGTTATCATAGCCCCAATCTTCGTTGCGGCTGAACTTCGCCGCACCTTGCGATACCCTGCGAATAGTGGAAACCTCGAAGGATCTTTGTTTTAATTTTTTTTGTTTTTCGCCCCGTTTATAATCCATTGATTCGGACGATCGACCAAATTCGTTTACTTTGTTGCGTGATTCACATTGGCTTTTCGATCCAACACGACAGTGTGCATAGGTCAGACACCGTTCGACGACGGTGCATTCTCGAGGGGTGGCCGCAACAGGTCGTGATACTGCATGAGCGCCTCGCGCAACGATCGTGAAACTTGGGTCGACGCCGTTGCTATCGTGCACTCGACGAGGCAGGGGTACAGTCCTATCAGTTGTTCCCACACTGATCGCTCGACTGAGGCAAACAAAAAAAATAGAAATTATTTATTCATAATAAAAAGGAAGTCTCTATTGGGGTCATGCCGTGCACGGTATGGACACCGCGATACGGTCACGGGATGTGCATCGCACCACAGTATACTTGAGAAAAACAAGCCTAATTTGGAAGGTACCGTGATGTATAACTTGTGTCTATTACAACATGGTAAAAATCTACATTTTGCGCATCGTCCACAGTATGCTGTAGAAACATAGGCCCACCTTTACACTGTGCAGTACGTTTATCGCAAGACGGTATTATTTCACGTACACTTATCGCGAGATCCGTCACTTCGCCGTGGTCATAATATGATAAATTTAGAATACTGGCAGTGGGTAATCACTA
This sequence comes from Amblyjoppa fuscipennis, assembly GCA_963575735.1. NCBI lineage: Eukaryota > Metazoa > Arthropoda > Insecta > Hymenoptera > Ichneumonidae > Amblyjoppa > Amblyjoppa fuscipennis. The sequence continues at coordinate 25,543,647 of OY754492.1, forward strand.
TCAGCATTCTGAATTCGGTGATAGTAGTGATGGTGGTTCACCACTACCGGCGTTCTAGTCAGTGGCAAACCGCTATCAGCGTTCTAGTGATAATAGTGACTAGCCGTTCACTTTTATCGTTTTAAATTCATCATATTATCGCCACGGTATATTAACGTTTCTCACGGTGAATGAATTTTGAATAATACCGTAGGACAATAAACGTATTGTACGGTGTAATGATGGGCCTGGGAAAATGATAACGTGCACGATGCGCAGACAGTGCACTGTATTACGGCCATCTGGGCTCTATTTGAATTTAGTTTTACCGTATGGTAATAGTGGCTTGGTATGCGGCATCATGGTACTTTTTTAGTTGGGCATGTTCTTGCCATGCACACCGTGGTGCGATGCGCATACCGTGCACGGTATCACAGTATATTTTCACTGGAAATGTAATTATACGGTGGCCACGGTGCCTATACCTTACACGGTATGGTCCCAATAGACACTTTCTAATGAAAAGATTTAAAAAATAAAACATTATTTATTAAAATAAAAAAATTAAAAGTTATTCAACAAAGTTTGTTACCTTTGTTAGGTGGAGCTTTCTTCAGAGAGACCACCAGCGTAGCGACTGCTTTGAGTACGAACGATATTTCCGACAGTCTGAATCTAGAAAGCAGAATAACAACGAAAAATTTAGGGAAACGATGTATTGCAGGAAGTTTTCATTTTTTAACAGTTCAAATTAGCAAATAGTACGAAACTAAACCACCTTGGCAACGGACACTTCCCGCTTCGTCTCTCGTCCTCGATGTAGCGCCACAGAACCTCCTGAAACCTGTGGAGCAGAGCCGTGACCGCGAGTCGACCGGCCACACCGCCCTCGTCGGCCTCGCTCGCCGCGTCGTTCACGATGTCCGAAGGTTTGCTCAGACCGTCGAGAAGCGAAAATTGCAACAGAGTTTCAAAGCAAGTTTTCGCGAATTCCTCCCGCAACTTCGTCTCGCCGTTCTTCTCTGTAAAGCCAATTATATATATATATATATATATATATATATATATATATATATATATATATATATATTACAATTCTTGTGTTCATCAATTCTAGACGAATAACACTTTGACTTTTGGAGATTTCGTTCGCTAAAGTTTACCTATATTGGTCGTTGTAGCCGAGTGAATTGAACCTTTGTTCAGCAGCATGACGACTCTCAGAATAAATTGATGAGGTATGCGCTGGGAGTGCGGCAGAACCTCGTTGCGCAAGAGTTCCATCACTTGACAATCGACAGCCTCGTCGGCTTGAATCTCCTCCAGGCCACGGTCGATTTTTATCACGCTGCAAACAAACGGATTTTTTTTTTTAATGAATGATGTTTCAACTACTGTGTTCCAATATGAAATATAGCGTACGAAATGTGGTCACACCTCTTCGGGAATAAGAAGTCATCCATGGTGTCGGCCAGTATGGGCCACATGTTCTGAAATTTATCCGGATACGTTCTGGCCAGAGGAAGACCGGTGTGAAGCACTGCGAGTAAGCTCGTTACCGCCAGTTTCCACGTTGTTGCCGACGGGCAAGCGTATTTCATCGACAGTGGCACCCGCAAGGCTTCGATAACGTGTCTCAATATTTCACCGTCAATCACGACCGGCTCAGACGCTGTCTTTTGGTACAGGTTCACCACCATCGTCAACGCTTTCTCTCCGAAAGGTACATAATTCATCGTCACCCAATCGGCCTAAGAACGAAACAATTGTTCAATTCGTATTATTATTTGCAGAAAGTAAATTTTCATTTTTTTGAAATCTGCTTCGGTATGAATGCTCTTCACGTAATATAAAAAATGTATAAAGCAATCGATCGATTAATCAATCACAATATAGATCGATAAAAAATTCCACGAGCGACTGAGCAATACGTACGGATACACCTCGAACTTGGGATATATGTTTCGTCTGCAGTTTCCCATAGGTCGGTGCTTGACACGCCAGTTTCGAAAAATTAAGCAACTGCAGGAATATCAACCCTATCATGGTTCGCAGATTATCCGACCCATTTAGCGCTTCCTAAAGAAACAAGCAACAATATCGATTAGCACCTGTGATAATAATAATTATTATTATCAGATTATTCAAATTACAATGATCAATTATTGCCTGACCTTTTGCAAAAGTTCCATAGAGTGAAGAACGCCATCTTGCAATTGAGTGAGAACGACGTCTGGCACCGTCGGTAATATGTACGGCGTCGAATCGCCGTGAACAGGAACCTCGACCACATTTTTCAATACTGTACATAATTTCTGAAGGTCCGTACCGGTAAACCTAAAAAATAAAGTATTCAGAAAATCAAGGCGATGCGAAACGGACTCAGTCGGCAACACAAAAAAAAAACTGATATTTGGTTTTTCTCAAAACAGATTAACAAAAAATGAATTACGATTCGCTCGCTTAATTACGAGATTCGCTCACTTATTTCTTATGTGATGAAACACAGCTGGGAATATATGAACAAGGGCGGTCAAAAAAGCCTGCGAGGGCACGTAGGGATCGTTATCGTCTTCCTGAGGAGGCATCGAACTTTCCATTCCTATGTTGAGCCACACGCGCCACGCAATTATCCACAGAGCTTCGGGATCTCCGGCCGGCACCTCGTCGGAATTGTCGCCGTTCTTTTGGAGGTACAATATCTCTTGGAATGACTTCAGTGCGGCTAACGAAACCTTGAAATTCGTGAGATCGTGAATACACGAAAATTTACGATAAACTTGAACGCGGAACTGTAAAAGAAACATTTTTCTGATTTTTATTACCTCGTTGTTCTTACTGAGAGCCGAATGTTCGATGAATTCGAGCAAAAGCGACCAAGCCCTCGGAAAGTCTCCCAACATTTGGAGCAGCTGCCTTTTCGTGTTGAATACCCTCGCGACTCCGCTCAGCGTCAGAACCTTGCATTATTTAGCCGTTCAGACGATAAGTTCATACGAATGCAACAAAAAAATGCAATCTTCGATTCTCACCTGCGTCTCGGCCCACTGTTTTTGCGCGGTGTTTCTACTGTGATGAATAAGTATGTTGCCGCTAGTGTCGACTTTCTCGTTGCTCGCTGAACTCGACAAATTTCGTACTTTGTCCAAAAGTGGAAAAAGAACTTGCCACAGGACAGCTTGCCAAGTTGGCTGATGCAGAAGACCGCCGTGCGCCGAGATCGTCGAGAACAGCGTTTGACTCGCCGATTTTCTTACGGCTGGTCGGGAGTCCACACAAAGATCACCTGGAATAATTTGTTTTCACCAGTTTAGACATCATTCGAGAGGCAAGGTTTAAAGAAATAACAATATCATGCATTTTTTTACCTAATCTCGCGTAAAGGCACATCCATAGTTTATCGAACGGTGGCATATTCGTCGTGCCGGGAAAATCGGGAAAAACCGATCCCGTATCGCCTCTTAAACTGAGGCACAACTTTTCCTGATTTTGATAGAAGTAGTCGCTGATGTTCCACTGAAATGATTGAGTTGTTTGTCAAGCGATTACACACAATTGTTCAGAGTGTTAACGTTGCTTTCCACAGCATCTTACCATCAAGCCTACTGCAGTCAAGGAGATATTCAGCTCTTGGGTTTGAGAGCCGAATTTAGCTGCCGTGTCGACGCACAGTGGAAGACATCGCCAAGTCATTACCGGCAAAAAGTCCGTTACGACCAATTGAAGACATTGAAAAGCGATACGAACCAGCGCCTCGCTATGAATGGAAAAAAATAAATAATTGCAGAACAATAATCGTTGAGTTATAAAAATTGACGCGGGTCGAAACATACCCGTGATGATCGGATACTGCTCCGATAATGCCGAGCACCAATGGCCATCCGTGAAACAGAGTTTCGCCGCCACCGTGAAGAACTTGCAGAACGCACTCCAATTGTCGTTGTCTCACATCGGCGTGTCTGACTGACGACAGTTCCGACAAAGGACCCAGCAAAAGTGTCTGCAATTTCTGCAAAAAAACAATTGTCGATTTGTTATATGAAATCTGAAAACGACCCAGTCATCTGCATTCTTATTTTATACAAGATTGTTATGTCGTTTACTTGATTATCCCGAAGGGGCTGCGGATATTTGTGCTGCAGCGCAGCTTTGACCAAGTACGTTATAGCTTCGACGCCCCACTCGCGCATTCTGATGTGCGGATGTTGACAAACTTCCAGCAAGTGATTAGTCAATGGTCTCCACAGTACTTCAACCCTCGGCAAGTTTACCAGGCCCGTTTCGAGCAATTTCGCGACGGCGAACAGTGAAGGTTCCTAAAAAAATAAATTATACTTCATAAAATATCCACGCATAGTGCCTGTGGCGATTTCGATAATTGCCCAAAAAAAGTTATTTACCCTGTTGGAATAAGCCAATTCCATAGCTTCCTGACTCAATTTGCACAAAGCATCGATCAGATGATGCAGAGCAACATCGTCGAGATACTGGCTGCTCTCAAACAGCCTGCTCAGCATGGCACTCAGAACAGGCAGATCGGCCATAACAGCAGTTGTCAAAACTGCGTTCGAGTCGGTCGCTGTTCTTCCGGCTTTTAGCGATCCTCCCGTCGAGGGTTTAAGTCCGAGTATCCAGACCAAGTGCTGGAGAGTCGTGAGCACGAGGTGCCAAGCACTGCCGAGTATGCTGCCGTGACAGTGAGCCAGTAGAAGAAGTGCTCGCATGCATTGAAGATTCTTAGCAGTCAGCATTACGGGACCCTGCTGGGCACCTAAAAAAGCATACACTTATAAAATCGAATCTCAAGTACGTCTGGCAAAGGCCTCGGATGAAATTTTACCGATAGGCAGTGACGCAGTGGGAAGCGGAGTACCGACGGCCACGACTTGCTGCCGATAATCCGGCTCGCTGGAGTTCGTGGGATTAAATTGTGACATCTCTTGAGATCGCGCAGACGGGATTCCCTGAGGCGCATTGTTCAATACAGTGAGAGCGTAGTGAGGCGGCAAAGAGGCTTTACATATCGCGGTGATAAAAGCGTCTCGAGGTATTTGCAGATCGAGCAATCCACACAGCGACGCGAATGTTTGAATCGCTTTTAGAACGTTCTCCGTCGCAGACTCGTCTGTGCTATGGAAAAGAAAAACGACCGAAATACGTTTTGCAATTAATTGCATGGTTTTTTTTTTACGATTTACATCAAATTGATTTGACAAATGCAAAATATTACCTCGCGTCGACTAACGGACTCAGGGCGGCTAACAAACCACACCAGCTGGAGTTTATTAGCTGCGTGTGAAGTCGACGCTCCGTTTCCGTTGGATTGTACTGATTCTCGGTTCCCTGATCTTTCGGACCGATAACCGCCAGAGCGATCGAGCCTATTATGTCCAGCAGACAGGCGTAGGCTATGCTTATGCCGTAGCCATCCGGTATCTGAGGCGGTTCAATTTTGTCCAGCATCTCCAGACTGTGAAAGTTACGATTTTCCGAATCTGTTTGCCATTCATCATCGCGATAATTCGATGCTAATTTTTATTAGCGGAGGATTATTTAATGACTTACTATGACTTTAAATCGCGGAGGATTATTTAATGACTTACTATGTGGGCCTGGCCTGACCGCTGGAGAATGTCGCCACGACTGGCAGCCAAACGCCTCTCGAGTAAAAACCAGGCTGCGGTGATACTCCGGGCCCAACGGGCATACCGGCTAACAACGCCGGGGCTCCGCCTTGAGTCGTGGAAACGCCGGTCCCTTCAGGAAAAAAAAACAATATTAGAATCGCTTCACGAAAAAAATGTCTTCAGAATTTTACGATAACTATCAAGTTTTACCTGAGCCCGGTTGGCCGATTACTTGCGGATTAATGAAGAGACTGTGAACGTATGCGCCTAAGCTGTTGACGATGTCTTGAAATATATTCGTCGTGTGTTGCTTTAAGTCGTAACATTCGCAGAAGCTCGTGAGCAAGTCGGTGTGCACGGTCATTTTGTGAAGTACCTCCAGCGCGAGTGCACGCTGCCACGGAGGTTTATCGGGGTCGAGAAATTTGACGATTAGCGATAAAAATATTTCGCACTCGGTTACCTGAAAAAAAAAAAATATATAAACGATCGTTCGGTTGTCGATTTGCAGAATCGGGTGGATGCTAGCTGAGAAAACCGTTGCTATAGTCGAGCCACTAACCAAGAGCGAATGGTACTTCTGCACCAGTATCGATACGACTCTGAGCAGTCGCATACTGATAGGGAAATACGGTTTATCGAGCGGCGTTGCAGGCTGCATCGAGGCCGGTACGGAATTCCGATACTTTATGTTGGGGGAAAATAGTTTGATGACGAGGGCGCAGACACGCTCCTTCAGCAGAAAACTGAACTCGGGATGCTGAAAATAAAATTTAACATCACGAAGTGTACAATCGTAGTCAGATATGGGTTTCTCGCGTCGTCGCGACACCCGACAGAACCGGCTGTACACGTACTTTGAAGAACACCGACGAGAAATTCGTCAGAACGGATTCCAACAACTCCAATCCAAATGTCCGCGTCATTTCCATTATCCCGATCAGCCAGAAAGGCTGGTCCGCGTTAACGAGCTGCACCAGATCCTTCAAAACGGCGGAAATATTTCAATCAAATTATTTCTTCCGCCTACCGCGATAGATACACGACGAGACAAACGTCCTACTTGAAACATCAGAAAAGCATCGGCCGCGCACGGAGCGAGACCCTTCGGCGGTTGATTCGTGTAGACTTTCAGCTCCTCCAAAATATTCTTATCAAACTCTCGCGGAACGGTGTTCTCCTCGTCCTCCGCGACCACTCGCTCGAACACCAAAGAGACCAATTGCCGCACCGTCGCGCCGGCCGTGTTTATCGTAGTCGAGTCTTTCGTGAAATGAAGTCTGAAGCACAGGACTAAATTCTGAAAGAAATCATAATTTTTCTTATCAACCTCAATCTCTGATTGTGAAATCAAGGAAATTACTACATTCAGGAGCAATCAAAAAAAATATATCTACCCTGGCCAGAGTCTCTCCATGAACGACCGTGTTGCTTGTAAGAAGAAGAGTCACGGTTTGCAGAACCTTTACTTCTTCCATGCCCAATTCCATGAGCATCCACAGCGCATCGGTTATGTAACGGGCACCTTTCTGGTCGACGGCTTGCTGCGTTATGAGTCTCTGCATCATTCCCAAGCAAAACTGTAACGATAGAAAAAAAAAGCAAAATTATTATTATTATTATGATTAATATTCACAGAAAGGAAGTATAAGGAAAGATTAAACTTATATAATCTGCTCCAAAAAAATATATATCTGATACCGCATATACATATGAGAGGAATTATGAGAAAATTACGGTGAAAAAAACCATCAGATTTCGTGCATCAAACGACAGTGGCACAGGGTCTTACCTTTACAATTTTTGCATCTTTGCTCTCGCAGCCTTGGACCAACGGATACAAAATCTGATTGACGATGTAGTAAACCGAAGTGGCAGGGTTGTTGGATGCCGTTCGCAACTTCGTTATTCCTTCCTCGCATGACTGTAAAGCAAACAATTTCCGACTCGGTTGTTTAATATTTATCACGAATTACGAAAGTTTTTTGTTTTTTTAACGCAAGTGTCAAAAACTTGACGGCGCATCGTCGTAGTGTCATCGACTCCCCAAAACGAAAATATGTTTTTGATCGAGCGTTTACACCGTGCGACTAACCTCCTTGATCTGTGGATACTTTTTCTTCGTCTCGACGCTCAGTATCTTAAGGTCGGCGAGCAGCGACTCCAAAAATTTTGAGTTGTTTTCGGGGCTATACCCGATCGCCGTGCTAGACATCGTTCCGACTTGTGTATTGTTATCAATCTAACACTCTGTGCACCGACACTGTTTCATGACGATTTTCACTATAACAACAATCGTCCGTCAATTATTATCGCGATAATATCGAGCGCGATCACTCGACTGTTGGATCAATCATAATTTATTTTTTCACGTCAATTGTTTATATCGATTACAAAAGTCTCAGTGTCCCGATTGAGAGGTGAGTTGGCAGGAAGGGTTTATTCTTTATTATCGCCGCACGAATGATTGGACAGTAACGGTGTGTTAGTATCAGGGGCCCTCGTTCATCGCGGATGAACTTCGTGGCGAATTGTCTGCGAAGCACATTCGTCTGCACGTATTTTTTTACGAAGTATTTAGCAGACTATCATGGGCGCGTTTCGATACTGGCTGCGAATTTCCGGCGGCTCGTAGGCTGCGAATCGTGCCTTTTTAAAATATTTAGCTGCAAGAGTGTCGCCGGCTGCATGCGCTGTCAGTCAGGTTGAGCGGTAAAAATAACCGGTAAAATAACCACCAGGTTCTTTGCTTGGCGCGGCGCCCTTAATTCTAATATTATGAAGTTATAGCATATAGAATGAAATGTTGCATATACAATGCAGTTAAAGATTTCACATTGAATTTGTGTAAGTCACGTAACATTGATCGTCGCTGCGTTTATTAATTGAAGTAAAGTTTGTACATACTTAGCAACCCTGTCGGGGTGGGCAACCGTCTCTGCAACAGCTTTGCAACCGCAATTCTACCGGTTGCTTTTAGCCGTCGAAAACGCTTTGATACGACCGCGGAGCGACCAACATCAGCGCCCCCTATAACCGAGATGGAAGAAAGATAGTTGTTTTTCGGTCGGAGCAGGTGAATCTAAAAAATGCGCGATGGCAGAAATTTGGTTGCCGTATCGTTGCAATACCGATATCCGACCGCTCTACAAATGCTTCATCCACGGGCCGTCATGAATCTAGGCGGATCGGACGAAACATGGACGTTTTATGGTATTTCCGACGGCTAAACGCAACCGTCGCTGTACGGTTGTTTCGTGGACTCGCTGCCCCGATAGGGAAATCCTCATCGTTATGATATTAAATATACTATTATTCATTGCTCTGAATGTTTCTTGAAAAAAGAGACGGCGCTTCTTGTGCATTGCTCGTAAGCCTTTACAAACCCTTGGTGTGTGTCATCCTGAAACAAAATTTAGTTGCACCATCAATACAAAATACATTTGACAGGAAAGAACTGCTCATGAAATTGTACAGACGAAATAGGGATCTTCTATTATAACTTCCCCCTGAGGATCATATTGTCCCAGTAGTTCAACTTTGGCTTTGCTACCCAATGGCTTAATGCTGTTCAGACGAGATATGTTCTCGTTATCCATTCCAAAGATCCAGTCGAACTTTTCGAAGTCATCTGCGATGATCTAAAGAAAGCAGTCGTAAATAAATTCGGTATTTTTTGAATTTTCCCGCTATAGATCAGATGATCGAGTCCGGTCGGAGAACAACTTACAGTCCTCGCTTTGTGCGAGTAATCCGTGATTCCGTTAGCTCTCAGAATCGAGATAGCTCTGTGATTTGGCGATTCGCCAGTGTGGTATCCCATCAAGGCCGCACTGTCAACCTCCCATCTGTCCTCCAGAGCATCTTTCCTTATAATTTGCTGAAATACCGCTTCGCCAATCGGTGAACGACAAGTGTTTCCTGCGAAACAATGATGAAGCAATTAATTGAGCCTACTTGCAGATTATCGTTGATAGTCGAGAGACACGCGATGTTGACTCGACGCAAAGTACGTTCGAAAATTACCCAAACAAACGAGGAGCACGCGCTTCTTCTCAGCCATGACTGCGAGCGAGGCGTGATCTAACGAAGGTATTGACCGCGCTTTCTGCCTAACCCACCGAGCGGAAGTCGGGAGGGTAGAAGTTTCTCAAACCGGAAACCCTACGAACGCGACCTCCCCCACCCTACCGTATGAAAATTATAAAATTATTGATTGTCCCATCTAGTGTGAATTTTTCAATTCCCCGGAACTGCGATTGTGTGAACCTCCGATCCGGCCCGCTGTGCCACAGTTGCTTCGCGCATTTCTCTTTCGGTAATTTTCACCATTATATTCGTGATGTGAGTATAGACGTACAGTTATGTCGGAATTTAAACGGATTAACCAAAACTGGATCTTCGTAGCGGTTACGACAATTTTGTATATGCATCGGGGCTTTTGACGGTGAAAGTTTTGCGATTTTACCGAAGCTCTCTCGACCTAGCCTCGGCTTCATCCGGCGATTCTCATCAAAACAACTTTGAGACCTCTCTCGCCCTCTCTCTCTCTCTTTCTCTCCGTGTCTCTCTCTCTGCTTGCGATTCTTACGTATCGAGATTATTGTAATACCGCGAAACCCTCTTGTATCGTCGTCGCACATCTTCAATGAAAATCTTCGAAGCAGTTGAAACTTTATTCGTGATTTATCTATCGGCGTATCTAAGCGTTTTTGTTGTGTGATTACCGAACAGCGAGGCTTGAATGGAGCTGGCGAGCGGCCGAACGGTGTGACCAGCATCGTTACTCTCCCATGCCGTTCGCCGAAATATATCACTACCCTAGGTTAACCTCGAATTCACTCGAAAATAAATAAATATCAATCGCAAGCTTTTTTTCTGCAAATCGTTCATTTGGTTTTCCTGCGTATGTTTCCTATTCTGAAAGAAAAGAGAAAAAAAAACATTTCCATTTTTTTTTTCCTTTGTTGCAGGATTAATGAGTAGCGAAAATGTCGGTACATTACAAATTCAAATCCACTTTGGATTATGACACAGTGTCGTTCGACGGACTTCACATATCCGTCACGGACCTGAAAAAAGCAATTTTTCATCAGAAACGCATCGGAAAGAATACTGACTTTGATCTGCAGATCACAAATGCGCAGACTAAGGAAGGTTTGTACATTTTTTTCTTCTTTTTTTCTCTACGCAGGATACGACAAAGTATCGATTTGCCATTTCAGATTACACAGACGATAATGCGTTGATAGCAAAAAACACGAGTCTCATAGTGGCTCGAGTGCCACTGACTATTCAACAGAAAAGATCATGGGATCGAAACGAGCAGCCGGCGTTTGCGAATTCCAAAGACGAATCGAACATGGGGAGGTCCGTGGATCTGACACGCCTGGATGGCTCGGAGGAGGACAAGATTCGTGCCATGATGACTCAGTCTACCCAGGACTACGATCCGTCCAAGTATGAACAATTTATTTTTCAAAATTTCTATTGTTTTTCATCATGTTCCTACGATCTTGTACCGTGGTAACAAAAGTACTAGAAAATCACTTCATGTCTCTGTTATTTATTTATTTACTTTGTGGAAAAATACTTTTGTGAGTACAAATAAAAATTGGTATATCACAAAATTATTATAATACAAAAGTGTTATGCTATAATTTTTAATGTAATGTATTTGACGGATTTCTCTGTTTACAACCAGTTTACAACGAGTATACAGTAAATCCTAGTTTAGAGCTTGGAATAATGACTTAAGAATAATGAACTAAAATGAAGTTACAAAACCCTTGGAAATTTTCTTTTTTTAATTAAAACACTAAGTTAAATTAACTTTTTTTAACGAGTAACACAAGACCAGATTTTTCCTTCCTATAATATAATAATTATATTATAATTCTATAATCCAGCATGATTATGTTATAATACTCATTTATATGAAAAAATAAAAACAAACAAGAAAAATGTCTATGCAACGGTAAAGCTTATGAATTCATTCCAGTTACATGAAAATTCGCGGAGCCAATCAAACGGGCGAGGTACCGCCGAACTATCGATGCTACAAGTGTCACCAGCCGGGTCATTGGATAAAGAATTGCCCGTCGGGTATCGACAGAGAGCCGATAGAGATTAAGAAAAGCACGGGCATACCCAGAAGCTTCATGGTTCCTGTGGAAGGCCCTCTCGTTCCCGGCGCGATGATGACGCCGACCGGACATTACGCGGTACCCGCTATAGATCAGTAAGCATATAATACAAACACGGGAGAAAAAATAAAAATTGTCTTATCGTATCGGTGAATGAGATCGAATTACCTTCTTTTTTACACAGCCAAGCGTACAAAGAAGGAAAGAAGGAACGTCCGCCTTTCGCCCACGATCCCGAGCCGGTCGTCGAGACGCCCGAAATTCCCGAGGACCTCTTATGCAACATATGCAAAGATTTACTCACCGATGCGGTGATGATACCGTGCTGCGGAAATTCATTCTGCGACGAGTGTAAGTCGCGCCCCTCGACATTTTTGTGCCCCGAACTTGCAGTTCGTTTAGTCGATTACCGATTGAATCTTACGTTCTTGCGCAGGTATCAGAACTGTCCTGCTCGAGTCCGAGGAGCACGAGTGTCCGGACTGCAGCGAGAAGGACGTGTCGCCAGAGACTCTGATACCGAATCGTTTTCTCCGCAACGCCGTGATGAATTTCAAGAACGAGACCGGTTACGCGAAGCGGCAGACCTACAGACCCACGCAGACGGCGTCGAGTCAGCAGCCTCTCGTAAAGTTAGAAAAGCCCAAAATCGAGAACGTCCAGCCGGCGTCGTCGCAAGAGACCGCTCAGAGCGGAGCACCGTCATCGCAAACGCCGATTATCTCGAGTGTTCCGTCGCAGGAGTTTACGGAGAAGCCCGTGGACCTTCCGGAACCGGCGATACCTCAGCCGTACGACGAGCCACCGCCCCCAGCATTAGTAGCGCCTGGTAAATTTCGCCTTTATGAAAAAAAAAAGAAAAGAAAAGACGCAAAAAAGAATAACAATCAATCTTAATCTTCGACAATCGTATCTCGCCGCGTAGGTTGCCGTACGCAGTATTTACTAGCGTATACGCGCCCAAGTAGCAATTTTCAGATGCTATGAAGAAGTTGTACGTTAGTTGACTCATGATCGCCAAAATGTTATCCGTAAGTTATCGCATCTCCCATAGTCAAAGACAGTTTACGGATAACACTTCGGCGGTCAACCAACGGACAACTTTTTCGTAACATTTGAAAAATTACTACTCGGGGCGTCCTTTCGTTTTAAAAACGGCGGCGTTTGCATCCGTCGCCATTTTGAATTCTTCGGCGCCGATGGCCAATATTTTTTCCATCAGTACATAACCTAGCGCGTGCTGTAAGCCGTCGAAAAGATCGCGAAATGCCGAATAACGATGAAAAGATCATTGCTCCCGTGTGAGATACGCGGAGAGATCGAAGTGAGAATAACGATAACGGAATCGTCGCGACAATCGAATGTACCTGTTCGCGGACGATCGAATCGTTCGAAAAACGAATGTCTCTCATACATACGTAATTTTTTGTTTAGCGTCGACCGAATCTCCACCGGAGCCGGAGACGCAAGCCGATACCGTGACGAAATTGATTACCGACGAGGAGACCGAAGTTCCGCCGCCGCCGGGCACGGAGCCGCTTCTTCCGATACCCGCCCTCGGCGGCAGCTCGCCGGACAGAGATTTGGAACGAAGCGAAGGCAAAGTAGATGAGAAAAAGGATCAGGAAGATGATTATTCAGACGATCAGCGTCCGCGCGAGCGCAGGCGTAGTTTCAGCAAGGACAGTCACCGTGAGAGGTATAGTCTTTGCTTTTAACAATAACAAGTTGCGAAGACGTAACCCTGTTGTAGTTATAAACTTGATCCCTATCTTGGTGTTTTGTTCCAGAAGCGGAGATCACGGGCGTAGGATTGAAAACTTACGAACAGTAAGCCGCAGGAGATCGCTGTCACCAAGAAATTCTCACAGAGGCGAATATTTGCCATCCTCTCATCCTATGAATCATCCACCTTCTAAGAATTACCAGGTTCCACCTCCTGGCAATGCGCGCTATCAGCCAAACATGCACTACTGCGCAGACGAGAGAGATATTCGTAGATCAACCGAGGAGCGTCCCGGCACGCCAACGGTGAGCGCAACGTTTTCTTTTTTTAGTTCATTTTATTTTATTTCATTTATTGACAGAGCCGGGAAGTACTTGAAGTACCGGATACTTGTTTGGTACATCAAATATGTACTTGAAGTAGCCAAGTACTTTTTAGTACTTCAAGTACTTTGTTTTAATGATTTTAATGTGCAAGTACTTTTTGAGTACATGCTCAAAAAGTAGTAGTAGCAAAAAAGTAGCACGTCATGAAAAAAGGTGCAAAGTCATTTGAATTTTTTCTATGAAAGGTTCTCTACACTTTGTATTTAAAGTATTTTTTGGTACTTTGCCCTGTGCTGATTAGAGACAACAGTAACTGAGATTATGAGCGCCCCCCAACAAATGAAAAGAAGTTCCCAATATAATTAAAAACAGAAACAAAATTAACTCTATTTAACGGAGAGAGGTTGAACAATCAGGTATTCTATGTTTTCTTTGATCATTTGAAATAAAAAAAGGTGGACGAGCCACATCTGCACGGTCCGCCATCGGTGGGCAGTCAGCAGCCTCCGTTGCTTCCGTATCCGCCGGGTGAGGATCGACTTCCGGCACCGCCTCCGGCCCAGCCGCCGCAGCCAAATTATAATCAACCACCGCCGAACATAGCGCCGCACAATGCACTCCTGCCCGATCCCTACATGGCTCACAGGATACCCTTGTATCCGCATCAGCAGGGCGGGCCCCACTACGGTCCACCGAGATACGACAGACCGCCGTATCAGCAGACCGGTTATCGTGGCTCTCAGATACCGCGAAATTACAACGGGCCGCCGAGGCCCATGAGAGGGATGCATCATCGTAAGTAGCCGATTGATTTGCCTGTGTTGTTTCGTTCATTGCCTATTCTTTTATCAAATTGCTCCCTTATAACCGACGCTTTATTTTGGTGACATTTTTTTTTCTTGGAGATTTTATGTAAATATGTTTAGAATGTTCCAAAAATGTCGAATTTCCTTTACAGTTGGCTACAGAGGAGTTCAGCCACCACCGCCAGGATTGGGCAGAACTATAAACAACGGCAATCCACCTGGGTGAGTGTCATTAAACGGTTAAAAAATTATCCGTTATTCCGTTCTCGATTTCCAATTAACTTCCATGTTATAAAATGTCCGCAGTGTAATCGACGACCCTCTGGAAGCTTTCGAGCGTATGTTACGGGAGAAAGACGAACGGGACAGGCGTCTCGGCAAGCACAGAAGACGAAGTAGAACTCGTTCGAGATCTCGAAGCTACACGAGGTCGCGTTCGCGCTCTTTCGGACGCAGATCTCCCTTACCCGCCCGAATAAGCAGATCGAGAAGTCCACCGCCGAAGAGACGAGCCTCGAGATCTCCTTTGCCTATGAGGCAGCGAAGTCGCACACCAAAACGGAGATCTCGCAGTGGAAGCTTCTCGATCAGCAGGTAATTAAAAAAAAAAACTCTTCCCAACATCGTCTATAGAATTTATTGAAAAAAATGGCACGTTAATCGAATCGCTCTTTCCTCAGATCCAGATCGTATTCGCGCAGTCAATCGCCACGCGGTTCGCTTTCTCGAGACAGGGAGAGAGATCGGGAGCGCGAGAGAGAACGCGACAGGGAGAGGGATCGGGAAAGGGAACGCGATTTGCCTCCCCGCTATAGATCGCCCGTACGATCACCTCCGAGGTAAGTCCACGAGTAAAAAAAAAATCCACTTTTTTCTCGTATGCAACTATATATTTTGTTTATTCTAACAATGTATCATTTGATTATTCAGATTCCATAGAGAACGAGAACGCGAGCGCGAAAGACCGAGATCCCGCGAGCCGAGGGAACCACCGAGTGGCGGGGGTTATAACAGTTACTACAACGACTCGCCGGCCCACGATTACGGATTCAGAGATCGTGAACGTGAATTGCCACCACCACCGAGAGAGCGTCCCGGCGGTGGTGCGCGTTATCCGCCACGCAATCACTCATCGTCGCAGCACAACATACCGCCGCTGTTGCCTCATCTCCTACCCGGCGGTCCATCCACTCACGTGCATCCACCCCCGCCGCTAATGTCGCTGGGACCTCCGCCACCGGACAGGAAAGACTATTATGATTCCTACAACAGGTATTTTCGCCACAATAGTATTTTGATTCGTGTAAACACGTTGAAAGCCCGGCTGTTCGTCATCAGCGTACGACGTACCGCTGTCCCGGCCGACGAAACGCTCGGTAACCAAATGGGGTTGGAAAGAAAACCGACGAATTTCAATTTTTTTTTTTCTTCTATTTCTCTACTTTTCGTACTATTAACGATCCCGATTGTTCGATCCGGGATAGCGGTATGCGCGGTAGCCACAATATTTTTTTCTTCTGTTCGTCACTGTATTCACATTACGGTCTTCAATCCCGTAAGCACACAGGTACCGTCGTTTATTTTTCATGATTCCTTGTGTAGCTTCTAGTAACTTTATGATACTCGACGTAGGTTCGAAGCGAAGGGTGAACGAATCCACCAAACGTCCACCAAATACGTTACGAGCGATTGCCGTACGATGTGATATTACTTTTGTTAACGGAATTTTATTCGCGCTTCGCTTCGTGCCAGTGAGATTTTATATGGGGAGACGATCGTATGTAATTGGAAGGCTCGTAGCCTCCGGAACAACCTGATCGATAAGTTCCCCTCGTACGAAACGTATCTTCCGTCTTTTGCGGACTCGCTTCATTGCGTAGGGTAAGAGATCTTCGTTCCAGGAACGAATGTGATATATTTATATTTTATTTTTCTTCTAATTTATTAACACGCAATCTGTGATATATCCAAGCGATATTTAGTATTTATCTTAGAAATTATTATGGACCACGGTGTCGATTGATGATTTCTGAAAGTGGGACGAGTTTATCGCCCGTGAAAAAATAGTGTGAAGAGCGTCTCGAGGGCGCTCTCGTGCGTCGGAGCAGTTTTGCCCTGAATATATATCGTTACACGGTCGAAATCGGAGCAGATCAGTACAACAACAAACAAAAAAGAGAGACAGAATTACGGGCTGTTTAGTTCTGATCAGTGCGTTATTATGTATACAATGTGGCAAGAGTGCGATTTTGTTTGTAAATAATTTTAAGTGAATAGCGAAAACTCGGGATTGTCCTTGGAACGATGTGTCTTCCTGCGATATAGTTGATCGATATTGTTTGTAAGATCGGCTATCGAATGACGGTTGTATGATATGATCGAATTTACACGATCGAGAAACGCACCATACGCAGAGAGAACAATTTTTCTTTTTCTTCTTTTTTTATTTCAAAAGGCAAACCGCGAATTTAAATAATCTTCAGCCAAGCGGTAAGCATTATCAAATTTTTATGTTTCCATATAAGAAACACGCGTTCATTTATTACCACGAACACATACACACACTCGAACACGTATAACAAATTATTTAGTAACAAAAAAAAGAGAAAAGAAAAACACTCGTTGCGCCTGTTCTTCGTTATTACTGCGTAAAAAAAAAATTCATATTTGTAACTTATATGAAAAAACTGTGAAGAATGTATAATAAAGAATGGCCAAAAGAGACACACGATAATCGAATAGTGAATGAAGAGGACCGAACGCGCGGATAGTGAAAGCGATCGTACATCGAGGCACCGGGACGTTTGAAGCACGGAGGCACAGAGATTCTCTGCCGAACTGAACGACGCATCAACTCGGTTTCTGATTCAGGTGAATTCAGGACCAAATCAACATTTATAACGATAAACTGACGCTTAATTTTTTTTTTTAATTTCAAACAATTAGCACGCTCCTCTTATTTTACCGATCGCCTCTCTTTGTTTGTTTCTTCTGTCGCTCTCACGCAGTGGCGAGAGTTTTTGTTTTACACCATCCACGTCAAAAGTTACAAATGTTGATTTTTACATTAATAATCGTTCTATAATATGAAAAAATTTTGTTTAAAATCTTTCAGCGGCCATCGAAGGACCACCGCAGGAGTATCGTTGTTTACAAAATAATTCTGCATTCAATTTTTACAGCTCGCCCAGAATTCCGATCAACGCGCCGATTCCGGAAGCTCTGAGGACGCGTATATGCACACATGCATAACGCACGAATTGCTCGAGATTGAAATATCATTAAAAAGAAAAATGTTTACCTGTTCAATTATCCCAGAAGCAAAGTTCCGACGTGCACGTGTGCGGTGTTGTCCGTCGGCACTCCGTTTTCGTCGTCTGATTTTATGGATTTTTGTTTTTGATTTTTTTTTTCTTTTTTTTTCTTTTCAAACTCTTTTTCTTTCAGATAACATTTGCGATTGCACTCGTTAATAAGTCTTCCCTCCCTCCCCCTCCAACCCCGTGAAAGGAGGTAACGGATTTAGGCTTACTAGGAATATATATATATATATACAATTATATAAATATGTTTCTTAAGAGAAATGTCGTCTATCGTGTGCCAGTGAGTAAGATTGCGTGCGTGAAAGTGGCACGAATGAGATTATTAAGTTGTCTGGATTAACAAACGATGACGGACGACCTCGAAGCTCGTTTGTCGATAATAAAAGTATTGATTGATCGTTGGACGTTTATGTTATCAGATATTCCGGGCCTGGACCTCAGAGATTCGCTGGAAGCGGCAGTCCACTGCGGGACACAACGTACAAACGTCCGTTCGACGACGTTGCGCCACCGGGTACCGAGGGATACTACGATCTTCCTCCACCGGGGGTCGATCATCCGGAGAAATTCCCGAGAGAGGATCGCGAGAAATCTCGGCTCTCGAAGGAGCATGAGGAACGCGAACGCGTCAAGGAACAGGATGTCGAGGAACGTGAGCGTTTGCCTATGCGGGACGATAGGTATTGCTACTCCTACAGCTGTTTATTTCATATGTCATATTTCATATGTCTTATTTCATATGTCTTATTTCATATGTCATATTTCATATGTCATATTTCATATGTCATATTTCATATGTCTTATTTCATATGTCTTATTTCATATTTCACGTATGTAAATGAGTATGTTTGCTGTAATTGTAGAAATCGGGAACGTGACGAACGTATGGACCGGGGCCGGGAGAGAGACGAGCGTGGTGAGCGCAGGATTATGGATAGAGAGCGGGAAAGAGAGAGAGAAAGGGATCGGGACAGGGACGATCAGAGGGAGAGACCACCCTCGGGCAGGGAGCATCAGGACAGAATGCGCGAGAAGGAGGAACGGGAGAGACGGGAGAAGGAGAAGGAGCGGGACGAGAGGCACGTTCACGATCGTCGTGACGAAGAGCGGCAAATTGACAAGCGCGATTACGACAAAGAACGGTGAGTACAAGAGAGAACAATAAAAGTCGCCGATATCCTGTTGGTGTGTTCGTTGAATTAATTAGCACTGTTTGAACGCGTAGTTACAGAGACGATCGTGAGCGGCACAGAATCGAGGACAAAAGTAGCCGCGGTCGGGAGAGAGACCGGAAAGACCGGGACTACGAGATGGACAAGGAACGCGAGCGCCACGAGCGCTACGAGGGCCACTCGGCCGACCGTAAGAAAGCCAAGAAGAGCTCGAGCCCGCATCCACCGAAGAGTCGGAACGACGTGAAAGAAACGGCGTCGCCCGAGCGTGTAAAACGCAAGGACAAAGATCACGAGGAGCGAAGCGACGAGAAAAAGAAGGACAAGAAGATCAAGGAGAAAAAGAAGAAGAAGGACGGCGAGGAGAAGGAGAAAAAGAAGAAAAAGAAGAAGGAGAAACGCTCGACGCAGAAGGACATTACGAAGGACGAGGCGCCCAAAGCTGCCGTGTGCGAGACGGCGGATTCTCGCGTCGACGAGAAGCTTACGCAGCACAACGACGGCGCGGCGGCGATGAAGGTCGAAGAAATTTTGAGATCGGAGACCGTGACGACGGAGGAATCTGTCGAGCCACCGAAGATAACGATGCTCAAGGAGACGTTCGAGGACAAATCGTTGGCGATGAATCCCGAACCTCCCGAGGTGACGCCCGACGACAAAGAAGTCCTAGAAGCCCCGGAACTCGGCACTAATCCGCCGAATCCGAACTTCAAGCCCATTCCCGAAGCGCAAGTCATTGCGAAATCTGTGGAGAGTCTCTACGGCGGACTAGACGACAGGGAGATCAACGAAATGGTTGCTCCCGATAAATACTCGTTGCACTTGACCGGAGACACGGAAGAGGCGGAGGAGGAGGAACCGAGAGTCGGAAGACCCATGCAGTCGACTTCGGAGGAAGATACTACCAGCGCGATATCCACGGGCGGCACGTCGTCCTCCTTGATCGCAACTCAATCGACGAAGGTCGGCGCTCCGGAGACCGATGAAAAATCCCCGAAGAAGGACGAGTTCCTGGCGCAGCTGCCGGAGCTTTCGAAATGGGAGCGAGAGGAGACGACGGAGAAGTCCGACGCGGTCGTGGAATCGCCGTCGACGGAAGAACCGGCGGCGGGCACCGGCGACGAGTCGAAATCGACGAAGGTCGTCACCTCGGAGGTACTGAAGAGGGCGGAGAACGCGATTTTCCAGAAGGCCATAAACGCCATAAGGCCGATCGAGATAAAGAAGATAAGCGAGAGTCGAAAGATACTCTATCAGAATCCAGAACCAAAGATAATCGAGCCCGAGCCAGCAAGAACGGAGCCGAGAAAGAGCGTGAACGTGACGATAAACGTCGGACGCAACGAGAGAAACGTCGAGATAACAGAGCCGTCGAAGAAGGCGAACAAGCTCGACAGAACGAAGTTCAAGCCAGTGCCGGAGAGTCACTCGCCGACGAGACTCTCGGCGAAGGAGAGACTCGGCGACAAGGTCGACGACGAGAAAGATCGTAAGACTGGTCAGGGCAAAAACTTCATGGAACGAAGAGATTCGGGCAAGAGCGAGGCGCCCCAGCAGAGATCCCGTTCGCCGCGAAGCTCGCGGGATCGAAGATCGTCACCGACCGCGGAACGCCGAGCGGATCCGCCGAACGTGAGCAACAGCGAGCGCAAAGTCTTTCTGGACGACAGGAAGCGCGACCGGGAGAGGAACGAGAGGCCGAGGGACAGAATCGAGCGGCACGACTCCCGCGGAGACTCGAGGAGCGACGCGAGGGACGCGAGGGACACGAGAATCGACAACAGAATGGAATTCCGCTCGAGCAGAAACGAGTCACGAAGCGAGAGAAGCGACAGGGAACGCAGCGAGAAGGAGCGCGAGCGAGCGGATCGAAGAGCTCGCACGCCACCGGCTCAGACGAACAAGCGCGAGGAGGTCGCCAAGCCGATCGCGCCAAAGAGAAAGGAAACGACGGCGACGACCGCGAGCGCCGTCGACGAGGAGGTCGAGAAGAAAAAGGAGAAAAAACCGAAAGATGAGAAGAAGAGAAAGAAGGAGCACAGGAGCAGAAGCAAATCGAAGGATCGCAAGAGGCGGAAGGAGAAGAAACACAAGAAGGACAAGGAGAAGGCTCAGGAGAAGAAGCAGAAGCACAAGGAGAGCAGCGTCGCTGCCGCAGTGGCCGCTGCTGCTGCGGCTGGTGCCGCGAT
The DNA here is from genome assembly GCA_963575735.1 of Amblyjoppa fuscipennis. Lineage (NCBI taxonomy): Eukaryota > Metazoa > Arthropoda > Insecta > Hymenoptera > Ichneumonidae > Amblyjoppa > Amblyjoppa fuscipennis. Next base: position 25,564,941 of record OY754492.1, read on the forward strand.
GACGACGGAGACCGTCGCTTCGCTGAGGGACAAGAGCGCGTCGGCCGATGTCAAGAAAAGTCTCCAGGAGGCCTCGGAGAACAATCCCCGAACCGAAACGAGTCCCAAGAAGCAGCGGAAAAATCCCAGACTCGTCTCCGATCGCAAACGCAGCGTTCTCGACGAGGCCAGCTTCGAGCCCGACTACTCGGCCTCGGACTCCGATTCGGATGGCGAGGACGGAAAGAGCGCGACGATACCGTCGAAGAAGCCGAAACTCGAGGCTCCTGCTGGTGAAACGGTGTCGGAGAAGACGACGGACTTGAAACCGTCGAAGAAACGCGTCAAATCGACGAGCTCCGAGGATTATTCAACGAGCGACACGGACAGCTCCTCGAGCGATACCGACAGTTCCGAGGATTCCCACAGGAAACGAAAGAAGAAACACAAAAAGCACAAGAAACGGAAGTCGAAGAAGGAGAGCAGCACCGACTCCGACAGCTACTCTGACTCGTCGTACACGAGCTCGGACGACAGGCACAAGAAGAAGGCGAAAAAGTCAAAGAGCAAAAGTAAGCAGGCGAAGAAGAAGAAGAAGGCGAGACACAAATGACGGCGTTAGAAGTCGGGTGGGTGAGAGTGAACATGGGAAACGGACGGAGCGACCGAGCGAGTACGCACGAGGCAGGGACGAGGATAAGTTTGGATGTGAAAAACGTTTCTCGCTTCAAACATTGTTTTTTTTTTTTTTTCCCCCGATAGCGTCAGAATCCAATATCGAAGGCACTCATGAGGAATCGTCGACGTCCGCGCTCCAAAATAGCCTCGATCAACCGACGTGGATGAACAATAATTGGAGAGTCCCTTCGAACTTTACGTTATTCGATCATTAATTATTTCTTATTATCTTCAGTATTCAGCCGTTGTCTGAGATATCCAATAGCGAGAGGGGAAGGCATAAACATAGCGCCGGAGTAGTGTCCGATCGCGAAGAATCGCGATGTTTTTTTTTTATTCCTCGTTCACACACGGAAAGAAATGTGTTTCTCTCAATTAAAAGTCGATATTTCAGGTGTGATGTACAATACAGTGTACAGACAGCCAACAATTACCGAAGATACTATCTTTAACGATGAAAGAAAACCGGGCCGACAATTTAAAATAAATGAATGAAGAAGAAAAATAAAATGCAACCACTGGTAATTAATATTAAAGCTATATTGTACTTTGTAATGTCGATATGTAAAAGTAGTCTTTAAATAAAAACAGATACAAAAATTCTTTTAACAGGCAGCGTTGCAAGTATCTCTTTGGTAGCAAAAAAAAAAAAAAAGTTACAATCTCGTTTGTTAATTTAATTCCCCGAATTCGTCCTTCGTGCTGTTGGCTGTTTTCACTATCTCGACGAGGCTGAACAGCAGAGGTATTCTCTTCGTTGTCTCGTTGTCCCTGACTCTGAGATCTTGAAGCAGAAAAGATCGATCCAGCGGCTGTTTCGGGAGATTGCATTCTGTGAGGGTGAGGAGTTTTCGATTATAGGCAATTCAGAATCGTAAATTACATTTCTTAAGTTTTTCAGATCTTCTTGATTATTCTACCAGATATCAGCACCGACGAGGTATACTTGTATCCCATCCAATCCAAATACTCTCTGACAAGTTCGTTCATCACGACAACATTGCGAGGGCTTTCGACGTTGTTGATTCTGTTGGGTTTGCTCGAACCATCCAACAGCCTCATCACCTCGGTGCGCATCTCGGCCTTGAAACGCCCGAGTGCACCGTCGACCTCGAGCGAACGCCTTACCTCTGAAAATTAATTTTACATTCACTTAATTTTTTTTGCGTAAGTTTCATTTTATATTTTGTGTAAATTTCATTTTATATTTTGCACAAAGACGTTTATGGAATCGAGGTCTTACCATTGATGAAATCCTTCTCCGTCGCCATTTTCAAACAAACAGGTGCGCCTCGACAAACAGGTGCATCCCGCGATGCGATATGTACAAATACACTATATCAGGTGCGGGGAGAGACAGCGAGGCGAGGAGCTTCTTCAAATTCACTCGTACTGTTCGAAAGATGGCGGGACGGACTTAATTACCGACCGCGAAATTTGACGAAACATTTGAACACTCCGAATACGTACGAACGATATTATTTTAGCGCTTCCCTCGGGAAGTTTGTTATCCCATCAACTCGATTAATATTAAAAAAAAAAGATCGCGCACTAGCTGTCTATCACAGAAAATTGGACGAACTGTCACGCGTTTTGAGGGTGCGCCGAGTTTGTTCGCGGAATAATATAATCGGGCACGTTTATAATTGAACCTCGAGAGATCGACGACTGTCGCGCGATATATTTCTGGGCGGCACACCGCAGTTTCCGCGTATTCAATTATACCGTAAGTGCGCAGTGAGGTTCGCGGCCCGCAGGTGACACATTCGCTCGTGCCTTCATTCGCGACAGACGTCACACAAGGTTTCGAGATTTAACAAAAAAAAAAATTGTTTTTTCATTAAGAAAAAAAAAAAAAACAAATCGCGATATCCTGGTGAGGGGGGCGGAGGAGAAATTTTTAAAGAAATAATCTTCGATTCGCATCTGGCGACCTCTAATTGCCCTCGTTCTCATAGGTAAACGCGGAAATGTCGCGCGTGCGCGACCCTTTTCCTCGAGAGCTTTGAATTTTCAGCCTTGGTTCAGTCGCCCTAAGATGGACGGTGGTGGAGCGTACGGTGGTGGAAAGGCCGGAGCCCCCTTTGACCCGATTGCCTTCGTACAGAGGCCTCAGGTTATTCTGAAGGCTGTATGTTTGGTGAGTAAAGTGACAATATCGTCGTTCGTTAAAAACTTCGAGGTCCGAGGCCGGTCGGTGCGCGAATCCTCGATTTATCCGACAAACTATTGTTTCAAATGGTGGACATCGATTTGAAAGGAGAGACCCGACAGAGACGACGGTCCCCACCCTCCGAGCAACTCGTCCGCCCAACTCCCCCAACGATGGGGTTGTTCTATTGATTTTTCCGCAAATTAAAGGCGATACATCCCATAAAACATTGTTTCCCATCGTCGAACAGCACGATCGTCGATCAGCGTCGAAATTCGCGAACGTCATTCCTCTCGAAAAGTCGCGAGATTCTATTTTCCGAGCGGATTAAATGCCGGACAATCGGAGAAACTTTTTTGTCGCACGCTCGACTTCGCCCATCGACAATATCGCGCAGATGCGATATTCTCTATCCTCCCGCATCTCGCTCGCTATTCGTCAGAAAAAAAAGAAAATACTAAAAATGCTTTGATTTTTTAGCCGAGTTTTTTTTTACCCGTCTCCGACGAATAGAATTTTCATTAATTTTTTTTTCTTTTCTTGAATTGCTTTTCCAGCTATTCGCAATAATCGTCTTCGGCTGCATAAGCAGCAAGGGATATCTGGCGGATGAGACCGGCAAGGAGCACTGTCTCTACCACGACGACACGAATGCGTGTAATTATGGAGTCGGCATCGGAGTACTGGCTTTCCTGGCGTGCATAGGTTTTCTGGCCGGAGAATACCTCTTCGAGCAAATGTCCTCTGTAAAAACTAGAAAGCACTATGTTCTTCTGGATCTTGGGTGAGAATCCACGGGACAAATTGCTGCGTATGCAGTTACAGAAGAAAAAAAATGACTCTTCTCAACTATTGATATGTTTCGTGTTGCAGTTTCTCCGGCTTCTGGGCATTCCTCTACTTCGTAGGATTTTGTTACCTGACCAATGCATGGAACAGGTCGGAGACACCCAATGACAACTACGGAGTCAATAACGTGCAGGCTGCCATAGCTTTCTCATTTTTCTCAATCTTCACCTGGGTGAGTCTATTCTGCGATCCGCCTTTTTCTAGGAGCTGTACGTTTATCCTGTTGTCGTCTCGTATACCGATTGATTCTGTACATCGGTTTCCTCTCTCTGATAAAATTCAGTAATATCCATCCTGTAGTCCCAATCCAATTAAAAATTTTTTTTTCTCTGGGAATAAATGGATTTTTTATTTTTTATTATTTAAATTTCAGGCGGGTAGTGCTTGGTTCGCATTCCAGAGATTTAAGCAGGGAACAGAGGCCGCGTTTGCGCCGAGCTACGAGGCGGATCCGTCCGGTGGTGCGGGATACACGAGTTATCCCGACGCCACGGACGCGGCTTACCAAGAGCCGCCGTTCGCTCAGCAACAGCAGCAACAGCAGCAGCGAGGTATGAGCGAATTCCAGGCTCCCGCGTACTGAAGCGGCCCTCGTAGTTGTAACCGGAATATAACATATATTTTCAAAGTTATGCACAGCGAGCTATCGACGTGGGACGACGTTCGATTTAAATAATTATGCTCGGACGATTGTTCGTCTTCGCATTGACCCTAGTTTAATTCGTTTCGAGGAAATGGACAAAAAAAAAGAAAAGAAAAGTTACACCGATATATCCCGGGTCCCCCATTTGTTCCTTACGTCTAATAGTCTCGTCATTTGTGTAGCTCTCGATTAAATATTCGTCGTCGTTCTCTCCAGATTATATATACGAAAACAAACAAAGCAAACCAAAAAAAAGTATATATATATAAACAGACATATATATATATTATAAATATTGTCGTCGATTTGCCGATCGAAGTAGGTTTAGCCAAACGTCCTTGCTTTTATATATATACTAAAAATTTGGACATGTCCGTACTTAACCGATTTAACGAGTAATAACAATATTTTACGACGATAGTTAGTTGTACACTCGAAATGGAACGACAGGCCTCATAAAAAAAAAAAAAAGTAAAGAGAAGTAACAAACAAAAAGAATATCGCCTTCAACCGAACCCGTCGTTCGGTTTAACGGCGATTATAAGATAGATAGACTTCGGAAAGTGTTCCAGCGTTATTGTATTATCGGGATTCTATTAGAAGTATCCGAGCACTACTTAGCCGCGTTTCCTTCCCTAAAAACGATGACGAATTTTCTTTCCAATTCACGTTTGGCCACTATTGACGGATCGCTACCACAGCAGTAATGAAAAAAGCCCCACCTGGTTGCCCGATCTCATATCGAGAGAATCGATTAATCACACGTTAACAGAGTACGCTATTGCGTTGCGCTTAATTTACGCTTATGCTTTCTCAAAACAAAAAAAAATAACACAGAATGTGGAAGAAAAACAATATGGAGAGGAGAAAAAACGAAAAAAGCAGGCATCAACGTAACAAGGACAAAAAAAAAGAGAGAAGAGACCGTGAATAGTTTGTTGCGGTACAATAATTCAGCATTGTACCACGAATCATTGATTAATTTATTGTCAAACATTCGCATAGAGTACGATTACGAATAGTGTGTATCTTATGAAGTCAGGAACGTCGTGTCCGGATTAGTTGATACTACGTATATTAGCTCATGGATTACCGTAACATGAGAGAAGCGATTTAATTGAGAAAAAAAAAAAAAAAAGAAAAAAACAAGCCCACATATTAGCTCGCGCAACGAGACACTTCCGCAAAAGGCAGAAATATAGAAGAACCCGTTGTTTTCCGGTTGTCTCGAGAGATCGTGAGACACGCCCCTCGAGACAGCGTGAAAATGATAATTTAAAAGTACGCTGCGTAGTAAGATACTTTTAAGCGACGACTCGTTTAGAGTGCAGCGTTTCAGCCGAGTCGACTAATGATACTTAATGCATACATACAAGATAGTTAATCTTGCATTTATCGTAGTGAAATAAACGAAGTGTGACCGACGAGATCGCTCGCCGGTCTTATTAAAGAAAGAAAAAATAAAATAAATTGTTCTAGGCTCGCGTTAAGAGACACGGGGAGGGTAAAGCCGCGAAAGAGATCTCCGACGATTGTAGCGAGCAGCCGACGAACGATATAATATTCCATTCGCAAAATGAAATTTATCATTTTATAGATCGTGCATATCTAACGAAAGTCGAAAGACAACCAAACGCCAAATGATTGTTTTTCGATTTAAAAAAACAATTACGTAGTTGTAATGATATTAAAAAAAAAAAACCATTAGTGTTATCAATTGCTTCTAGTCATACGCTATGAAACACAAAAACGGTCACACACACACAGAGACAACACGCAACGGACTATATTAACAGAAACTAAAAAAAAATACGACCTTCGATTCGAATTATTTGTACATTTTCTTTTTCTTACCATAGACGTTAAGTTGTATATTGGTATAATCGTGTAACTTGTGTCGCAAACTTGGACTCTGCGCGTCCGCTCGTAACGACAACAACAACAACAACAACAAAAAGTATAATATTTGATGTGTATAATCAAGCAATAGGCGCGGCGCGTTAAAGCCCAAAGTGTGGTGACTGTATGAATGTAATTCATGTAATCTCCGGTAGTATTATTTGAATCGCGGTTATATGTAGATCAAGAAGAATGTATTTGAGTATTGAACAAAAAACGAAACAAAAAAAGAAAAAAAAATGAGGGGGGCGGGGACTACTGTAGCTGTATGATACGTGCGGATGAGATGCAGCCACCTACTTCAAATTGCATATAAATGTTACCATCTATCGTGTTAATTCTTCTGCTCGTTGTGCTTTCTTTCTTTCTCGTCGAACCCAACCCATCTCCCTGACATCTTACTGGAACGAAAACGAGGTAAGAGCATATTATAAATTGGAAGGGAAAGGAGAAAGACTGGAGGACAGGAGGATCGTTGCGGAGCTTCGTCAGCACTTTCGATCGCCGCAGAGGCACGTTGAAGCTTGCGTCGAAGCTTGCTCTTTAAAAAAAAAAAAAAAAAACACGAGACGAGACAAGTTGCCAGTGCAAACTTCTCCGGCTTGCCTCATTGGCGTAGACGGGCCGCGGGTATTAACTACAAATTTTTCAACACGTGTGCAATTCGCCGCCGCTTAGACGTCCGATACAACCACGCAGACTTCCGGTTATACCGCGCACGATACTGTTTGTAATTTTGCTCTATATACATACACACACACACATATATATATATAGTGTCTTGCACATAGTTTGACTCGATAGCTAGTTTGAAAGAAAGTAGAAAAAAGTTATTCTTACCGATACCCTTTACCGAGTGATACTCGAGAGTCTATAAATATTTTCAAAAAAACAATACAGGTGCAGAGTACGTCCTTTCCGCTTTGTATCCTCGTTTCTCTTCGAAGTTCTAGCAGAACTGAAAAAAAAAATATACAACGAAGGAGGAGGGACCGCGGAGGGGAAACGGAAAAACATCGGCCAGAATTTCACGTTTTTTTTTTTACGCAAAGGATATAACACCGAGTACGGTTGATTGTCGGACGGAACCACCGTGCGATATAACCTTGTTTCTCCTCCGCGAGAGATTGTGTCACACCGAACGCCAACATCTGTTCGCTCGGGCTGTTCATATATTTTTGGTCATACGAATCTATTTTCGTATATCGTAACACTTGGGACGAGGACGGAGGAGCACTTTGAGAAGGTCGTAAACTATGTCCGACCAACGATAACCTGTTAAGATTTCGGATTTCGGGAATTACGAAGATACTTTTCTTTTTTTTTTTTTTTTATATGTCTCAAGGACAAGTTGGTCGCGGTTACGCTGTTTCTCGAGACAAAAAAATTCCCAAAAAAACTCCATTGTAATCACCGCGCAAATGTTGATATACACGATCGATACATAATCCCGCAAGTTGCGCGACTTGACAGTAAAATAATATTTGTTAATTGTTTTTTTTTTTTTTTTTGCACGCCAGGCCTCCAGAGGTGAATCCCGTTGAGATGTCGGAATCCAGAGAATCCAGAGACGTAAGCAGCAACGCCTGTGTTGTATGCTACAGGGACGTGGAGATTTACAGCATAGGCCTGTGCGAACATCCCGTTTGTTACGAATGCAGTACAAGAATGCGAGTTCTGTGTCAGCAGAACGAGTGTCCGATATGCCGTCAGGACCTGCCGAAAGTTGTGTTCACGAGGGTTGTCAAACCTTTCCGTCATCTGAGACGGAGCAATCTGTTCGACACCAGATACAACATATACTTCGACAGCCCCGACATACAGGAGAAATTTACCATGCTCCTCGCCCACGCTTGTTCCATTTGCGAAGAGAAACAGGTATTCTCCAGTTTCAACGGCCTCAAGGATCACATGAGAAGACAACACGAGTTGCACTATTGCGATCTTTGCGTCGAAAACTTGAGGGTAAGCGAGTCTTTTCCAAGCTCCAACTATTTATTTATTAATTTACTTGAATATACTGCAGTCGTAGACTCTGAGTCACTCAACCAATTTAAGAACAGGTGGGACTGCACATGTTCACATGAAATTTAATTCATTCACTTTGATGCAGATTTCATAAGTGTTACACTTCCTTTTCTGTGAATTTTAATAATAATAATAATAATAATAATCATATATGGGACATGCCCTTTTTACAGATACGTACAATAGTGGGAAAACACAGCGGGTGGTAGATAAAAAAAAAACATAAAGATAGCGTGTAGTAGGAATGCAGTTAGATTCACGAACAGAACTGCCTGGAAATAATGCCTAATGGAATAATGCCTAATTTCTCATCTATTAATATTCTAATGCAATAATCTTAATACAAATCCAATTTCACTTGTTATGTATTACAATTAGTTAATCTAATTAATTTCTTCTCATATCCCGAATAAATAAATACATATTATTTATTATTATGTACAGAAAGTAAGTTTTCACTTTTTAAATCTGCTTCTATATAAATGCTCTGCACGTATAAATGTATACATCAATTTAGTTTTGATTATACTCATTGAATCTGCTTCAATTACATCACTATTTCCACAGGAAATAATGGTGAATAACTTCCCATTTTTTGTTACAGATATTTTCGCTGGAGAGGCGCTGCTACACGCGTTCGAATCTGACCCAGCATCGGCGAAAGGGCGATCCAGACGACAAGAGTCACAAGGGCCATCCTCTGTGCGAGTTTTGCGACCAGCGTTACATGGACAACGACGAGTTGTTCCGTCATCTGCGCCGCGATCATCTCTACTGTCATTTCTGCGACGCCGACGGCTTTCACCACTACTACAATTCGTACAGCGATCTGCGGGATCACTTCCGGCAGGAGCATTATCTATGCGAGGAGGGAACGTGCCTTGAGGAAATGTTCACGAGCGTCTTTCGCACGGACATCGACATGAAGGCGCACAAAGCTTGCACGCACGGCAAGCATCTGGGCAAAGCGGCGGCGAAGCAAGCCCGAACGTTGGAATTGGAATTCACTCTCGCTCCGAGAGGCGACAATCGAAACAGTCGAAGAATTTCCGGCGGGGTCGGCGTCGGTAATACCGGAAGTGGCGGCGGGAGTTGTAACGTTCCCGGTCCATCGGCGAGCTCGCGAAGGCCCAGAGATTACAACGGCCGAGAGCAGCAGCAGCACGGATCGTCGGGTCTCGGAGGCAGGGATTATCTCCCGGACAGCGGAGATTTCGGTGGTTCGGCCAATCTTCCGTTGGAAACGGAGATCGCGGCGTTCGTGAAACAGCCCGATGTTCGGAGCAACGAGGAGTTTCCATCGTTGGGCAACGCCTCGCCGGTGATACCGAATCTGGGCCAGAGCCGAGGTCGCAGGAACTTGACGATACGCGGCAGTTTAAAGCCTCAGACACTGGCGATAACGGACGAAAATTTTCCAGCCCTCGGACCGGAATCCGGCATCGCCGGTGCGACGTCGGCGGCCGGGATATCGAAAACCGTTAATCTCAGCGTTTTCAGCAGCAACAAAACGGACTCGGGCAACTCTCAGCGTCCGCAGAGTGCGGCGCCGAACGTATCGATACACGTTAATCACAAGACCGACGGTACGGTGACCACTCGGGTTTCCGGTCCGAACATCCGCATAAGGCCTACCCAGCGCTCCTCGATGGACTGCGACTTTCCGGCTCTGGGCAGGTCGAACCCGTCCGCCGGCGCGAGCTCGAGCAACTCGAACACCGGTCAGTGGACCAAGGTAACTTGCGTGAAGCAAGCTCCAGCACCAGCTCCGAAAGCGAAAAAAGTATCGCCATCTCCGTTCGCCGAGTTTCCACCGCCTCTGCCTTCGTCCGACGATTTTCCCAGTTTGGCGAAACCCGCGGGTTCGAAAAAACAGCTCTCCATAGCCGTGCTGCCACAGCAGTCGACCTGGCATCATCCACCGCTCAACGGCGACAACAACCAGAAGGGCGCCGGTGACGCGACGAAAGGAAAAGCCAAGAAGAAAAAGGTCAAACAACAGTCGAGCGGCAACAACTCTAGCAGCAACGAGTCCACGAGCTCGAAGTCGAATTCCAATCAGACCGCTGCGAAGAAGAAGGAAGGCGAGCGAGCTTGCAAGGCGGATGAAATTTTGCAGAAGAACGGTAACAGCGGAAACTCGAGTACGTCGAAGAGAAACGAAGAGGAGACGATGGACGTCGGGAAGAGCGGCGATTCGTCGAAGAGAAAAGAGTCCGAACGGTCGAAGAAGGAGAGGAGAAAAGCTCCAAGCAGCCCGACCATCGAGCAGATTACCGTTAACACGTCGAAACCGGACAAACAATCTACGATGGAGACGATGAGCAGCGCGGCCGAGAGTAACAAGAACAATTCGGACACGGTGCCTAGAAAACGCTCCGAGCTCAAGATCGATAGTTTGAATTCGACGAACAACAACAAGTACGGTATGGAGGAGGAATTTCCGGCGCTCAAAGGCACCAAAGCAGCGGCGGCAGCAACAACAGCTGGAGGCGCAGGAGGTGGCAAAACGACCGGAAAATTGACGACTCCCCCGCCGGGTTTCAGCACGGCGACTCCCCCGCCGGGTTTCAGCACGGCGACTCCGCCGCCTCCCGGTTTCGCCGTCAGGCTCAACAGCAACGACAGATCGACGAGACACGACGGCGGTCTGACGTTCACAAACAGCTCCGGCGAGAGTTACTCAATTCTGCCGAACAACAAAAACGAGCCTAGCAAGATTTACATGTACGCACCGCCGCCGGATTTTCAGACGCGTAACAAGAGTCTCGTGGCGAAAGTAATGGAGGTACTCGGCGAGGAGGAGCCGATACAAGAGTTTCGTTATCTCAGCGGATTGTTTCGTCAGGGCGCCCGCAGCGCCGAGGACTATTACATACGTTCCCGAAACGCGATGGGCCTGAGCGCCTTCGAGACCGTTTTTCCTGAGATACTCGTGCTCTTACCCGACATAAGCAAACAGCAGGAACTATTCGAATTGCACAAGCGAGAGGTTGGCGGTAAAGTAAGATCGCTGGAGGCTTGCTCGACTTGCGGACAGATTTTAAAGGCTGGCTCCGATCACAAAGCCCACTTGTCGAGTCACACGATGGAGAATCATTTTCCAGCTCTCGGCGATGCATCGACCACACAGCCATCCACCACTTGGGTACGCAAGGGCGTTTGATCTGCGAGTGGATAGATTTTTTTTTTTCACAAAAAAAATCTCACCTTTATCGTCAGAGTGTGCGTTAAAATCACGTCGTATCCGAAACGAAAATTCGATCACGTATTCATTGCAGCGCACGTAACGTTCACGTAGACGTGTTTTATACGTAGAGAATGCGACCAAGCACATCGTCCAATTACCAATGTACATAGATACGTTATAACGAACAAGCAACGCGACTAACGAAATACTCTTTTTACAAACTTCGACTTGTACGGAGTTTTCGCCGAGTTAATTCGCCAACGACGCTAGCCGAATTACACGGTCTCATCGAACTTTAAGAAAAAGAAATTAAAATAAAATAAAAGCCGGAGCGACTCCAACTGTAAAAAAAACAAACAAACAAACAAACGAAATTGTTCGATACGTTGTAAGTAATACGTATGTACCTCCGAGATGTACTGTTTTGTACAAATAATAAAGTTATGTAAGAATGGGTTCATCATTAATATTTTCGTTTTTTTTAAATCCTCGAGCAATTGTACACCGGAAAGCGCTGATGTTAATACCTTATTAGATTTATTCCAGTGCCTCAACGGCTAGTTTATCAAGATACAAACGATTATCCATTAAAGACAAGTTTATCATGATTCGCGGGATCGACGATGACGCTGAACTCGCCCAGCAGCTCTATCCATACAATAAGTAACATATTTTTTTCTGTTGTTCTTTTCTCAATTTTCCTTTCATTACAATATACCCGCATCTTAAATCATAGACGTACTAAAATTACTATTCTTAGAGATGTATTTATTCAATCAACATGATCATACAAATCGCCTTTGCGGCGTTCGGTGCTCTCGACCGTAAAGTCCGAGATGAATTTGTTTTTTCTTTAACTCTTACAATGAGATTGTTTGGAGATTGGAGGGTGGGGGAGGGGTGTGCAGAGAAGGAAGAATAATCGCGCGAAGGCGCTCCCGTTTAAAGAAAAAAAAAAAAAAAAAAAACGAACGAAAAACGAAAAAGAACGTAACGTCGAAATACAGGATGGCTCACCGATTCGCCCACCAAAATAGTCAGTATGTTTTGTGTGTGTCTGTTTGTAAGTTTAAAGTCCGAGCGCAGGATTCTTGGTACCAAACGACGTTTCTCAGTGGGACGAACATCAGTATGAGAGATTCGGCTCCGTGAAGGTGTCAGCGGTCACGAATCTCCGTAGAAAAATCCTTCGCGATCGTGCAGCGAAGATATCCCAGCTCGGCTTGGCCAGCTCGCGAAAAAATTACTCTCCGTCGTTTGGTAAGCGCAGGGTTTTCAGCGAGGACGATTATTCGGTTGCTCTATCACTTTTTGGCGAGTTCGTTACTGAGCCAGTCGAGTCCCTCGTAGAGTCCCTGTCCCTGGGTTGCGCACGTACTCTGGATGTACCAGTGACGACCCCTGAGAGCATTCAGGCCGAGCTTGTCGGTGAGCTCAGCGGCGGACATGGCGTTCGGCAGATCCTGCTTGTTGGCGAACACAAGCAGAACGGCATCTCTGAGTTCATCCTCCTTCAGCATGTTCGCCAGTTCCTTCTCGGCCTCGGCGATTCTCTCGCGATCGTTGCTGTCGACGACGTATATGAGACCCTGGGTGTTTTGAAAATAATGCCTCCAGAGAGGACGAATCTTGTCCTGACCGCCTACGTCCCAAACGGTGAAGCAGATGTTTTTGTACTCGACTGTCTCGACGTTGAAACCGATCGTCGGTATCGTCGTCACGATCTCGCCGAGCTTAAGCTTGTAGAGAATAGTTGTTTTACCGGCGGCGTCGAGACCGACCATGAGAATTCTCATTTGCTTTTTGCCGAATAGACGGGTCAGCAAACTGCTGATTGTCAAACCCATCTTTGTGGATGTGCGTTTGCGTGTTCCTGGCTCAACGATATGTGTGTATATATATGTTTATATATATATGCGTACTTGTGGATTACGAGGTGCGTGGCGCGCCGAACCTCAAATAAATAACTCGACCTTCCGCGATATAATCGTTGGATAGCCTGGCGTGTTGTTTTTTAATGCGCCGAGCTGTTACGATTAAACGATCCTCCCGGTTGTTGGTTTCGCACTATCGACGAGATTGGAAACGCCCTGGGTTTATTATAACGCCGAACGGATTTTTCGTTCTTGAATCCACCTTGACGTGCAGCCCCCCCACTCGCATCGACGACGACGTGGTCGAAATATTTCCTCGACACGTATCTTTACGGATGACAAATACCTCGGCCAATACGTACACTATTGTTCTGGACCGTGCCCGTGGCTCGGTGCGGCTTCTTCTGCTCGTCGGATACCAAAACGTAAACGTCACTTCCAACTCGTTGGACAGCCGCCGTCGTCGTTGTTGTCGTCGTACTTTCGTCCCGTCCGGTTTCGGCGAGTTGCCACTGGGCCCCCAACGGTATAAAGGTGTTGTTGACTGATACCCGATGTACCGGAAATAGCTGGCACTACCGGCGCAATTGGCGGCTTATCTGCGAAGCTTTCGAATTCTTCGTATGGAAATAATCAGATTTTATCAGACGTGCGTAACTATAAAGTACCGAGACATTAGTATAACGTTCCTTGCACACGAAACAACGTGTGCAATTTGCTGTCACACAGACGTGCCGGTCAGACATGAATACGCGAATGTTAAACAGTCGCTGCTGTGTGTGGATACAGCACGGTCTGCTGTATTCCACATGTAGTTTCGTGGATGAAAACGGAGTAATAATTCACATCAACTTAATGACTATTTTACAGACCTTAAGGGCATGTGGCACATACTCAGTCGGTAACAAATCGCCTTCCCTATTTTCTCTAACACGATTGATACGGCGAGCAAAAACAAATTAGGTTTTCATACTTATGTCTATTGACTACAAAAACCTAATTTGATTTTGGTCGAAGCATCAACCATCACGAAGAAAATAGGGAAAGCGATTTTTTACCATCGGAGCATCGTTACATGTATATCACATGCCCTTAAGTCTCTCTCGTATGCAAAAAGTAACGTCTTTTGATTTTCATAAAGGGCCTGGACTTCCGATTTTCAAAAGGGGCGAGTTTTCATATTAGATTTTCGAATATCGAATAGTTGGACGACTGCGCTTGAGAGAAAGTTCAAATATAATTTGTCAACCGGAAGTGACGCACCGGAAATACGTCATTTCCGGTTTGAAATTTTTTATTGTTCAACCGGAAGTGATGTCACACCCGAAATATGTTACTTTCGGTTTGAAAATTGCCACAAAATCGGCCTCACAGCGCCATCTGCAGTATAAAAGATTCACATACATGTGTTCCTCTTCAACCTAGTTACTTTTTGTATGAAATGATTATTTGCTGAATTGAGTTTGTCGTAAATGGTACCCTACCACCTGGTTTAGTGCCCGGCGAGTCTCCCAACGAAACCGACCATTTTTTTTCAAAACTTTATCTCGTCATCGACTTCACAAAGGTTTTAAAATTCGATTGACTTCATATGTATATCCCTTCGTCGCTCATTTTCCGCCGAATAATGACAAGCGCATCACGGCTGTCTCGCTCGACCCCGCTGAACATTCTTTTCGTCCTGTGATTTTGTTCTGTGACACACGCATCACCAATCGTGCCATAGATAATGTAGTCGCTGTCGTCAACGTTTTACGCCGATACATTCTCACGTGCCCCGTTGAAACAACCGTAATACAAATAAATCGAAGTTCGGTCCAGCCTACCGTAAATGATATTGAATCGTTTCGAAGCATTGGAGAGAACCGTCTCTCGTTAGGCTACTTCGCGTTACGACCGCAACTTGGTTATGTTGCTCGATCGTGAATTAGCAAAAAAAACCCTTAATGCGTACTTTTTTTCATACCCCGATCTGCCTGTTTCAACAATATCTTTCGTTTTCAGAATACCCAGATAGACCGAAGTAAAAACAAAAAATCTGCAATGGTGGTCAAGGGGCTAGTCGCTTCAATAATTCAGTTCCTGACGCAGCAGCTCGAGGAGGGAGACATTACAGCCGATTCGCGTGAGAGCCTCGAAGTCGCGATACAATGTCTGGAGAGCGCTTACAATGTCCAAGCGTCCGATTCGCCTGCCAACTTAAATCTGTACGCTATGTACAAAACAGCCGTGGAAAATAACAGTCCGAGTATAAAGAGAGAAGCGACCGCCGAGGAGAAAGTCGAAGCCGAGAGGCTCAAGAACGAAGGCAACAACTTCATGAAGGAGGACAAACCTCAAGAGGCCCTTCAGAGTTACACAAAGTACGTTGATTTAAAATATTTATGATTTATATATTTCTTTATTTGAATATACGGGGCATACAATTTTTTACAGATAACATACAATAGTGAGAAAGCATAGAGTATAGTAGACAAAAAAAACAACAATGCGGAAAGATAGATAGATAGATTAATAGATGGCATTTATTGTACATTACGATCTGAGGTCCTCTAGGCACGTCAGCCAAACAACGATAACTGCACGTAATAACTAACTGCTAAGTTAATAACTGTCTAATACTAAAAGTGATTACTTTTAGTTAGTTTATTTTTAGTGCATTCACTGAAAATAAACTGCATAGAAATAAAATAAACTACCACGCTAAGAGAGAAACCATGCATGATCGAAAAGAAATACAGTAGATATCGTGTAGTAGTGATGCAGTTACATTTAAGGATGGATCTGATATATATGTATATACATATATACATTGTTAATGTTTCATTACGTGTTAAAATGTACAAATGAATGCTTATTCAGGATTTAGAGAAGTTACAGAAATAAGTTAATTTGCGTTTTTCTCCACTCTAAATACTGTCCCACTGATTACTGATAATTATGCAATGTATACAAACTCAGGATTCAGATGATTTTTTGTTTATCCAGAGCAATAGAGTTGGACGGCTCCAAAGCTGTGTACTATTGCAACCGAGCCGCAGTGCACAGTAAAATGGGTTTTCATCAGCAAGCCATCAAGGACTCGCTCACTGCTCTCTCGATCGATCCTTCGTACAGCAAGGCATACGCGCGAATGGGTCTGGCTTACTCGAGTTTGGATAAGCACAAGGAGGCTAAGGAGTGCTACCAGAAGGCCAGCGAAATGGAGCCAGAGAACGAGTGTTACAAGAACAATATTCAGTTGGCGGAGGAGAAACTGGCTCAGCAAGGAGTCAGCAATATGGGTTTATGTGGACCGGGGGGATTGGCCAACATGGATCTATTGTCGATTATCGGAAATCCGGCTTTCGTCAACATGGCCCAACAAATGATCACAGATCCGGAAATGCGAAATATCATGAGTTCCATGACGAGGGGCGATGTACTGCAGAGCTCTCGCATGGAAGCTCTCATCGAAGCGTGAGTGTCGATAAAATGCGTTTAAAAAAAGAGAAAAAATCGAAATTATACTAATAAGTTTTTGAAAATCGTTAGGGGCGGCCGATTGGTCGACGAGATACAGACGGCGAATCCCGAGCTGTATGAGACTCTGAGACGCCAAATGCGAGGACCGAACGATCCCGAGCCGCCGCATAAAAATTGAAGAGGTAACGCGGAGTCGAAGATTTTTTTGTAAATCCCTGTCAACAACACCGTTTACGAAGGAGGTGGATGAACGATTCAGGACCTCGACCGTACAAGCTTTGATAAACAAAAGAAAGACGTATCATGAGGCAAAATTATTAAGTTTTTATCGCGTCAGTGCTCCAAGTATCGCTCGATCTGAGGGTTCTTCTTTTCTTTTATGCGAGAAGCAACCTTTTTCTTTCGCCCAATTAGTAATACGTCACGGTCACGATAACATGATAACCTATGGACAAAAAAAAATTATGTAAATTTTCTAGATCATTTTTTTATCACTGTGCCCCGTGTGTGTTTGGTATCCGTTCTCGGATCTCCTTCCCCCCCCCCCCCCTGTCCCCTCGTTTTTTCGATCGATATTTGTCCTAAAGCTCGGTGCTTCAAAGCACAATTTTAAATGTAAAATTAATCTCAAAGAATTGTTCTCTAACGAGACGCTCGATCGTCGTACCAATGTACGATATTATACATTAAAAAATAGCAGTTATTCCATACGTAATTTGATGAAATCATGATAAATGCCCCAAATGCCCGAGAAAGGTAAGTGTGGCCGATTACGATATTATAGGCTGTCATAAGTAGGCTGCCACCAATATTATGTTCTACAATAAAAAGCTATGAAAGTTAAACCGAAATATAACGATGTATTACAGCATTATTTTGCATTATAACTGTGCCTCCCCCTCTCGCATTCTTTTTTATTCTCATCCGCAAGTGTATTCGCACTTACTCGAAATCATCGGTTCGTGCGCAAATAGCAGTTCCTTTAGGAGTTTCATGACATGCTCGAGTGGCGCTCGAACCGTCCAATTCGGATAGCAAAACAGGGATGAATCATCGATGGAAGAGAAACATTCGCGTACTTGGAAATTTACTATCTCTTCAATGGAGAGTACAATGGGAATTGCAATTACTTTAGTCAATCGAATTAATGGATCTTTCGGATCGCCGGTATTAATGCGCGTGGTTAACGCATCGGGTACGAACGTTATGCGTTCGGCGAGCGATGTTTTAACATAATAAAAATAAAATTCTACCGTAACCGCGAAGGACAAACGATAAAGCTATCAATAGACAATGAACGAATCCAAAGTCCTTTCTGACTCACTGAGCCTCGAATCTGATTGAGGATACAGAATTGTCACACGATAATGCGACTCGGGAGAAACGGGAAGGATCGCGATGTCGAAGATCTCTCTCTCCCACCCTCGCAATCGGGCTCTTATCGCGGGGCCCCGAGCCTCGCCGCGACGGTCCTGAGACTCGTTCCTCCCCCTCCACTCGCGAAGCTTCCCGACACTCAACAGATTGAGGTGTGGCCACAGAAGGCAGCCATTTTCTTGACTATCTGTCGCTAAAGGTTTCAGGTAAATACGCAATTACTTCATAAATATTGCTGATTGGCAGTTTGGTGCAAGGGTGTGCTGTGTTGTGTGCTACCGTATTTGTTAGCGGATCACAAAGTTAGTTTTGTTCTTCGTCGTTGATTGGAAAAAAAATATATATATATATTGAAACAAAAAAAAAAAACGAAGACTGTCGGTCAAAGAGGAAGGGGGATACTCTTGTCCGTGCGAGAAGCTGGAGGAGTGCCATGCGTTGCGAATCCAAAGGATCTCATCGAACGACAGCTATTTAGGACTTAGCGTCTCCTACGTTGTGCATTGACGGGTTTTCTCGTCGAATTGAGAGAGTTGATTGTTGGATATATTAACCGCAATTGTTTCACGACACGTACGGCGAGTTTAGTTAAGTAAGTACATCGTCACCGAGGCACTAGACCCCAGCGTCGCCATCCTACCGCACCCCCCTCCCCCCCCCCCGAGATCCCGGGAAATCCGCTGTCTCTCTTTTTTTTTTCTCATCCATTTGCACAATTTTACCGTCGTCGTTTTTTAGGCGGCGGTGCATCTTTTTTTTTTTTGGTTCTGTTATTTCCGACGCTCCGACAGTATCGTTGGGTGGATCGCGTACGCGCCGGTATATCTTGACACGCAAACTTGGGCCTGTCTTCTCGTCGATTTTCGGTTCGATTCTCGCGTCACCGTTCGAACGTCGAGCAACAGCCGTCGCTCGTCGGTTGTCCGACTCCGGACGGTAAACAAAAAAAACCAAAAAAATCCACCGTCCCGTTCGTCTTTGCGATTCTCGGTGATTCGTCATTACTTATTCGTCACTCTCACAACGAGATACGACTGTTCGTTGGGCGTTTGTGGAAAAGACAAGAAAAAAATAACCAACCAGCAAAACAAGATTATCGCTGGTAGCGGGCTGTGCAAAGTGCATTTTTTTTTTTTTGGTACTGCCAAACAGCTTGCCACCCCGGATGGGGTGGCTTGATTCTCGCAGGCACAGTTTTGCACTGTCGTGGCCCAGAGTCGCCCTGCCTTTTGGTTCGATCCACGGATCTGGAGACCCGCATGCGTACCTCAACGAAGCATAGATCTATTCTATGTATCATTCCCCATTATTGAGTCGCTGCATCGATCTCCAAAACAAATAGAATTACTCCGCCGAGCAATCCTCAACGAACGAGGCAAATTCTCAGACAAAAATTTATTGGGCTGTCTATAGACGTTCGACAATAATCTTCGGTATCCGCTTACTAATGGGGGCGGAAACTCCGTCGCTGACCAGGATGCTCGCCTTGTCGTACAGTTATTTCCACGAATCTTATATCTTATCTCTTGCGCGTATTTTGCAAAGACTATGACTCGCCGTGACCTCTATCTTACAAATTAACATTCTCGGAAGTGACTTCACTGATCGATCCATCGACATGTCTAAAGAAAAAAACATAGTCCATGCATAAACATAATACAGTTCATGTCAATTGGATACTCAGACTGATACTCACACATACTCACAGTCACTCACACATACTCACAGTTACTCGCGCATACTCAAAATTACTCGCACATGCTCACAGATACACACAGTTACTTACAAATACTCGCAGATGTTGGCATATAGTTTGGTCCTATTGCATAACAAATTCATTCATTCATTTATACTCACAGTTACTCACACATACTCAAAAGTACTCACACATACTCACAGTTACTCACACATACTCAAAATTACTCACACATACTCATATACCTACAGTTACTTACAAATACTCGCAGATGCTCGCATATACTTTGGTCCTATTGCATAACAAGTTCATTCATTCAATTATACTCACACATACTCACACATACTCACACATACTCAAAATTATTCACACATACTCACAGTTACTTACACATAGTCACAGATACCCACAGATACTCACATATACTTGCACACAGTCTCAGATACTTACACGGATACTCACTCATTCTCACAGATACTCAAAGATGCTCATACAGGATACTCACTCAGATACTGCGAGCGCGCGAGCCAACACGACTGTTAATACATACAATAATGCTTAGTGAAACATAAGAATCGTATATAAGCGCACAAGATTCCTGGGAGAGAGTTGTACACGTTTGTGATCCGTATCATTTACAATTAAACAAATTTATTAAATTTTTTTTTTTAAATTTATAATTTACAATCGATGTACGGTGTAACAATGCATGGCTCGGTGAAACGAGAGGTCTCGTGCGGTTTGTCGCGGGTGAGCACCCATAAAGCGAAGCTAACGCAACCTTGGTTATGCCGTCCTCACCTTATGACTCGAGTTATGTATCGGCGACGCGACCAACGATCGCGGCCTCTCGATGGAATTTTTCGTGTCCTCTGCATGTCCTTTTGAAAGAGTGGACCGCACAGTGGTGTTAAGAAATTACATGAAAAAAAGTAACCGGAAATACACGTCCAATATCTTCACGCTGGCAGACAATAATCAAATATTCGGTATCCGCATGCTGAAACTATGAAAATACGAACTGTCGAACTACCGTACGAATTAGTGTATCAGATTAAAAAAAAATATATTATACTCCACGAGCGTTTTTGAAAAATCAATTACACCGAAGGTTTGAGCTTTTGCGCTTAAAAAAAAACAAAAAAAATAAGTTTGAATAGCACAGAGTTAGTTAAATGTCTTCTATGTGGAAGTATTATTGTTATTGATGATTATATAAAAAAAAAATAATATATATACATATATATATATTTTGGCTATGCGAGCGACAGTCCTTTCTACACGTATCTCTCTTTTTATCACACCCGCATAAAAAATATAATAATTCTGTTGTGGTATTAGAATTCATCTCGCAGCTCTCTACCCGTTCTAACATCCAAACTGTCCACTTAAAACAGAGACGCGGAAAGAAAGACTAAAAACATGGGATGCATTTGGGGCCAAAACCTCGGCCCAGACGATACGGGGTACCCTGGATCAGGTACGACCCAGTCTATATCCTTTAAAGCTTCCACCCTTCGTAGGTTGCTAAAGACTTCGGAGTTTGCCAATAGACGAATTAACGGAGAAATCATTTAATCACGAATTCGATAGTAAATAAAACGTAATAAATTATATTCACATAAATGTAGTTTTGAAAGAAGCACTGAATTAGTCGAAAACGCGATAGATCGTCGCGACAATGTCCGAATTATATCTAACGGAAGTTTTGCTGCAACTTTTAAATTGTCTAACAAATTAAATTTTTTTTTTTTTTTTTTTTTTTTTTTTTATGTACATAATAAAATATCGAGACTTATAATTAAAAACGATGGAAAAAAAAAAAAAAAAAAAAAAAATCAGTACGATCGGAATGGAGCACGATAAATAACTCTACTCACTTTTAATAATAAATGTAAGGCGAAGTGAGGCCCTCACGATACCCCTCAATCGTTTCCCGGCTTGTCGGCATGTAGATCGATCTATGCTTCAGCCGTTTCTCTTAGCTCGCGTCCCAAAGTTGACATTTTTCAGGAGCCACAAAGACGAGCGCTGTAGGATATCAGGAAAAATAGACTCATTGATCGGAGGACTATCTCTATATACATATATATATATCACTCTCTCTCTCTCTCTCTCTCTCTCTCTCTCTCCGAAGTAAATTCCGTCATCTCTGAAATCCCGTAACTACATTTGTTCTTTACTTTAAGGCTGTGCATGACCATTTCTGAATATATTTTTCAGTGACCATGAGGCGTGTACATATATAGATCACAGTTACCAAGTTACTTTGTTCGACCTTGGTTGGTTATCTTTGTGTGCACCAATCTTTTTTTTTTTTTTGTCATAGCGTAGATCCCTCTAACGTTATGCGTAAATTAACAAAAAAAAAAAAATAAACAAAAATAAGCCTTAACAAACCATCGCTACTGGAACCCGAGCTCCTGCAACAACCGTAGTCTGTCCAATGTCCAACTATGTAAATATAAATTGTGACGTCCTTTGTACTTGATAAGATCTAAAGAAAAGAAAAAAAAAAAAAAAAAAACGTAACGTATAACGGACATTCGTCGATCGGCGATCGTGATCGATAATCTCTTCTCCGCAATCGATTAATTCTACACCTTTAGCATATTCACGGTCGTGCAATGCGGACTAGACCTACATTTACTGCGGTATTATATTATAGTTGATAGAAATAATGAAGAAAAAGAACTGAAATGCGAAAGAAAAATTGGATAATTAGAAAGCTTCGCGGATAGCGCGAGATCCGGCGAAAGGGATAATGTGCCAGTTTAATAATAATCTCTCGAGACCGTAGACACCTCTTCTTTAGATAGCACAGAAATTAGTAAAGACAATAGACATCCTGTCTGCACAAAGCTAAAGGTGGAGTGACCGAGGCGATATCGTTTGCGAGTCCAATGACGAGCCGGAGGATTGACTGAATATGCAATGATTACGAACGATTCCCCGCCAGGAATTATCATATCATTAAAAAAAAAAATTTGCAAAACGACTTAATTGTGTATGTATGCTAAAAAAAAAAATTATAATTTACAATTGAAAATTTCGTCGCAGGTTTCGGCATGGCGGCCATCAGGAAGAAACTGGTGATCGTGGGCGACGGTGCCTGTGGTAAAACCTGCCTGCTGATAGTGTTCAGTAAAGACCAGTTCCCGGAAGTGTATGTGCCTACTGTATTCGAGAACTATGTTGCCGATATCGAGGTGGATGGTAAGCAGGTGCGTTTCAACAGCGTTTTGTGCATATAATATATCCGAGTTGATAAAAAAAATACCGATTTGTTTATCACCTTAAGCCTGCTGCATTTTTAATACAATTTTGTTTTTCTGAAAGGTGGAACTAGCCCTATGGGATACAGCTGGACAAGAGGATTACGACAGGTTGCGTCCACTGTCCTATCCGGACACGGACGTGATCCTTATGTGCTTTTCCATCGACAGTCCCGATTCCTTGGAGAACATTCCCGAGAAATGGACGCCGGAGGTTAAACATTTCTGTCCCAATGTACCAATCATCCTTGTCGGTAATAAGAAGGATCTTCGCAACGATCCGGGCACGATCAAGGAACTCGGAAAAATGAAGCAGGAACCGGTGAAGCCGGAGGAGGGTAGAGCCATGGCCGAGAAAATTAACGCTTTCGCCTACCTCGAATGTTCGGCCAAGAGCAAGGAGGGTGTAAGGGAGGTATTTGAAACGGCGACCAGGGCCGCATTACAAGTGAGTTGATCGATAAAACCCTTATCACCTTATCTCGTCGATTACTGTAGTGGCGTATTTATTTTATTTATTTTTATTGTACGATTGTATTTTTTTTTCATTCGCAGGTAAAAAAGAAGAAGAAGGGAAGGTGTAGGCTGCTTTGAGGTTTTTACGAAACGGGCCCAACGCCGACGCTCGAGACATGGAATTGCGGAGCTAGCTGCAACGAAGCTAGTCGTAATGCCGGAGGCCCCCTGCATAAACTATGATATACTAATATCTTACCTTTAACTACTTTACATAATAAAAAAAAGAAAAAAAAAATCAGATCAACAATAGCAACATGTAACGCAACGTTCATACGGATTAATACGAGAAAAAGGATTCGAGAAGTACCGACTACAATTTTTAATACGACTACATCTAAACAATTTTTTCAACATCGAAAGAGGCCACCTCGCAATATTCATACCGTAATATGAAATATGTTTGGATATTACAACAGCTACTATCCAATTGTATATTCTATACGTCGATGAAAAAAGAAAGAAAAAAATGCTACACCGGCTTGACCGCTTAACCGACTTCGAAATTTTCATCCCAACAACTAACATTTACGACACAATTATCTTTATAGTAATTATTATTACTATTAATATGACTATCTCATTCTTATTACCGCGCGATGATTCTCATCCATTTTTTTTTAACGTTCGTGTTGCTCTTTATTTCGGCAATAAGCAGTCGATACGGACAAGCTCGCGAGATATATAAGGGAGGAGGAAAGCATGAGCAAAAGTGAAAAAAAAAACAAACAAACAAATTTAAGTAACTGGGCGAAAGGGCGAGAGAATTGAGAAATTTAACAGACAAATCTCGCAATAGAAATGAAGATGCTTAGAGCCGGTAAAAAAAAAAAAAAAATGTGTACGAAGCTACTGGTTTCTGTAAGGGGCGTCACTACAAAGGTCATTGCATTAACTTTACGATTTTCTCAAATTGAAAAGCAAAAGAAAAAGAAAAAACATCTATTATGAACAGAGCTGGGCAGTACTTGAAGTACCGGGTACTTGTTTGGTACTTCAAGTACGTATTTGAAAATTTTCAAAAAATTTCATAAAAAATGAGAAGGGACTCTTTTCCTTTTTTTTATGATTTTTTTTTTTAATAAAAAAGTGAAAAATTGTTAATAGCTTCAAAACGGTGAATTACGAAAATTTTCTTTAGCGCTTTTTACAATGAGAAGCCATGTGCAAATCACTGCACCTTTTTTTACGCCTAGATCAACGCTTAACGCTACGAACCTAATTGCGAAAAGTACTTGGGTAAAGTACTTGGGAAATACTTTAAGTACAAAAAGTACTTGATACTTCAAGTACTTGTGATGCTTTGTACTTTGTACTCGAAGTATTTTTTGGTATTCTGCCCAGCTCTGATTATGAATATAAACGTGCATAAATAAACTATACCGGATCACTTTGATCATTAAAAATACCACGTAGGCTAAATGTATTATTATTATTATTATGAAATTGTAATACGATGACACTAACATAACGAATTGTAATAGCGGCTATATTATATTTATGTACTCCGAGAATCAGCAGCGACCTTCTGTATAGCTTTTTAATGTTTATTCATCGTCACGACCCTTCATAACGGTAAAACGATATATAATTTAACGAGAGAAAGAAGCCAAACGTTTTTCACGCTCCCGTTGCTTCGAAACTTTCGGTGCGAATCGGGGATACAGAAAGTTTCATTGTGCGTAATAAGATCGGTTGAACTGAGGCTCGGAAGGAATAACTCTAGATCCGGCAACGAAGCAAAGTACAGATCTTTTTTTTTTTTAAGCTGAATTTTTTAAGTAAAAATAAAGTTTCGTTTCGCTATAAAAAGCTAAAAATTGCAGTACTTGGAATGGCTTCGTGCGCGATAATTGCGCATAAAAATTTATTCAATAAAATATCGCAGCTTCGTAAATTTCATGTGAGGTACATTGTTAATCTATATATTCTACTGCTACTAATATCGAACTGCCTGAAAATTCTAATTACTCACTGCGACGAAAAATATGCGGAGGAAAAAAAAAAAAAAAAGAAGAAGAGAAGGTCAGCTTCGCAACAGAGGTGATTCATTCTCACGTTATTCCGTTGTTTCGCCTTGATATAACGGGGCGATCACTCGACCGAGCCAGGATCCGGCACTCGCAGAAGTATCGGATCATCTTTGCGATTTCTCTCAGGAAGCAACATCAATGAAGCTGTCCCAGATAGAATGTTCTTCGTTTCTACGATATCTCGAAGATCGTCGTCAGGACAAAATGTACCGATCTTTCGCCTGATCGGTGATTTTTTAAAATAATAATAATCGATTAAAATTAACTTATGCGATGAGGGGGGGGGGGGGGGGGGACGGCCAGAGAGAAAATACGTATGACACTTGTATAATAAATATCTATAATATATTTATAATAATGGCGATAATCTTATTTACAATAAATACATCACATTTAGAAAGCGGTCCTCTGTCGTAAGTCGGTAGGCTGCTCGTACGTGTGTCGTCGTGGTACGAAAAAAAAAAAAAGAAGAAAAAAATAGAGACACTTCGATAGGCCGGAAGTGAAATTTTTGTATCATGGCTCTCGACAGCCAAGCATCGAAATTATTAAGACTCTTTTATTATGTACTTTGGGCGTAAGCTTTCGTATATGAGGAGATTGTGTAAGCAGCGTCGAATTCCCGCCGATCGTTTCATCAGCTGATCTCATCTTTCGCTACACGGAGGTACATGAAGATATCTTCTTTAACCACACTCGAAATCTTCGGCGGCGATCGTTGCAATTACCTGCTCTCCTTTCAGCATAAACTCTAATGGTATCGTCTTGCTCATCTGTTTCCAGGTAGAAAGAATTGAACGATACCCACGGCGAAACACGACGCTGCCCTTACTGAAGACATCATTCATTATCGGAGCTCCGTGTTACCTGCGAAAAACCGTCGCTTCTCGGTTGTCCGAGTCCGTAGGGTAAACAAAAAAAAGGTGAGCGTGTAATCTTTACGCCCGATTGAAGTTAAACTCCTTTATCATCCATGTTATTTTTTTTCTTTCTCTTTATTAATAAGAGTTAAGAAATAAAAAAAAAAGGATGAGTGGCTCTTGATGTCATGTAAAATCCTGTGATCTGTATTTTTTAGCTAATGTTTTTTACTAGCTTCGTCTTTTTATTATGTGAAATTAATAAACGATACGATAGGTTTGTGATAGCTGAAGTACGAGACATTAATTTTACTTTGAATTTGTTGCAGATATCGCCAGAGAACCGTTACAATTGTCGGACGGTGCCTCTTCATAGATTCAACGTGGGAATTGTAGATAGATAGTGTCGGTTACTCGTGTTCTGATGCAAAAGTCATCGTGCTCCAAAAAGATACAACAACGAGTGCAGAGAAACGCGAAGCAAAATGACACAATTAAAGTAACTGAATATATTTTTACAAATTAACAAAGGTATAACTACAATAAAAAATACAAATTAACAAAGGTAGAGTATGCCACAAAGTAGGTCCTGCACTACTGCGTTTAATTGTTAATAAATCGACGTTACTCGCACTTGTGGCACTTGGCGAAAATCACCGATGAGAGTAGCGGCTATGCCGCAATCTGCTTCCATTATCAATGCGAGATAATAATTCGGCACCAATAATACTAATCTCATCGATCATTATCACTTTGATGATCTAAAAAGACGTCGATATTATAGCACATCGTAACAAGACAGTGGCTTTTAAAGTGCAAATTTAATTGCTGGGTGTACAGTTATTTATGCAGAGTGAATCCGTTGTGGATTTTAATTAACAGTTTTGTGACGAAAACATTGCCACATCCTGGTGGTCCAGTAAAGAAAATTTGAAGTGAAATTCGGTCTGGCGGTAAGAGAGTAAAACTAACGCGCATCAAAAGTGCTTTTTGCTTTTCGTTCGTCATTCCCATAGAATTGCAAAATTGGTCCTTCGACATTATACTTTCTCTCTTTTTAGTCATTGCACCCAGTTTATTAAGAGTAGCCAAACGAAGGGCGTCGCCAATGTCTCGATATTCGTTATAAAGCTGTTGAAAACACTTTGCATCAGGGATCTGTTTGACTATATTGTTCTCTTCAGGATTATCAACACTCTCGTCTTCGCGAAACACAATTCTCGGCATATTTCGATCGTATTCCAGATATCTATAGAAAAAATCGTCGAAAAAAAAAAAAAAAAATTATTGCTGATAGCAAGCTATACAAAATGACTAGAATCGCTGAACATTATAATGCTATGTTATGTTACAGTTAATAGAAACTAAAGAAAGAAACGAAAAATGCGAAAGAAAAACTGTATAATTAGAAAGATTGGCGGATAGCCCGAGATCGGCGAAAGCGATAACGTGCCAGTTTAATCATAAACTCTCGAGACCGTGGAAACCTCTTGTCGGATAGCACATAAATTATTGAAGACAATAGGTGGACTGACCGAGGCGATATCGTTAGCAAGTCCAATGACAATCCGAAGGATTCTCTTAAATACACAATGTTTACGCACGATTTCCCGACAGGAATTACTCCGTCATAAAAAATGGCAGAACGACTTAATCGTGCATATGTACGAAAAAAAACAAGTCCAATTGAAAATTTCGTTGCAGGTTTCGGCATGTCGGCCATCAGGAAGAAACTGGTAATCGTGGGCGACGGTGCTTGTGGTAAAACCTGCCTGCTGATAGTGTTCGCTAGAGGTTACTTTTCGGAAAAGTACACACCTACTGTATTCGAGAATTATGTTTCCGATATCAAGGTGGACGGTAAGCAAGTGCGTTTCAACAGCGTTTTATATATATATGTATATATATATTTATTGTAACGAAAGAGGATTGAGCCCTGGCAGGAAAATCCAAAAAGTCAGCACGATCGCGACCGGCGTTACCGAGATCGAGCGCGACTCCGGTTCACTAGCGGGCGCGTAAGCGCCATCTAGCCTTACAAGAAAAACGAGTACGAAACCGAGTATGAGGATGTGAAAACACGGTCTTACATACAGGTCTGGAAACGACGGCCGTTCTCCATAGGCGAAAGTGGGCCGCTTAGTGTCCGAACTTTTATTTCTAATCGGCTACCACCTTGCGGCGCTGTCGTCGGGGGATGTTGCCGGACTAACCTAAACCGTACAGTTCTGTCTTCGCGTTTCGTGTAAAATCGTGCGTGTAAAAAATTTAAAAAATTCTCATTGACAAATTGATCGTACGAAAATGACAAAATCCTGTGGGGTACTTCACTGCAAAACAGGCTACAAATCAAATAAAATGCGCTGTGAGCAAGACAGAGACATATGGCTGTCTCTTTCGCACTCGACATCCTCTTTCCGATGCGCACCATGCGGCCGAAAATTGAAGCTGCGAAAACTGGACGCTAAGCGACCCTTCCCCAACCACCGTCGTTTCCAGACCTGTATGTAAGACCGTGTGTGAAACACGTTCTCAGTGTGTCTCTCTCGCTCCGCCGAGAGCGCAACTATCTCTCTCGCACTCCATTACGTTTCACATGCTCTTGAGCCAAAAGAGCCGTTGGCGACGCTCGTTCAGATTCGAGACTGCCCAAAATCCGAACACTCGTTCGTCTAACACCTCCGGAGGATCGAAAAATTCCGACATTTTGCCGTCTCCGTCTGAGGGTGAACTTCCGACAAAATTACAATATATATAAGTGTATAGGGGGGAGCGGAGCAAAATGGGAAAGCGGATCGAAACGCAATTTTGTGACGGTGTTGGTAAATGGGACAAAACGTCTTTGAAAATCCTGACGTATCGTTGGGACGATAATGAGGCATCCAAAAATTATTGGAAAATTGAGTTTTACCCCACTCTCCCATTTTGCCCCGCTCTCCTCTATATATTCCCGAAAAAAGATACCTGTTTGTTTACGACTCTGAACCTGCTGTATTAACAATGGAATTTTTTTGAAGGTCGAACTTTTCCTATGGGATACATCTGGCCAAGAGGACTACGACAGGTTGCGGCCAATTTCCTATCCAGACGCGGACGTCATCCTTATATGCTTTTCCATCGACAGTCCTGATTCCTTGAGGAGCATTCGCGAGAAATGGTCGCCGGAGGTTAAACACTTTTGTCCCAATGTACCAATCATCCTCGTCGGTAATAAGAAGGATCTTCGCAACGATCCGGATACGATCGAGAAACTCGAAAAAATGAAGCAGACACCGGTGAAGCCGGAGAAGGGTAGAGTCATGGCCGAGAAAATTAATGCTTTCGCTTACCTCGAATGTTCAGCCAAGAGCAGAGAGGGTGTAGCGGAGGTATTTGAAACGGCGACCAGAGCCACATTACAAGTGAGTCGAACGATAAAAAATTCTTATCGCCGCATCTCGGCGTCTAATGTAGCGGCATATTAATTAAATTTATTAAGTTTATTAATTACACTAGCGATCGGGCGCTTTGCGCCTGACGCTAGGTTCGTTTATTTATGTTATTTATTGTTGACAATAGATGACAAATGCTTCGTCTATTGAAACGCGATCGCCGGATAATATATTCTTAATGAAGTGAATCTCACTTACGATTCAAATTTTGAACACGAATATAGCAATTATTTTACTGTTCGCTCAATATTTTCTACTTAAATCCCAAATATACGATTTTTCACGGATAAAATCGAGACTTTCAATGTCCCACTGTACTATAGCCCAAAAAAGGCCACAGGATTCGTGTTCAGCGGAAAGAATACATCGAATACAGCCGTGAAACAAAAAAAATCGAGTGAATAACTATTTTTCAATTTTTGAGCCACTTCAAAAAAACGTAGATTTTCCTGATTTTCAAAGATCGGTATCCAGGCTCCCAATGGAACTACGGAAAATCCGAGGTACCCGTCGTGTTCTACGGGAAAAAATACACAAGATAGAGTCTTGTCCGAAGTTCTAGAAGCATTTTATCGGGCAGTTTCAGCACGTTCAAGAACGTGAAAAATAGACTCGAAAGGGGTCAGGGGGGGGGGGGGATTTCCAAACCATTTTTTGACGGAAATGGTTGGGAAATATGCCACTTGAAACCAATGGCGAAGATTTTTATTCGATATCTTGAAATTTTTTTTTTTTTCGAAAACCATTCTATATGCTAACAATTCGAAATTTTGGTTTGTTAGCATATAGAATGGTTTTCGAAAAAAAAAAATTCAAGATATCGAATTAAAACATTCGCCATTAGTTTCAAGTGGCATATTTCCCAACCGATTTCATTAACGAAAAAAATATTTAAAAAAATGTTCAAAAAGTCCATTTTCGTCAAAAAAATTGTAAGGGTACCATTTTTTGGGTAAAAATGTTTTTTAGAATTTTTTCGTTAATGAAATCGGTTGGGAAATATGCCACTTGCAACCAATGGCGAAGGTTTTAATTCTATATCTTAAAATTTTTTGGAAAAAAGTCCAGAAATCCTCAGCCGAGGAAATCCTCAGTCGAGGAAATCCTCAGCCGAGGAAACCCTCAGCCGAGGAAATCCTCAGGCCGAGGAAAATCCTCAGCCAAGGAAATCCTCACCCGAGGAAAATCCTCAGCCGAGGAAAATTCTCAGCCGAGGAAATCCTCAGCCGAGGAAATCCTGTCGAGGAAATCCTCAGCCGAGGAAAATCCTCAACCGAGGAAATCCTCAGCCGAGGAAATTCTCAATCGAGGAAATCCTCAGCCGAGGAAGTCTGCCGCCCCAGAAATCTGCAGCGACTTCAGATTTTGCAACAAATTTTGCGAAGCAGCACTTTTTTTCAAAAAGTTTCGAGATATCCAATTAAAATCTTCGCCATTAGTTTCAAGTGGCATA
This sequence comes from Amblyjoppa fuscipennis, assembly GCA_963575735.1. Lineage (NCBI taxonomy): Eukaryota > Metazoa > Arthropoda > Insecta > Hymenoptera > Ichneumonidae > Amblyjoppa > Amblyjoppa fuscipennis. The sequence continues at coordinate 25,596,339 of OY754492.1, forward strand.
TTTCCCAACCGATTTCATTAACGAAAAAATTGTAAAAAATTTTTGTTGAAAAAAAACCATTTTCGTGAAAAAATTGTAAGGGTACCATTTTTTGAATAAAAATTTTTTTTAGATTTTTTTCCTTAATGTAATCGGTTGGGAAATATGCCACTTGAAACTAGTGGCGAAGGTTTTAATTCGATATCTTGAAATTTTGTTTTTCGGAAACCATTCTGTATGCTAAAATTCAAAATTTCGAATTTTTAGCATACAGAATGGTTTTCGAAAAAAAAAAAAATTTCACGATATCGAATTAAAACCTTCGCCATTGTTTTCAAGTGGCATATTTCCCAACCGATTTCATTAACGAAAAAATTCTAAAAACTTTTTTACCCAAAAAATGGTACCCTTACAATTTTTTTTTACGAAAATGGTTTTTTTTAATACCCCCTTCTCGTTTTTCCTCTTTCAGAATGACATTTTTTTCGAAATTTTACCAGCGCTATTGGCTTCAGGTGACTGTTTTACGCATAGTCTTAAAACAGACTGTCAGAACTGTCACAGGAACTGATCGAAAATCAATCGACAACGAAAAAAATCACTATCTACAGACACGAATGACGTTAGATTCATCCTCGCGCATTAATACACTATATATGTCGGATATTTTAAATCCAAAATAAACCTTCAAATGCCAATCAGCATATTCTAACCTTTCCTGGCACGTTATTGATAAGCCGATTATTTGCCAGGACCAAGAAATGTCGAGGTGACATTTTGACAGATGACAGTTTGTCACCTGTCACCTGTCAAAATCGCAAAGCGAGCGTTCATTGGGAACCACTGGAATCCGAATCGAGCGGCCATTGGGAACCCATGGATGACCTTAAAACTTTATTATACAAATATATATGATAATTTTTTAATTGCATTTATTTATTGAATTTATTTTACTTATTTGTATTGTGCATTGGGATTTTTTTTTTCAGTTAAAAGCCAAAAACAGAAGAAGGTGTAGGCTGCTTTAAGGTTTTTACGAAACGGCTCCAACACCGATGCTCGTGACATGGAATTGCGATGAAGCAATTCGGCGCAGCGAAGCTAGTCGCCAACCGGTCAACCGCACTGGATGTCTTCAGGAGCGACGGTCGCAACTGCCTGCTCTTCTATCAGCAGAACGTCTGATGACATCGTTCTGCTCATCTGCTTCCTGGTACAAAGAATGAGATGATACCCACGGCGAAACGCCATCCTGTTCTGACTGAAGGCATTATTCATTATCGAAGTTTCTCGTCAACTGCGATCCCTTCGACCTGGAAACTAAATTACGTCCAGGCTGGCAACTTTGCGGAAAATTACGAATATTTTGGCAGTGTGCAGTCAGGAGGGATAATTGAGCGGCGAGTACGAAGCTTGCGTCCGTTGAAATTTTGGCAATGTCATCAAAATCATTATATTAGGGCTGAAGGACTCAGGTCGATGGCCCTTTGGCAATGTACATAATACGATTCTCGTAAAAAAAAATGGTATAGGATAACAGATGTAAAATGTTTGACATTGTTAATAAATTTTCTTTTACTACACTACTCATTATACTATTTAAATTTTCACCAGTATACTCTTCTTAGTCCCGTTATTTTTTTCGTGTTTTTTTTTAGATATAATACAAACAGGTGGATCCTACGAAAGTATGCGCAGACATGAATATCGATTTTTTTTTCTTCAACGTTCAGCAAATCACATCCAGAATATAGTAATGGGCCGCGTGAAAATCTTTCGTATCTTTCGTATAATGTCGCAGCTGTAAAAAATAGCGTCCCACGTTTCGATCCGCGAACTTTGTATCGAGATCGGACATTTCATTTTCCTTTTTTTATTATTAACCGCCATAAAAATAAGTTCGTTTCGGAATTTGATAACACGGATTGATTATAAAGTGACAAAATTTAGTTGTTACGCAAGTTAAATTTCAATACTTTTGTCGCAATGAACGGTTTGTGCGTTGCTCACATTTGTGAACTTCCGATGAGTACATAATCCGTGTCCTCTGAGAAAAGAGTCTTGTTTTCGTCAAGAACAATCTGACCCTGAGATCGACTCCTCGATTTTGATTTTTCAAACTTCGGCCTTGGGAAGATCCGCAGCTGGTGATTTGAGTGATGCCGCATCATCTCGAAGCTTCATTACCACTTCGATATTCTGTTCGATGATCGTTATCACCGTACGTTTTTTGCCATAGGCGAGACGATATGTAAGAACGCTAGCGGTCACCGATGTTTCTCTCAAAAAATCGTTCTAGAGATCTGTGTCTTCCCCTAACAATTTCGCTGTATTCTTGAGAATATCCATTACACGTTCAGTACGAGAAAAAAAACGAAAAGTTGTTAATGATCGTTATTAATAAAAATGTATAACCTTTTTTCAAAAGACGCGGTAGCGAAAAAACAAAATGAAATGTTGATTTTTAAGTACGTGGCGTCGAGACGCTACCGGGTCTCTTGATATCGCTCGCACGACTATATCACCCGAACAGTTTATCTCGTTGCCTTCGACATTTAATTATGTACAAAGTTATATATAACGTGACTCTGGTGAACGTTTGAGGACCATTTACCGCCGTGGAACATCAGCATCGGGCAGGGAGAAGACCGTAAATCAATTCGTCGAATTGAATTTCTGGGTACTTCAAATAAACGTGGTGATCAATTTGCGAGGTCTCGGCGTTTTTTTTTTTTTTTTTTTTTTTAAGTGTATGGAATGTTTAGCTCGGCGGGTCGCGAGGGGCTTCACTGACGCAAGGATTTCAAAATAGTCGCGCACTTCCGCAAGTTTATAGACGAATGACTATTTTAAGTTAAATACGTCCCGCGTATGTAATGTGTATGTCGTACGATCTGCGTAGTCGAAGTTCATACGTGAAATCTTACCCTCCGCACGTTTTCATCCCCTCGCAATTTACTGGTGTTTCTGTTCTATTGATTTATATATTATAAATTAGCTATCGATGAAGCGATAATCGTTGACTTCCCCGTGTAGGCTCCTTAGTTTGATGTGGACGGCACTGAACTAATTTGACTGGACATGTAGCAGCAATAGCAGGTTCCCAATATGCTGGTGTTTCTAGTTGACGAAACATAAAAAAAAATACATTAACTTCCACTTGCCGCATGTTTTTTTTTTTTATGACAAAAAATATCTCTTCTGATTTTTCACCTGATCGAGCGGGATGTCTTTCGTGTGTCCTTCCCTTTCGCCTGGGCACTGCGATCGTTGCCAGAGTCACCGATCGATCGCTACAGTTGCGATCCGCTACTGCTGCTGCTTTTACTCGTTGTCTCGACAGACTCTCCTCGTCCCTCTACGCTGTATCTGTCGAGAAAAATAATAATTGAGTTATTCTATTTTTCGTAAATTCGCAACTAAAAATTCAACATAAAAAATTGTTGCTCACTCCTTTCGAATGAGGGGAGCACCGTTCTCCTGGGTCGTTGGGCTCTCCTCCGAATAATTGCGAGATTTTAATAGGCTGTTCTTGGCCGGGCAGGCTTTCGCTCTCGGCGCCGACTCGGTCTGACTATCCTCGGGGCGTTTTCCATTATCAGCGGCAACAGTTTCGTTATTTACCATCGCTTCGTACTCCTCGGCCGGCAGGCAAGTCTCTACCATTGCTTCCAGGCAATTTACGAAAAGCTCGGCGCTATCCGCCGTGCGATTACACTGGAAATTCATTAATTTCGAATTCGTAACGAGTGCAATTTTCTTTTTTTTTCGATCGGCCAAATCGATTTTTAAAAGCAACGATAATCATAGAGGTGTACCTTTGTGTACGGACCAGCGAATCTCCAAAGTCCGCCGAAGCCGCAGCTTTGCAGATAATGCAACTGCTGACCGGTGTCCTCGCATGCGATCATATTCTGTATGATGGCCTGTACGGAGCTGAATATCATCTGGTCGTGACACGACGACAGTACCATATTTATCTTGGCGTCGAGTAGATTGTTTATAACCGGAAAGACTTTAGGAAACACGACGGAGGCTTCGGCGAGATAATCGTAAAGTATACGAGTCTCGTTCTCGTCGGTAGAATATTTAACTAGTGTCGCGAGTATCGTAAGTACGAGCGTCTGCGTTGAGAAATCGGTGAGAACTTCCGGATCGAGCAGAACGTTGTTCTCGTTGCTTACGCTCGCTCTGGCGCTTCGATTCTGTCGATAACGAGAAGTATAAAGATTATTTTTATCGGCCGATGCATTTCGATGACTGCAGATTAGTTACCTTCGGTTCCGTTTCATCACTCGGCTTCGATTCCTTTGCGGTTGGCACCGATAAAGACCGCTGTGTCTTCAGTAACATACGCCCAGGCTGGAAATATACGTTTTATGTATATTTTGGAAAATTGTCGATTTGTTTGTTGGTTTGGATTTTTGGCCCCCGTACGGTTTTCATAGCATATGGAATGGAATTCTTAAATTCGAATTCCATTCTATTTGCTATATTTTCGAAAATACGGTTTTTATAACATATATGATGGATTTCGAAATTTCAAAATACATTTCACGTGGTACGAAAACCGAAATTCCGAAAGTACTGGATGTAGAATAGTAAGACATATAAAATATAAGGCATGTACCTGCTGAGCAACGTATTGTTTCTGCTGACGAGCTTGCGAAAGTGCCGATGGATCGAGAAGATCCCAAGATTTTTGTTTCCTGTTCGTGCGATTGACATTTCCGGTAGGCTCCTGGAGGCGTCACAATATTTTGTGAAAATCGGAGTGTGTGCATATCGATTATGATGAAAGATAGAATAAATATTAAACAATACTCACGGATCCATTCGTCGCTATGGTATCAAGAAAGTCTGTACTGTTGGATTCTGTGAGATTTCTGCCTAGGGAGTGTCTGATGTGGCATCTGCTCCGAACCTCTTCCGACACAGAGACCAGAGCTGCGAGAACGAGAATATTTAAAAATTTCCTTGCTCAGCAGCATCTTATACGAGATCAAAGGTGCTATCGACCGCTCACCGGCAAGATACGCAACGCTTTCAGGAGTCACTTCGAACTTATCTCTTCTCAGTGGCTTCGCGACGATAGCCAGAAGCATCGTGAGGACCCTCGCGGTTCTCGTTACCGTGGTAGGCGTTGGATGCCGGTAGCCCTTCAGCAAATGTCCCACGAGAGCGAAATGGAAATTCGATTTGAAAGAGAGTCCGACCGCGTGATCCAATTGTTTGAAGTGCCACTCCAATGGCTCCCTCGTCGACATCATCACCTTTTCTAACGTCTACGGAACATTTTCAAAAAATCAAAAAGTTAATATTACACAATCGTTTGTGAAAACATCGTTTGAGACTGCCCGATCTCGTCACCTTGTCGTCGAAGGTGCCCTGGGAGTCGAGGGTATGCAAATTCTGTTCGAGCAAGGCAAGTCCCGAGGCGTAGAGCGGAGCCTCGTCCAACTGGAGAACCGAGGTGGCTACCCAGAATAGATATCGATGTATTGGCGATTCCTAAATGGAGACGATAATTTATTATACGACGATAAATGTATCTCCTATACATTTAAATATTCGATTTAGGGATGCTTACCGGTCTCAGAAGCGGCTGCAGTCTGGTGAGACACATAACGATTGCCTCGAGGAGCGTTATGTCGTTGAAGCTCTCGAGAGCTTTAACGAGTATCCTTAACAATTGTTTTATGTCCTGGTCGGTGATGCTCTTGCTAATGCAGCCGAAGACGATGAGGGCGCGAGGCTGAAGCGCAGGATTGAAGCAAAAAGCAAAACTCTTCGCGAGGGAGGTCCACGTCGTCAGCCAATCGCATCTCGGAATATCTCGCATGCACGCTTCCATTATCTCGAGAAGAGCGTCGGTTATGACTTCCAGACTCGTGAGTGACAAATGCTCGCGGTCCTGAGTGCTGCATATGCTCCTCTCGTTACCGAACCATTTTTCGCTCGAGTGTCTGTAGCTCGATCTGAAGGCTGTCACCGCGGCGGACTTTACTTTGCTTATTCCGAAGAGAAGATAGAACTTCGGCAGGGAAAATTCGTCGAGGCTCATTCTAAGAACCCTGTACGTGTCCTCGGAGAAGGACGGCGAGCTGCACGTACAGAGGGAATGTATGATGTTTATGACGAGTCCGTGGGTTGAAGCTCGCATGCTCAACCTCCCCGAGCAAACGAGAAAGGTAACCGTGTGAAATAGATAAGGAAGATGCTTGCCGACGTCGAGACAATTATTGAACGAGAGCATGAGCAAGTATCGCGCAAGTATCGCGATATCGTCCCACATCATGTGCTGTTCGAGAAGTAGGGTCGGCGACGTGCAAGTTTTGTCGACCACACGGCACAGACGTCCGATTACTTTTTTCGCGACGAGCTGAACGTTGCCGGAAGCGAGAGCCACCGCCGTGTCGGCCATTATCTCTACCATGGGAGAGCCAAGGCCGTATTTTACGCTCTTCAGAATGAAATTGTCGAGAACAGTGTCTATGAGATCGGGCAATCGTCCGATCGTGCTCCATATCTTCGCTTGAATGCTCGGATACATCTCGACCTCCTCGATAGTCAGTGTGATGAGTTTCTCCAGTATCTGAGTGACTTGCTTCTGGCGCTTGCCACCCTCGTCGTTCGGCTTGTAGAAGCGCACGAGATTCTTGAGCCACGGCGTCATGTACTCGAGACAGAGATGCTTCAGCTCGATCGTCGAGACTCTGAAGCCCTGTATGCACTCCTCGAGAAACTCGAGGGTCAGATGAGGATCGTTTGCCGCGAGTGTTTCGCTCAGATGCTTTATGAATATCGTATTGTTCGAGGGTATGCAGAGGCCCGAAGTTTCCAGGAGCTGTCCCTCGATCTTGAGATCGAAGGTGGCGGTGAGAGCACACAGTTGATTGTAAGCCGCTGTGCGCAGGTTTGGATCCGAACTGCCGAGATTTAGAAGAGCCATGTTCAACAACGTGCCGGGCACGTCCTTCGGACGAATCTTCGGATGAACCGACATCGAATCGGGCTGCGACAGTTCCCATCTGTTTCTTATGTGTATTATGGCTTGCACGATACTGTCGCAGTCGTTGTGAATGAAGGACAACGGTCCGGCTTCGTTGGATATCGTCAGGGTGAATTGATTGTCGTCAACGAGACAAACTTCCTCGATCTCCGACGCGTAGTAAACGTCGTTCAGCAGGACCGAGTGCGAAAGTACTTTGCACTTTTCCGAGGAAGTTATCTGTATGGCGGTTGGTCCGACCTTGACGGAGACCTTCGTGTCTTTGTGAGAGAGCTTCAGCGCGCTTGTGAAGACTTTGAGATCCTCGTCGAGTGACAACGTCGCACCGGGCAACTTCTGCTGTTCAGGATCGATGAGATCGTTGAGCCTGCCGGGACCGTCGACGAATATCACTTTGCGATTGCCCTTCAGAGGAGCGAGAATTCTGTCGTGAAATTTGGTGTATTCGCGAACCCAGTTGTCGCAGTTGTATATGTATGCCGCGAATATGTTCTCGTAGGCGACCTCGGGTAGAACGTGAAACCATTTTTGCAAAAATTCCGTCCGAAAACGATTGTCCGAGCAGGTGTGAGTGAAATCGACGACCAGCTCGAAGGGAGCGTGGCAGAATGGCTTCAGCGTCAGGATCACGTGATAAATCAAGAGGTCGCCGTTCGTCTCGCCGATCCTGTACAGAGTGACGAATAATCGATACGTTAAAAATCTATCGATTCATATTTTTTCGTAGAGTTAAGTTATCAATCGCACCACTCACTTGTATCTCCTCGCGATGTAATAAAACACCGGATGACCGAGTTTGCTCGTACCAGCCTGATAGAATATATTTAGATTTTTGATGCTCTTGAATTCCTCCTTCTCGTGCATCTTGTGCTTGACCATTATCTCCTCGAAATTCGTCGAGGACATGTCGATGCTCGACCATCGGGCGTACGACGATGAAAACAGCAAACTGCGGGTGACAATGATACAATAAAAGTAAACATTTTCGATAAATCTATCGAACATTTCTAACGAAAATTTGTTCTCGAACACTTACTGAGAATCCACGGGTTTGTGTTCTGGCGGCCCAAGATACGCGAGCAGGGTTGCCATCTTGTCGAAAGGACGTCGCCCCACGGCCTTGTGATCTCTGCTGCTGCTCAGATAATCGCCGATTCGCTCCTGATGATTCCACAGCAAACGGTGAAGCGCGAGGACGTTTGCGTCCGAGACGAACGACATCGGATGATTGGTTTGATCGACAGTCTCGCAGTCAGAGGCTATTTGAATGAAGAATCTTCTGCCGATCTCAAAGTGCGCTTGCAGAAAATCGTTGAAGGGAAGCATGTGCTGTTCCTTGCTGAACTGGACGTGATTGGCGATGTTCTGCAGGATCTTCGACATGAGCATCAAACCGCGTTTAACGTGGGGCGGTACTTGCTTGCTCACGATACCCATCTCCTGAGGCGAAACTATAGCGGGATTGATGAAACGCAGGAATATGACCGTGCCGACGGCACCGATGTTGTTCTGGGGACACTGAGGAAATCTCTTGCTCAGGACTTGATACAGGCAATGGCACATCGATCGCAGTTGCGGTGGAAATCTGGGTGAAAATTAAGAATTTAGGAAACGATTTCGATAGATCAGTTAAGTACATGTGCAAATAGTCTACCTGTCTGCCGAGGACACGATGGCGTCGAATACCTTCTGCGTCAGAGCTATGAGATTGCGACCGTTCTGCGATATATTCTCGTTCGCGTCGATTCTCGCGCTGTCGACCTCGAACTTCGTGATGGGATCGTCCATCAGCGGTTTTATGAGAGGCTCCAGCAAACTCTGCAGATACGTGGCTCCGTATATCTTGAAGCAGAATGCCATTATCTTGCTTCCGAGGCTGTTGCCACGAAAGAGCGTCTGCATGCAGTCGGACACTTCGACCTCTCGGTAAAACATGTTCCACAGCAGAGGAGAAAGCAAGTGCTTTGCGTCGAAGAGAGTCACGAATACCCTCGCTAATTCGTCCATCTGATTCGACGTGACGACGTTCGCCAGAGCTATCGCTATCGGCAATTCTCCTTTGTCGCTTATCATCGTTACTAGTTGGACCAGCTGCTCGAATCTATCGGCCAGTACGGTCTCCGCTAGTGTATCGAATTCAGTTCCTTGCTGAAGAATCTTCGTCAGTACCTCCATGAATGCCGCTCGTGTCTGGAGATCTCGATTGTACCCCAAATCTGCCGAATTTTTTTTTTAGCAATAATAATAGCAACGTCGTTAAACGAGAACTTGGCAAAGTACCAAAAAATACTTCAAGTACGAAGTATTACATGTACTTGAAGTACCAAGTACTTTTTGTACTTGAAGTATTTACTTGAAACAATTGTCATTGTAACATGACTTACCGATCGAGTGCATGAGACCGCTGTCTATGTTAGCGCTCAGTAGGTTGCTCATAGCCTGAATAGTTGCGTTTCTTAGGATCGATAGTTTCCCCGTTGTGAGATGTTGCCTGGAAACGACTTCCTTCTCCTCGGTAGCAGCCTCGTTGCAGTCGTTCAATAGATTCATAAAAAGAGTGAAATATTTAAGAAACAGCTGCGACTTTGCTTCCATGAGATCACCACGGTCGGATTCCTCAGGTTGAAGGGGCAAGCCCAGCAGGAGAGCTCCGACGGCTTCCATGCAAGCCTGATCCAAGTCTCGCGTTATCGTCGTAACGTCGCTGTTGCTGGGTGGGACAATCTGATGGGTCGTTCCCATTATCCAGTCGGTAAGATATTCCACGAGCTTGTTGCGAAATTTCATTTCCTGCCGGAAAGCAAGATCGTCCCGTCGCTTCATCATCGCCTCGACGAGCTGACACAGCTTCGTCTTTATGTGTATCGCGTGCACGGTCATGTCCAAGTGGCGAACGTATCTCACGATAGCCAACGTCATACCCTCGATACTCGTTATTCCAAGATACTCCGAGGGCTCGTCGGATTTAGAGTCCAGTACATTTTTCATTATGAATATCGTGTGCTCGATGAATTGGGTGTTGACGTCGAGCACGATGACCTGTCCCTGCTGATCGAAAAACTTCTCGACTATGCTCTTTATCTGGTCGAAGAGAATCGGATAGAGCGCCGGGCTCATCTCGTGACCGACGAGCTCCTTCACGTGCTTCTGAATTTGCGTACCGTACTTCTCGTTGTTGCATATCAAGAGCCGCAGGAGATTCGACACGAATTGCGTCACCGGACAGTACTGGACTTCTTGACTAGGATTCGAGAGTGACGAGGCCGCCTCTTGCTGCTTGGCCGAACCTTTCTTCGGTTCCGGATGCGACGGCATACCCGACATCGGCCTGCAGGGAGATTTTCTTTGCAAACAGACACCACCGAGGGAGCACAGAAAACCCGTCATGTTGGCCCACTCGTTTATCTGCTCCTCGAGCTCGTAATCCGAATTCTGATGCGAGGCTCTGCGCTTTCCCGTGCTGCGATGAAAAGCCTCGACTTGACCGTCCTCAGTCTTGTTCTTCGGATTGTTCGTCAATTGTCGCGAAGTCGATTCCCAATTTCTGAACGTCTCCTCCCAGGCCTGAAGATGATTTATGGGTATAAAAACAATGGAATCTATCGGAGATTCGTTGGAAAATGCTGTTGCTCGAACTTACGGGCTGCACTCCGTTGACGCAGTGCTCGATTTTTCTCAGCAAACCCATTATCCTACGTTGCAAAGCTGCTCGTCCTGAAAAATCGTTAAACTACAATAAATCCATCGAATTCGCGAATACTCACTGACAAGCCCAAAGTAAGAAATTCATACCATCGAGAATGTTGGGATGCCGCGACTTACCATGATTATGTCTTTGATAACTTATCGTACTGTCCCCACTGGCTGTTAAAAAAAGAAAAAAGGTACTTCGCCTACATTGCACACGACACGATAATAAAGTTCAACTCACCGGTCGTCAGTACCGTCGATATCTGTGCGAGCTCAACGTAGAGATTGTAGTTCGGCAATAGACAAGTAACGGCCACGTCGTCGCTGCCGCAACGTATCTCGGCCTCCTCGCAGAGCAACGAGAAACAAGATAGTGCAACGAGTACAGCCTCCATGTCTATGCTCCACAAGTACATGAAAAATACGACCTACGACAGAAATATAAATTTTTATGAAAATTTCGGACGTATGAGGAATCGCGATAGAAATCGTACAGAGGATAAAAATTAATTTCGACGAACCTCCAATTTGATATGCGCTTGTTTGCAAATGGCAATTTGACTACCGACGTTCGAATAATCCTTGTTCTGCGATAGAAAAGCGTTTCTGTGAATGAGAATTTTTCTCAACCATTTCAGAATATCCGTGTAATTGACAATCTGGTGTTGTATAAGCTTCTGCGATATAGAGAACAGAACTTGAGAGCTTATGTCCCAAAATGTGTTGATAGGCGCCTCGGGATTCCACGCTTTTATCTGATCGGGATGATGAAGCGCGAGCAAAGCTTCCATCGCCTCGTGAGCGATGTCGGGCATCGTTGGCTGATGAACCAACGAAACTAGGCCATTTATAAGTTCCAACGTTGAGCTTTGTATCTCGTGACCAGCTTTTCCTTGATTCTACAAAAGAAAAAAGAAGAAACGATAAAGTTCGATCGAACACTTTTTTTTCAATTCAAATTTGTTTCACGCAAAACTTACGTTCAGCATCAACATAGGATCCGTGTGAATGAGTCGAACCATCCACAGAAGAAGGTTCCTATGACTGGAAATATCCTCGCCGCGATCCTTGTTCTTCCCCTGTTCCTTTCCCTTGAGCGTTAAAGTGTGTATCATTCGCAAGGGCGTGTGAGATATGTAGCTCTGTGTGACCTTGTTCAGAGTGTCGGTAAACATGTTCCTGAGATCAGCGCTGCGAGAGTAAACGAGTTCTATTTGGGGCCACCACGAGAGTCTCGGTTGCGTGACTATCCTGAAACAACGTGGTCGTTAAGATTCGCTCGACGAGCCCGGGGCAATGGGCGGGAGGCAGAGTCTAGGAGAAACCAAAAGTTTTCTTGGCAAACTATTTCTTCGACGTATCGAACGAAGAAAATAAAAAGCGCAATGTTACGTGTGTAGATGTACCTGTACAGCGAACTGACGAGAACGAATTGGTAGGTCGATGGAAAATTCAAGTTTAGGCAAACTTTCAGTACTTCGTTGTTGTGCGGTTTTATACGAAAACAGCTGACTAGACAATCTATCATTAGTTCGACGTCTTGAGCAACGTAACTCTGACCTCGTGAAAACGGTTTGCTAGGATTGAACAGCAACGCTGTTAGATCACCGATAACGTGCTGTACAAGCGTGAAAATTACATTGCTGGAATCGAGATTGCTTATGTACGTCGAGGCTTTGCACAGCTTTACGCACGTTACGGCCGCGGCCTCGGTCAATTGTCTGCCGGAACCGTGAGTGACCAGACCGCGCTTTATGCTGTCGATGAATTGCTTCTTCTTCGAGTGCTTCGGCGAACACGGAGCACCCGAGTCGGCGTTCACGATCTCCTCGAGAACGACCGGCGACAGTATAAGCAGCATTATCTGCAGAGGCCACGCCGCCACGACACGGCCTTTCTTGTTGTCGGCCAGAGTATCGAGAACGTCGAACAACTCGCCGCAAGCCTTCGACAATTCGTCGTTGGGCTTCTTCTGCATCTCCGCGAATTCGTGGGGATAAGTGTCCATCCAATTGCATATGGCTTTCTCAAGCGAGTTCATCAGAACCGCGTGAGCCGATTTTTTCAACTGTCGAATCTTCTGTATCGTCTCTGCCGATCGTAAATAAATCGTTAATGAGTTTGACAACAAAAAATAAATAAAGGAATAAATAAAAAATTACCATTCAGGAGTTTGGTGAGCCTGTGAACGTCGACGTTGATATGCTGAATGAGTTCTATGTCGCTATAGTCGGGATTCTCGTCACTGCAGCCAGACAATTCCTGAAGATGAGCGGATATTCTGTTGAAAACAGCGCTGAAGAAATTTAAACTAAGGGCGAACAAAACTTTGCTCGCCAGATTCTTCAAGTGAGTGTGCTGAGGGCTTTCATTGGGTACGTCTGAAAGTTCAACGATTCATTGTGAAAACAAAAAATGCATGCGGGTGGAGTCGAAAAAAATTATGACCCTGAAGATATCAGCATGCGACTAAATTTCATCAAGTTATAACAGGTGTCTTTTGCCTCGCACAAACTTCGCTCGAGGATGTTCGCTCAGAGAATAAAATTCTACGAGCGAACAATTATTTTTTCTTCCTGAAGCTGCACATCGATAGAGCCTCGCCGAAGATGAAATTTGATGTCACACGGTTATCTTCAGTGTCATGGAAAATTAGGTTCACTGCGACTACGACTCACTGATAAATTGGCATATCTCCCTGAGCAGCAGTTTAATGTTCATAGTTTCGTCGAAATTCGTTGTATCTTTGGGCTGATTGGCTAGGCATTGTTCCAAAGTGTCCAGTATAATTATTATTGATTCGTAACAATTTCTGTCGTGCTCCGAGCCGTGAAAGGATCTCGGACCGCCCGTGTACGGCATCATTTCGTTGACGTGCTGAAGCATCTTCGTAAGGCCCGATATCACCAGAGAGAATCTGTACCGCGATATTTGTATCAGATACTTCTGATTCTTCTCCTCGTCTATGCGCGAATGGGGTGTCTGAGAACCAGCTTTGCACGGCAGCTGAACAAAAAAAAAAAATGTCCCTCGTTAACTTTCAGATGTTACGTTACTATACTTTATAATTAGTTAGTTAATGTATATTGATTCTACTAAAATAATAATAATAAAAATAATAATAATAGAAAACCATTTAGGAATTGAATAACCAAGCTGCAGCTCGATGGATAATTAATGTCATTTGATTGATCAGGGACTAGGGTGCAAGGGTGCAGGTACGAAGGTGCAAGCTACCAAGAGAGGGGTGAGCATGGCAATAGGGGAGCATAGCATACGACAGAAGCGAGGGTTGCGGTGGAGTGGATTAAAAATAAATGATGAAAAAAAAAAAAAACGAAAGGAGGGAGAGACGCGTGAATAGAGCGTGCTGGTAGAGGAGTTTTCATGTCAAGGGTGGGAGAGCACGGGCTCCCGTTCGATCTTTATGAATGAACGAATTTCCCTTGAAAGAAACGTTTCCCATACGAGACTCGCTCATTCATTCGCTGCTGCGAATAAATAAAGCGACTCTCGTTCTCGCGAGGTTCTGTAGATTTGCGAGCGATGAAAATTATCCGACTACGAATCGAGCGGGTGTGGAAGGGGGGGGGGGGGGGGGTTGTCGGGAGGGGGACCTGCCAAACAAACACACACGGGGCTGTCATCGATGATAATCGAAGTCGCCCAATTCCCGCGAAAGAGTCGAGAGCGCGATTGAATTTGTATCGGAGACAGCGAGCAAGATTCCAGCAATCTTCGCTCCGTCCACTGCGATCGAATCGCCCGATCGTCGAGTGTCGGACACCATACGGTGAATGCAACACACAGTGTGTGTGGACCAAAAAAAAAGGAGATGATGATGCAAGCGGTCAAACGCAGAGGCGTAAGGCAAACGGTGGAGTTACGGGGCGAGACAACAAAAGAGCGAAACTACAGAATTATCGTGCATTGATAAAACAATACAGTAGGTTTAATAACAAAAATAAAATTAAGATAAATTACGATTGTCCGTGACGCGCATTGATTCTCTTCGTCGAGCGTTGAAGGATAATAAAAAAAAATAATAATAATCGTGCCGGTACCTGATCCTCGAACCGCGCGATCAGCAATCCAGCCCATTCGCTGGGCCTCTGGGTGCCCATTCTGGTCCCCCTTATCCCTCGGACCTTCAATGACAGGACTTCATGACGCTGTTGTTTGTTGTTGTTGTTGTCGTAGTTTTATTCACGAGGAAACTCGCGAGAGATTAATCGCCACTAGCCACTACATGGAGACAGGGGGGAGAGAGAGAGAGAGAGAGAGTGAGAGAGAGAGAGAGAGGTGTGCAGCAGCGTTTAACGAATCGCGACGCCGCCATTCAACAACGTCGACTGCGACTGTGAGCTCTCGTGAGAGCTTCCCCCTCCACCGTCGGAGGACTGTGTGTGCGCGCCGCTGCTGCTGCGCGTGCCTCTGTGTACGTGCAACAGAACAGGAGAGAGGGAGAAAGATCGAGCCAGCGAGAAGAGACAACGCCGAAAAAGCGATCGAGGGCCGCCTCGCGGATGTATCGTTTTTCGGGCGGGACGAACGGGGCGCAGGGTTGAAAGATTGTTCCCGTCGCTCGCAGGCAGTGGAGAAACACCGACGTGAAAAAAAAATATATGTATAAAATAAGAACGAGGAACCGACGAGGACGGGATGAGCACGAGAGAACTACGAGACGGCATCGTCGGACAAGATCGTGTGGTGGCACGTACGTGAGACGAGCCATAGCGCAGGTCTAGAAACTTTCGCAGGCGCTCGAACGGCCGAGAGCCAATGGGAGGAGCCGCGGATCTCGAGCGCATGGCTTTGCCCCACTACGCAACTGCGCCATTCATAAATGCCCGACTGACTCGGAGCTCGTCCACCCTCGGCCGCTTCTCCCTACCAATATTTTGTATACACACTCGAACGCTATAGATATACGGAGTGTCGCCGCTGCCTTACCTCGCGCTCCCTCCGTAACTCCACGAGATATGGACTATCGATTGCTCCGACTTCGGAATCCTGGAAGGTTACCAGCCCTTTGCCCTTGCTCTCGGACAATAGTAACACCGTAGCAGGTAGTCCGCGCATCGGACTCTTTCTGTCTCGATTGTTGCGGAGCAATTACAAAAGTTCCTCGACCGCTCGACCGAACCTTCGTTGCCTAGCGAAAGTAGGCGCTCTAAATTATTGTAGCTCTGCGTCCGTGAAATTCGTCGTGGCGTTAAACTTTTTTTTTATTCGAATATAAATACTTAACGATAATACAGGTTCGCAGGTACTTTGGGACATTGTCGAGTTGAGATCGACGATTGTTCGTTCATTCTCGTGTTTCCGTGACTGGAATGGACTCGGAGCCTTGACCTTGGGCGGCGACCTTGAAAAGCTCGGATTGCTTTTGGCGATAATGCTTCTCGATGCTGTGCACGCTCTTCGGATCCAGATCCGTGACGGCGGTGTTGAATAAGAAGCAGCGAGAACTCGAAATTCTGATAACGTTTTCGGATGGTACACTGGACGTCGTCGATCTGTAGTCAAAATAATAAAGTTATTTATAGCTTTTTTTTTACACGAGGGCGAAGGCGTATACGGGCAAACTTACGGATCGATCTCCCGAAAGGCCATCATTATCGAGCAGTCCTTTGCTATTTGGTGAACGAGATAGTTGCGCAGGACCAGAAGCTCTTCTTCACTGGGCGCGGATTTCGGTGTTTCTTTATCGTTTACGGAATTTATTTTTTTATAGATAATTTCGTCGTTCAAGATCTTCGAGTACGTCGAGTAGATCCGATGGACGTGATCTACGCTGTGTTTATTCAGAGTCTGGGCGCGAAGGATTCTTTCCAGGACCGAGTTACGAGGCAGAGAGATCGTCGAGGAATTACTCGATGCCGGGCACGGCCAATCTTCAGGAAACGGGCGTAGCAGAGCCTCGCAAATGAGCTCGAACATCGTGGCGAGAGCCCTCTCCTTCTCGAACGTTTCCGAACCGAGCAGCCATTCCTTGAGAGCATCCTCGATGTCGTCCGGAGCGAAACCCTCGCCGTAAACCAGCTCGCCGTTTCTGAATATCCTGAAGTTGTTCTGCGGCGAACGAACGAGTCCTGCAACGGCTCGACGCATGCGATCCTTCTGCCCGGAGAAGAGATCGAGCGGACAGTAGTCACTTGGCTTCGAAATTTCTCCAGAGGCGACCTGAAAAACGAGCCAGAGAAAAAAAACAATTTAATATCGCCACGGTCACTTGTATTGTTGCGGTACCATCGTTACTCACTTTGGTATATTGCTTCCGGCAGTAGTCACACTTACCGCTGTACACGGAAAATTCGTTATCAAATGAAAACCCCTGCTTCGGTTTTATTTCCACGCAAAAGGTCGGCGCTTCCTCGTCGGATGGAACTTTTTCGATGAGACATGCCGGCAGTAGCGTGTAATCCGGAAGTGTCGTGGCGAATGTCTCGACCACTCGCTTGTGTCGACGATGTTCTGCAAAGAAAAAAAAAAAAAGGTCTCGTTACAATTTTCATTTTTATTATAATTGTTTTTATTAAAATTTCTATACGATTATCGTCAACCCACTCAGATTTACGTTTATTTATTTTTATACCCTTGTCGTCGACATGCTCGGACTTACGTTTATTTATTTTTATTACAACTTCTATACGATTGTCGGCGACTCGCTCAAGTTTACGTTTATTTATTTTTATTACAACTTCTATACGATTGTCGGCGACTTGCTCGGGTTAACGTTTATTTATTTTTATTACAATTTCTATACCATTTTCGCCAACAAGCTGCACAACGATCGAGGGATTGCCAACAACCCGACCGAACTACGTGGCTAATTCCGTCCGTTTTGTAAAACTCGCGTTGCGCGTTGCCGTGCCGGTGCTAGGAAGGCGTTGGCGCCTCTGACGTAGTTGTTATGACCGGTCATTGAGCGAGCGGGGGCAAACGTTTGCCGCTGCTCCTTTTCAAACGCCCCAGCCGAGGAGCTCTCACGCGCGTCGGGATTTCACTATCGTGAAATCGTACCGGTTAAACGGGCACGTACATGGACGTTGCGTACAGACTCCTTCGAACACGCGAGTACAATACGATAGATGAAAAATAAGAAAGCGCAAGATCGTTGAAAACGGACTCGAGGAGGATCAAAGCTTCGACGATATTCGCGAGATGGCTTCCAAAATATCGTCAGAGGATGATACCTGGCCGGTGCTCTTCGAAAACGCTCGTCCAGCTAGACAAATCCTCGGGATCGAAGCGAACGATCTCCGGTTCGCTCGCGTAACGTCCCAGTAATCCGGAAATAACGTTTTTATGAAAATCCGCTATCAGCTCGACTCTCGCCTTTCCACCGTCGTCGGCCGCATCGTCTCCGGCATTCGGAAGCGATTTGCGAAACCTGAGCACCTTCCTTTCCTGCGGATCAGAAATAATACTATTAATGCAAAATATAGCATGAATAATCTTTCTTTTTTTTTTCTTTCTTTTTTCTGCCTGGATAAATAAGCGATCACGAGTCAGAGGCGACGACCACGGCTGCGGCGCCTAAGTATAGTGCAAAGACGAATCGATAAACTACATACTCGCGTGTTAGCTGACGTGGCCGAAGCTCGTTTCACACGCTGCACCCACAAGGGTCACGTTAAGGGGAGTGTACTGTTTTGAGTCGAAAAATCGATTCTTATTTCTATGAAGCATTTCGCGGAGCGATAAAGACTCGTCTGCCGGTTATAAATATACCGTTTTTTTTTTTTTTTTGATCATTGGAACGACCTCAATCGTTAAGAAATCGATAAAAATATTCACTCGGTTTCATTGGAATAAACGCTGCAGATTTCTACAAAAAAAAAAAAATAATAATAAAAAATTCCCGCTATTCGCGGCTCGCGCGTCGAAAATTTATTCTGACTGTCAAAGAGAACGAGAGAAATAAATAATAAAAAAAAAAAAAACCACGCCGCTGTTTGCTTCGCGGCAGGCAGTCAAGCAGGTACGAGATAGCCCGCAGGTGAGCTCATAATCCATCGACCGTATGTTTGAATTTGTAACTTTGCGTCATTCCTTCGAGCGCTCCTTCTCACTGTCGGTTTACCGACGCTTTTAGATAACAGTACGACGCAAGAATAAAAAAAAAAAAATATTGATACACTTCGAGCAACAGAGAACTCTCCGTATACGTTTGTGGACAGAACGTAGTACTGAGTGCGAACGGCGGGAAACAATTTTTTTTTTCTTCCGCTTCCGACGCGCCTTTCCGTATCAGATATCGAACTACATACATTGTAAAAATGTGTGGTGGATTCGCGATCAATGTAGAAGGAACAAAAATCGGGATATGGAAGTTGGTACATTTTTTTTTTTGTTGTAATTTCTACCCGATAAAAAACTAGCTGAAAAATTAGGTGCTTTCGATGTGGCGTTTTTCATTATTATAACGCGACTGCCCTATTCTATCGCTATTACAACGTCCGCGCATGCGCACGGTCGTTTTCTGGTAGGAATTCTTGCGAAAAAAACGACCGCGCGCATGCGCAGTCAAATCGAAAGCACCCATGATCAGCTGTTCGGCGATAAATTTTAATATCGTTCATACTTACGCATGGCAACGATATGACGAGCGTGGCGTTCCCCTCGCCCTTGTAAGCTGACCCATCCAGCGAGCACGAATCGATCGTGCGAAAGTCCGGAATCGCTATACTCTCGGCATCGTCGGCGCGAGACGCGGAAGACGTTGTCTCGCTGGGGTTTCGCCGCATCCTTCGCCTTCGCTCGTCAATCGGCAAACCCGGAAGCAGAGTCAATAGTTTCATTTCCCCATTAAATCACCACCATTTGCTCCTCCGTTTCTCGGTGTCCCTCCGTCGAGTTTCACCTGGAAATTATAAACGAACATGTAACACGATCCATCAGACAACATAACCTAAAAAAAAAGAAAAAAAAAAAAGATAACGCGCAACAATATATAACCATAATAGGACAAATCGAATTCCGTTTCGAAAAGGCGACAAAGCACCTCCCGTGACTCAAACAGGTACGTTGCTCAAGACAGAAACGACGTTCGTGATACATTAGTAATACTTATTGCACAAGTGGCTTGTGCAGAGCGGTGTTAATGCACGAAGTTGAGGCGCGATGCGACGAGTGCGACGGCGAGTACTGGCCGAGGCCGAAATATCCGGCTGCGACCGCCTCGACCAACTGGTCGTTAGAAATTCTAATGACTTCTAGTTCGTCGATTATTCGCCTCGTTTGCCCTCGAGGAGAATGGACTCGTGGCGCGGTGTACTATGGCCGGGTGTGTAAGAAAAGTCTAGTCCGTCGATCAGGGCTCACGCACGCATGTATGTACACGACGCGTATGGATATCGTCTCGGATATCTACCGGTGCTTTAATAACGAGCTCGAAATCGAGGCTTCGAGAAAGACTCGGGGAGAGCCTCGGTGGTGTCTTCGAGACGGAGGTTACGTCACTCTCGGCTCGGCTCACGGAGGGCGTCCGCCATGTTTCCTTAACCTTAGTCTTCATCCACGCGTTATAACTTGTAAATTTGTTTTCGGCGTTCTCCAAATAATTTTTTTTTGAAAATACTAATAAAAAGTCAGTTAGATTGCCGGTTCCCGAAATTCTGGTATCGCTTAATCTTATTGACGTCTGTAGCGCCCGAAGACTTCGACTATCCTCGATCCGGTCCCGACCAGGTGGACAAAGCCTCGAGAGACTTGTTTCATCGACTCACCCGGGTACGACAGTTTTTATTGTATTTTTCGATTGACGACCGATATTTAATGACCGCTTTAATAACGAGCTCAAAATCCACGCTTCGGAGAAGGACTCGAGAAACGCCGGTGTCTTCGAGACAGAGGTTACGTCACTCCCGGCGCTCACGGTGGCCGACCGTCATGTTTTTTCCTTATCCTTTATCCCATATCTAGGCGTTATAACCTGTGAATTTGTCCTCGCGGTTCTCTTAATAAATAACAGAATATAAAATAATTTGAAAACCTGTCCGATGGCCGATCCACGAAATTCCGGTATCGCTAAATATTGTCGACGTTCATCGCGCTCGAAGCCTTCGAGTGTCCTCGAACCGGTCCCGACCGGCTAAGCCTTCCGAAGCTTGTTTCATCAGCTCGCATCGATACATCGTTTTAATTGTATTTTTCCGATCGACGACCGATGTTTATCGCACGGGCTGCACTGCAGCGTGTCGCTATTGAGCCGCAGGATCTCGGGAACGAGCCTCGCGTCCACCCACCTATATTCCACCCATACGTGAGATAACGAACCTCGCTTTCGAGGTGAACTTCTCCATCCCGCCTCTTAACTGGCCTACCGGTTTATAACGGTCACGAGATACACGGCTCTTTTCTCCCGTCGTCGAGTCGAAGGGGGCGCAACGGAGAGAGAGAGGTGCACGAAACGTGAACTTAATAACAAAACGTGGCCGAACATTCGTCGAGTAAAAAATTATTATTTTTTAAAATCATTCCACCTCTTGGGTCCATTGTTTCGCATTTTTCGCATGTGAAATTTTAAGCTCGTACCCAGATAGCACAAAAAATCAGTTAACCAAAAGTCACCTCAATGGATTCCATATGTCCATCTGGATGATACCCTGAAGTTACCATCCATCGAAAAAGTTAACGTTTGAACGTAGGATGGCTTATAGTTACCAACCAGACGGACGTACGTAACCCATTTATATAACTTTTTCGTACCAGATGTCCTTTTGCTACCTGAAAAGTAACGATTTTTTAACTTTTTTTTTTCAGATTAATGTCTGCGCAATTTTTTTTCTAACGCTCTGTGAGAAACGGATTATTCTTCAATTTTATAATCCAACGTGTCAGGCGTGGATATCGGTTGTGACTGAGTAGTCTTGCCAAAGTACCGGTAGGAGGACGAGTGTGCCGTACGTAGAAGGGAGCGAGTGTCGCCGGGGTATTCTGACCTATAAGGAGCGGCTAAAGAACGAGACGAGAGAAGCGGGTTCTCCGCGGCCGGTGCGCGCAGTAGTGTGGTAGCAGCGCGCGCACACACACACACAACAGGGGCAACAACCGACGTTGACCTCACCGGTTAGCTCTAACGACGAGGAGGAAAGAAGAAGACGATGACGAACGTCCGAGACGAGATATCTTTCGCCTTCTCCGCTCGGGTGTATATCTCGGCGTCGTGTGTACCGCTTGTATTTCACTCATTATTAAAGCAGCTTGCACGGCGTTCCTCCAGTTTACCAATCGTTTCGAGGTTCCTTCACGGAAGACACGGAAGATCCATCCCATCTCGCACGATTCTCACGATAATTCGTAGCTTCTGGACAGGGTCAAAAAAAAAAAAAAAAAAAAGCTCTTCGCCCTGACAAAATTCAACTGTCGAACGGTATAAACGTTCCATCGTCGTCATCACAGCTGTCGACACCGAACGCGGGCGAAGAGACTCGGTGAAGAGCGCATGACGGGAACGAGTGACAGCCATAGAATTCGTCGAGAAGTCTTTTTTTTTTTTTCTTTGCGGCGACCGGTGGCGCCCTCCGGTGTTGGAAAGACGAATGCACGGGAGGACCCCCGACTGAGCGCCATGGAAAAAAACCCGGACGAATGGGCAAACACGGAAACGCGACGGTGGGGAAGAGCAGATGGAGAAGCAATCTTGGGATGTGCTCGGTCGGAGACGGAGAAGACGTGCCAGCATAAGCGGCGAACACGAGGCAAAGTGCATCGCACTGTCTCGGCGTCGACTTGAAGGACCGAGGCAGAAACGGCAGCTGCTCGTCGTAGTGCACGAGGCAGGTCTTCACTTTGGCGGTAGAGGGGGTTTTTTTTTTTCTTATGCAGTCTCGAGTGCGTAGCTCATGTCGAGGGGCTCGCTGGCACTTGTAGTATTTTCACGAGTTTGCCACACGTTTGGTTCGGGCACTCGGTTCACTGAAACGGATGTGTCCGCCTCGGCTGCAGAGACATTACGTATAAACTCGGAGGGAAAACAGCGCGTAGGAAGCCGAACGGCGAGGGGAAAATTTACTTCGGAGGTGTCAAAGTTCTGTTCGGGGAATGCAATATGTATACAATACATATAAAAACACTTCCACTTGCTCTTTCCACCAATGTTATCCCATCTTAGATTCTGAGAGGTTTATATCGCTTGAAGGAATGATCAAGTGATCGGGAAGTCGATTAGACGAATGAATACAGTAATTCCAGTTATTTTATATTCGTGAAATTCCATAAGCACGAGGCCTTTGTTTTTATTATCTCTGTACAAAAACAGTCGAAAAAATTATAGTTTTTTTTTCTTCCTCTTTCTTTCGTTAAAGATTCAATTTTTTTTTTTTTTCGAACTCACGGCGTATGTACAAGCGGGAAATGATAGGTATTTCTTCGTAACTTATAAACTAAATATAATTATACATTGATATAATAATAGATATAATATTATGTAATAATAGTGAACCTACGAGTCTAGGGATTCGAGTTTATTGTGTTTGTATGTCGTGTGTGTGTGTGTGTGTGTGTGTGTGTGGTTTATTTTTTTTGTATATCTCTGGAGACGTGTAATGAATGTTTCTCTGCGAGTGAATAAATCTGTGTGTTATGTTCCATGTGTGAGCGAAGAATATTCATCGCCGGTGTACGTGTTTTACAGCGAATTTATACAGAATTCATCGAGTAGTAGTATCTCGTTTATAATGAACGTATAAATGAGTGGTTGCGGCTATTGATGGGCATTTTTTTTGTTGTTGCTGTTGTTTGTTAGCTCAGGGCCGCTCGTTTCGCTCTCTACTCTCATCTCATCTTATGTTAACCGCGGGCTCTCGTGGTTTAAGTTTCTATTTTAATATCTTCGTCACTCTCCTCTAATCGTGCAGCTCTACCGTCCTCACGATAATCGTAAGCGTCTCGTTGAATTTGACGATCCGACTACGATGATCGGGATAACATATTGAAAAATGCATTGTAACATTAGTAAAACGTGAACCACGAGACCGTTTGTCTTGTGAATCGAGCGCCCCTGACGCTCAATCATCACACTGTCGTCATTCTCCTTATTTTCCTTAACTCCGAGTTTACGTTTTTTTTTTGTCCCCTCGTCCTCGATATTTTACTCTTTCTCTTTGTCGCCAGTCAGCCCAATTGTTACTCGAGCCCCCTCGCTTAAATGTTCTTAAATCTGCAGTATATCTTACACACACATGCAGCTCATCGCGCGGATCTCACAAAACGCTTTCACGAAGATATTCGCAAAATCTCTTTTCGCACTCTCTTTCTCGCTAAACACACACTCTACTCGAAAGAATAAAATGCCATGAGACAGTTCCGAATTTGCGCACGCGCGATGTTGTTCGGTAAATAGATAGACCCCTCGGCATCGCGGTGTCCGCAAGGATGAAGCGGAAGGGAAGATTCTTCGCGTTTTTTTTTTTTTTTTTTGTGCTCGAAAAATCGATTGGCAGCGCGCGATGACTACGAGACGTATATATAAAATCTCCGAGGAATTCGTTATTTTAACGGTTTTCAGTTTTCGGGAAATTCGTGAACCGTAAACCCGCAAGGTTTTTTTTTTTATAATACATACAATATATAGACGAGTAACCGGCGCTCGTGTATGCATCCGGTTGAAATTTAAATACAAATACATGCTATACAAAACAAAATATGAAGAAAACAAAAATTCTCTCCGGTAACATGGAGATTGCAAAAAAAAAAAATGTACAATTGTGCTCAGCGGAGCTAATTCATGCCAGCTGCTTCGCGTTTGTCACGATCTATGTTCAGTGTCAATAATACAACGGGCGATTCATCGCGAAAAACAAAAAATGGTTTTCTACACAGAGTTCGCTTCACCTTCATCCTTACTCGCGGACACTCGCGCGTTCCTTTTAACGCAACAAATCTCGCTTCACATTCGATTCCGAATTCAATATCCAATCGTCTCGCTCCCCCCCCCCCCCCCCCCCCCCACGCCGCTATTCTCAACTTCCAATGTTTTTTCATCTTTATTTTAACTTTTTTTTGTTTTGTTTTGTTGTTTGGTTTTATTTTTTTTCCCCACCAGCTTTTCGTCGTTCGCAAATCTTTGTGTTTCCTTTTTTTTTGTTTTATTTATTTATTTTTATTTTTTTCATTTTTTTATTTTTTATCGTTTCGATTTTGTCTCGTTTTATTTAAAAAAATACTGAATTAACCAAGCTAAAATCACAGACTTGCTGGAGTGCCTTTCCATCCTCCAGCGGGTTTGTACAAATTCTTCCTGAAGGACTCTATGTATAGTTACAATGTGTGTGTTATATATATATATATAGATCATTGTGGTTATATATATATATACTATGTATATAGTAATTACAATTCGTTCATGATTAGTTTTCTTTTTTTTTCTTTTTCATGTTCTCGAGAGTTTGTTTGAGTTTTGTGTGTGTGTACCGTGTGTGTGTCTCTTTACACGCTACCGCGTAGCGCTAGCAGTTTTTTTTTTCAAGTTGTTCCTCTATTTATTTATTATCCCGTCTGCAATAGTACGAGCGTGACCCCCATTCTGTGGTTCTGCCCCTCCCCTCTCGATGGTTCACACATCCACACATTCCCCCCCCCCTCCCCTCCTGCCTCCAGGCTCTTTCTCGAAGAAACCAAATTTAAATCAGCCTTCGAGCATCTTATTACCGATCCGAAGTTCCACCGAGCGTTTTTTTTTTTTTTTTTACACAAGTCGAAAACTCTCGCTGCTCGTCGTCATTTCATTTTTTTTTCTCCCTCGCTCTTACGTACCGCTACTACTATATCACGCATCGAAGATTTCATTTTGTTCTTTTTTTTTTTTTTTTTTTTTTTTTTTTTTCATATTGTTTTACTTCTATTAGAGATCTCTGTGCGGATCGTCAATCGTTGGTCGAGAGAACGGAACAACTGATGTAAAAAAAAAGACGTTATATTGCGAAGAAAATGAAAATCCGGACGAATATTGAATCAAAGAATGGACGAATAAAAAAAAAAAAAAAAATTCGTCGCGAACAATAAACCAGCGCGCACCGGCCTTAGCTCGGGCAAGTAGCAAGTTCGGAACGAATTCGACCGCACACACACACACACTTGGGCGCTGAGTGTTTCGTCCCCGGCTGCGACTGCGAGATGGCAACGAACGCGTGATACGTTCGAAAACGCAGTCTCTGTCTCTCTCTCTCTCTCTCTCCGTTGGTGCGCATCGGGATGTCATAGTAAATTATTATTTACTCCTTCTCGCCAACTATCCTACTGAGAGTGTCGGCGGTCAGCGGGTTCACAGCCGGAGACGTGACACTCTCTCCGTCTCTCCACGCCAGGGAGGATGTGATAAATTTGCTCGAAAATTGCTACGTGCCCGGCGTACAGACAGACAGACGGATCAAAGATATTAGGCGCGTTAATCGACCGCCGAGGAACGGGAGAACTTATCGCCATTCGACGTGGCAACCATTTAAGGATACGCCCTTTCGTTTCTCAGAAGTCGGCACGCACACTTGTGATCCATATAGATAAACACATATATTTTTTGTGTGTGTATATATATATATATATATATATATATATATATATATATATATATATATATATATATATATATATATATATATATATATATATATATACACATACATATATATATGCACGTGGTTTATTTTTAATTTGCTTTTTTATGTAACGACGAATATTCGCTGTGCGAGGCCGCGAATGAATAATCAAGCGCTACCAGTGTTCTCGTGTTTAACATTTATGGTATGTTATTTGTAATCGTCAGAAAAAAAATGCGCATTTAAAATCGAGGGAACAATAATGATGATGATTCTAAGCAAGATGTAAACACGGACTCGCACACCGGAAACGTTTTGGTTAGTTACGTAAATCTGGCATATTTTGTCTCTCCCACCCCTTTTCAACGTCCGCCTATATATTTTTTTTCTTTCTTTTTTGTTTTTCCGCTTTTTTTGCGTCTCTCCCTCTCTCTCTCTCTACTTCTTATCATAATCACAGACACGGTTTCTAATTGCTACGTACAGAGCCTTCGTCCAGCGCCGAACGCGATAAGTTTACGCCTCATACCATCGTGTTCCATCGTTCATAATATCTCGTCGTCGTTAATCATCGCACACTCTCTATACACGTTTATTATCTCGGAGCGGTTGCATCTCAACGACATTTAGTTTTTTTTTTTTTTTCATATCTTAAATTTTCAGACGTTCGGGCACTTTGTCATTCATTCAGGTCCTTGTGATCGTCGTCATAATTTTATTCGTCCTCTCCAGCCATAAAACGACGAGGAATAGCTTTTTTGTTTTTTAACGATCTCGATGTTACCAAGCGTCTTTTTATGTGCCCACTTTATAATTAACGATGACGACCGCGATTAAATATTCACCGGATTGGATGGAGGAAAGTAAGAAAAAACAATACAGTCACGGCGCGAGAATGTTAACGCCGATAATATCGTACAGAGTCGATGCTTCCTCCGCGGGGAAGCAAACTTCAATCGATTCTTCAGACTGTTAAATTCAATAGCACGCGTGTTGAAGGAAAAAAAAAAAAAATAACAGTCTACGAGAGAAAAACAAAATGAGGACAATAAGCATCGGGTGCGTAGTTGCCGAGTCGAGTTAATCGAGGACACAAATAATTGAGCGATACCGCGAGTTCGCCTCGTCGGAGGAGTCGAACAAAAACTTGAGTGTAATCATCGCGTCGTCATCGTTCGCGTGTGCGTTTGATTTTCAAATCCTCGTCGTTTGGAGAGAAGAAAAATCATTCTCACATCCGAATAACATCGTCGCACGCTCGTGACCAGCTAATATGCCGCGGTCACGAAAAATAAAACGAATGAAAAATGAAAATCCCTCCTCGCGAAGAAAATCACAGTTGTTTCAAAAGGATATATAGATATATATATATATAGATATATATAGATATATATATATGATATACTATTTAAATGACGTGCGCGCACGACGCCGCCGTAATCGAGGCACAAACATTACCGACAATAAATTATACGATGTGGCTATTCGCACCCTTTCGTGTGTCGTATGTCGTGTGTCGTGCGTCGTGTGTCGTACATCGTGTGTCGTGTGTTGCCATATAAGCTTTTGTACAGGTGAGCTTTTTCGTGTGTCGTCTGTCGTGCGCCGTATGTTGAAGCTTTTTCGTGTGTCGTACGTTGCGCCTTCCTGGTCGTACTGTGGCATAGCATTTATCGTGTGTCGTGTGTCGTGTGTCGTGGGTAGTGTGTCGTGTGTCGTGTGTCGTGTGTCCTGTATCCTGTATCCTGTGTCCTGTGTCCTGTGTTGAGCGTGTTGTGTTTCACAATTTATTAGTTTCGATTAAGCATGACATTATTCGTGTGTCGTGTGTCGTGTGTTGAGTGAGTTGTGTTTCACTATTTATTACTTGCAATTAAGCATGATATTTTTCGTGTGTCGTGTGTCATATATCGTATATCGAGCATGTTGTGTTTCACTATTGATTAGTTCCAATTAAGCATAACATTTTTCATGTGTCGTGTGTCGTGTGTCGAGCGTCGAGCGTCTTGTGTCTCGCACCATTTATTAGTTCCAATTAAGCATAACATTTTTTCGTATGGTATGTGTCGTGTGTCGTATGTTGAGTGAGTTGTGGTTCACCATTGATTAGTTCCAATTAAGCATAACGTTTTTCGTGTGTCGAGCGTGTTGTGTCTCACTATTGATTAGTTCCAATTAATCATAACATTTATCGTGTGTCGTGTGTCGTGCGTGTTGTGTCTCACCATTTTATATTCCTGTTGAACGTACAATTTTTCGTGTACCGTAAGTCGTGCGGCGTCCGTGTTGTGTCTCACCTTTTATTAGTTCACATTAAGGCAATGTGAAATTACACGGACGGTATCAAAACCTGTATTGTAATGGACTTTTTCAAGAATGCCGAAACTCAGGTGTTTGATAGTGACGGAATAATTTCACACTGCCTTAATACGAACTGATAAAAGCACGCACGCACACGATACACGAAAATCGTTATGCGTCGCACGACGGCACGATACACGAAAAATTGTATGTTCATCAGGAATATAAAATGGCGAGACACAACATGCACGACACACGACACACGAAAAATGTTATGCTTAATTCAAACTAATCAATGGTGAAACACAACACGCTCGACACACGACACACGACACACGACACACGACACACGACACACGACACACGACACACGACACACGACAGACGACACACGACACACGACACACGACACACGACACACGACACACGACACACGAAAGGGTGCGAATAGCCACATCGTAAATTATAATATCTATATATATACTCATACATATAAATTATATATAATATATATATACATACTATTCAATGGGCCATTATCGCCGGTTATTATTTACCTGATTACACGCGGGTCCTCTTTCACACTTTCATTCGGACATTATCTCTGCATGTGATAGTTTGTGTGTATATATGTACATATATAAACTTTTATGTGGATCAATTGATTCGTGTACGGTGGCTACACGTAACGGTAAATGGATCGCTAAAGGGCGTGCGCGACTCTTTCTCTCTTTCATATATATCGCTATCTCTCTCTCTCTCTCTCTCTCTCTCTCTCTCTCTCTCTCTCTCTCTCGGTCTTTCTCTCTCTTGCGTAATGACTACCGACGACGCTGTTAGTGTTTTTATTTTTTCACTGATAAATGTCGTTGTTCTTTTTTTTTTTTCATGCTGTTTTACTTGCGGCTTCACACGATGCACAAAAAATTGGAAATGAATGAACTTTTACGAAACTCGTTAAACGCGTCGAGCTGGGAGGAACTTCAATCTTCTTTCTTCGATCGGCTCTCAATCTTCGTTCGATCCTTATGACTGGCCATATGCGTTGCGTTCACGGTAGTATAACGGTGGTTGATCCTCGAGGTTGCCTTCCGAACGTTGTACTTTAGCCGTGTTTTTAGTTTGTTGCACATCCCCTCATGGCAATTACGATTGTGGTGATTTTTCTCGTTCCCCGTTGTTTTTTTTTTTTTTTTCCTTGTTTTTCTTTTTGGCAACGTCCGACGACACTTACCCCGGTACACGCAGTCATTGCCGTCCAAGCTCGAGTCGAATTTTCAGGAGTTTGAGATCAGTGTTTTCGACAGCGAGCTTCCCTCGGACAAAGACCCGTGTGTCCGCGTCCGTGTCTGGGTGTGTCTGTGACTCTGTCTGTGTGTGTGTGTGTGTGTGTGTGTGTGTGTGTGTGTGTGTGTGTGTGTGTGTGTTTGCGCGAGAGAAATCTTGGTTACTTGCTCTCGATTCTTCTCCTCCTCGATCGGGTCGCGAGCGTGAAATCTCGAATGAAAGCCAACATGGAGAAGCTCCATGATAATAACAATGATATTAACGAGCGCGTGGGGGACGCCCGGTTGGTGGTCGAGACTCCGGAGTCTCAATGGCGTCGTGACGCCGCGTCGTGTTTTCATGCTGTTGCTGCCGACGCGCTTCTTTTCTGTTACTTTTTTTTTCCTCTTCTTTCCTCGCTTCTTCTCCTCTCATGAAAACGACGGTCCATTTCACAGCGATCCTCGAGATATTGAAATCGCTCCATTGCCGCTGCCTGCGTCACGATGAGTCAGAACGGCGTTAACATCGCCGGGGCAGGGGGAGGGGTCAGGGAGGAGAGAGAAGAATCGAGCTATTATATGTTTCCACTGTGCAACGTTCGGTGGCAAAGGCGAGAACCCGTTCGAGAACGTTCTTTGAAATATCTCTCGCGATGGAGGGCTTTTACACAGAGACGCGCGAGCCGCGCGGAGAGTGGAGGGGGGGGGGGGGGGGGAGAGAAGGGGAGATTTTGTCGCCCAGGCCAGACACGATTTTTCGGCAGCAGTACGGGGCATCCGAGGGGCTTGCGAGAGAATAATAATGATCCGAAGAATGGAAGGGCTGGCTGCGCAGGCTGATGGGGTCGAACGAAGGGGAGGAAAACACGACGGTAACCGGGGCTCTATCTTGATGCTTCTGCTGCTGTTTTTCTTCATGGTTGAATGGTGTGTAACATATGCATATATATATATATATAGATGTTATATATATATACATTATATCCATACACTGGCGACAAAGAGGAAAAGAATAAAAGAGAAAAGAAGACAAACGCTAATTTATCTCCGATCTGTTTTTTTGTCGAATTCTCTCAGTTTCGATCCGGTCACATGGATAAACGATGAATCTAATCGTCGGATGACTCCTCAACAAGTTCGGTCGTCGCGATAGTTTGCTGTTTGGCGTGGTGGTGATGTTCGTCGTGTTGTTTTTTTTTTTTTGTTTTTTCTTCATTTTTCTTCTCCATCATTCTCCTCTTGATATTTCACAATCGACGATTCAACTCGACACGAATGCCGCGATCTGTTCGTTGAACTGCGCGTGCTCGAGTATGAGCGAATCCTTGCAGCTCTCGAATTGCTGTTGTTGCGCGACCGCCGGTGGTTGCATCTCCTCCGGATCGGGTTCCGTCCTCTCGTATAGAACGCAGATCGAGCCGTTCTCACCGATCCTGTATGAGACCTCGGCCGGGTCGATCCACATCGTCAATTCGCTCGGGAAGAGATGATGGAGCACCGTTGGCAATAGGCCGACGTTTGCACCGGCCTGTGCGATAACAGGATCCATTTTGCCGTTAATGCGTATACAACGATAACCCGAGCCGCGGTTTGGACGATCGGGAAACCAGTGATCCCTGTAACGTCGTCGGAGTACATCGGTCAACGATGATTTGAACAAGTCGAGCTGACGATCCGACAGCTGGCCCGCTTGTAGACGTAATAAATGGACGAGAAAGTCCGCCGCGGACACTATCTCCAGTCTCATTGTGGCGAATTTATCGTTAACGAGATCAACGCGAATTTTGTTGGCTTTCTTTTATCTTTTTTTTTTGCGTTTTTATTTCGTTTGAAATCGTGTTTTACTGTTTTTTTTTTCTTTTCTTTTTTTTTTTTTCTTCCTTTTTTTTACTTAAATTGTCGATAACGATGACGCAAACGCGACGATACGCCGACGTGAGAGCCCCGTCTTTTTTCCGTTATATTATCTCTCACCGATATACTCTCCTCTATCGGTACTTGCTCGTGGCAACGTCGTGGCGACGTCGTTTTGAGACCGACGAATAAAGCGACCTCTCGTTTTCCCACGGCGGGTTTTAGTTTTTTTCTTTCTAATGTATCTCGTTGAATCGCCGATGTAGCGAACCGCGTTGGCGATATAATAATGCGTGTGTCACGGCACGAGAATACGACGACGACGGCCCAGCACTACTTTCGAATCGGAGCGAGTCTCGACAAAATGGCGTCGCCACTGACCGTAGCGGTCGGAACAACGTTGCCACTCCAGCGCGAACGACGAGAACCTCGACTCGATTACTCCTCGCACACTTGCCCGAACGCCGCTTGATCTCCACAGTTGTTTTATTATCGTTCGCTTTTCCTCTTCGTATCTTCGACGTCCCCCGGTGTATCTCCGAGAGGCGGATATGATCACGATATATATTCTTCGACGATGTTTGCCTCGTTCGCGAAAGCCTCTCTCGTTGTTCCTCGCTATTCAGCTTCTTGGCTCTCTCGCAACGCCGTTCGACGAAACGCGACGAATCGATCTTCGTTGCCTCGTTTTATAATTTAATCGCGACCGCACACGTATTCGATCGACGAACGATTTAACTGCAATTCTTTCGATTCGCGACCGACTTTATAACCCGCGCAAAACCGTCTATTTCCTTTCCTCGGCTCTCTAGCTATCTTCCTCTCTCTCTCTCTCTCTCGTTCCCTACCTATCTATCTATCTCTCTCGCTCTCTCTCTCTCTCTCACCGCACAAACTCTTCGCGAACGTCACCTCTCGACTGCCGACGACTTTCTAATGGTGGCGGACGTCGATGCCACCGAGGTAGGCTCCGAGTCTCTTTGTTCGACGGTCGCCACGGTGGGAGAGCTACGAGCGTCGACCAATCGACGCGAGGCTTCGTCTCCGTTTCCACGGGGTCACGTGACCCCTCGCGCTGGCTCTGCGCGAGAAGAGATGCGCCTTGTGTACTACCTCCTCGTCCGTGTGTAATCCCACCGAGTATATACGTGTATATATATATATATATATATATATATATATACAGAGTATACGTTTACGACTCTCCGCAAACACTGTCTAACACAACCAGAGAATACACACTCGCGCGGCCGTCGCTGTATTTTCTAGCTGTAATATTTTTCTGCTGTTGCTGCCGCTACTGCCTGCTCGCCCCCGTAAGCGTTCGAGATGGCCCCGAAATCGAATAGAGGCCGTTCTCCCACAGAGAAGCTGAAACTCTGCTACACGAATCTTTGATGCTTGTTTTATATTATACTTACAGACTCGGTGTACGTGTTTTCTTTTTTTTTATCCCTTTGCTTTTTTTTTTCTTCTCTCGTAGCACAGCTGCACTGACGAGTGGGGATTTTTCTCTGTTGGCTTCGACTGCGCGCCGAACCTCTACGGTTAGAGAACTCGGGAGTCTCGACCGTGTGTGATAAAAAGGTGAGCTCCGACGGTGCTCCGCTCTGCCTTCCTCCGAAAGTCTTCGGAGACGGGCCGCGCACTCGTTTCCCTAGCTTTTATCCTCTATCCACCGGTACACTATGTATCCTATCTGGTACGACACACACACACACACACACATACTCGCTCACATGTACGAAGCAGTTACGCCGTATACAGATATATTGGCCTTCTCCTCGCGAGCTCGCACGATCGTGCTCTCGAGCTCGCCTAGTTATACAAGTATATCGGGAGCAGGTCAAAAGGCTCGAGACATTTTTTTTTTTTCTTTTTCTTCATCCCCGGTCCAGAGTCCCGAGCGTTCTCGCTCGGCTATACGGAAAATATATTATCCTGTAGAAAGGAGCGTCGATGAGCTGGAAATTATCCTTCGGACTCTCTCGCTGTATATATAACGGGCGTGCGCGAGTAACGGATCTCTCAATCTGGATCGTGCCTGTCGGTACACTCGCGTCGGATCGCCGTCGGATAACTCTTTACAGTTGACTCGCTGCGGATTCGATGCCTCGCGATTCTTCCATTGTCGAACGGACGCCGGCCCGATCCCGGGGGGCAGAACGGAATACAACGAATGCACGAAACATAATGTACGGAACGATTTATCGCTATATTATAATTATTTTCGCGTGAATTTCGTAATGCACGATTTATAGAGAAAAATCTATACGTCGGGACGCTACAAGACTCCGTCGTTTAAGGATATGTATTCCATGCCTAGGCTCGCCGGTGGGGTTCTCCACGGTGGCGCGCGCGGTGAGGGGCAGGCAACGAAAGAGCGAGGGACTCGAGCTGCGAAATCCCAAGCGTGCCGAAACAAACACCGAAATATTTCGCTTCACACTCGCGTTATCTTTGAAAACCGGATGGTGAAATTGTTTCGCAGTATTTCAATTCCATATTTCCAGACACGTGTTTTCATTTTTTCTTTTTCTTTGAGAATGTATTTCGATAAATTGTTGGAGATAACGGTTCACATGTCATAAGACAGCGACTTCTGCATAAGAGGAACGCTAAGCGATCAAGAAAAATCAATTTTTATATCCCGGCAATCATATGACCAATTTAATTTTTTTTTTTTTTACGCAAAACTATGATTCTATATTTTTTAAATTCTTTTATTTGTGTAGATGGGCAAAGCTCGTTTTGCATAAGTGAGCGGGAGTGTGGTATTAGAATGGTAATTAAGGTAGCTTAGTCCAGTTTTATTACTCCGCTTTCAGCGACAATTTCACGCTTACAGTCGTAGTCTCAGTGAAGAAACTGGAAAAACAGTTTGAGAAATTCCGAATATCACCTCGATATTTGCAAATTGCTCTGTCAATCGGATACCTCGTGCACATAGTTTGTGCGGCATGTTGGAAGATACAAGAGCTGCGCATTTCGTGTCTCTATTATAATTTATTTATATAAAAAAATTATGTTTATACAAAAAAAAAATATTGTTCATTATAAAAAAAACAACGCATATTTCTAACGTCTGAAATTTTCGACTCAATGCGCTATAAATCCAAGAAATAATTCAAAAAAAAAATAAAAAAATAAATAAAGAAAAATCGCTTTTTCCAAGGATTTGAGAGCCACTGGTTCCGGGGATCCGTTCTTTAGCGCAGAGTCTTCCCCACCATCGCCCCGGGCATAAAACCCCGATGACGACGTCGTGGGCGATGAGGAGTAGAGCATTTCTGTGTATGTGTGTGTGTGTGTTGATCGCCGGCGGGAATAGGAAAGCTGGCGAATCGCTAGAAAGCAGCGGGGTCTGCACGGCTCGGAGTCTACCTATGATAAGTGTGCTTCGTGGTGCTCGAGGGTGCGTGTGTGGGTATCCCACGTACGTGACTAGAGCGCTAGTGCGAAGGATCGAAGGTGTGACGAGCGTCTGGCTCGTCGAAAAGCGCTTCGCGACGCACGATGCGCAGCGACGCTCGAGGGGATGCTGCTACTGCTGCGCCCGAAAAAAAAAAAAAAGAAGAAAAGACAAAAAAAAAACGCTGAAGAACATTGGAGAAAAAAAAAGAAAAAAAATTCAAGAGAGGAGTGTAAGGTGAAGAGTGCGTAACGAGGGGGCTCTCTGAGTCACTTCGCGAAAGCGTGCTTCGCCGGCTCACCGGTGTAGCACGGCGCGGTTGACGACGGTTGACGCTATGTTCTCGAGACTGTACGCCGAGCGTTTTTAGTTTCGTCGTGATCAGCAGGAATTAATCACCGACGGCACGTGGACGAATCAGCGAGTCTCCGACTCAAGCGACGCTGTGAAAAAAATTGCTTGTACGTAATGCGGAATTAAATAACGCAAAATACCGTGGTTCAGTACACTTTAGCCGAAAAATATTTTTCGTACTTTTGTGAGTCCCTGCCGAAGAAGAAATTTTCACTGCGCGCCTATTATGCGATTCCCGGAATGGGAATGGCGGACGTAATCCGATCCGAAATAAATCTCTCTCTCCCTCGTTAATCTTCCATCCTCCATATCGTTATTTTTCCGGGAATTTTTTTTTTTTTTTTTCAATTTAACATTAAATACATCTGTTTTTTTTTAATCCCAGTTCGAAGAAGTTTTATCTACGAGCCGACTATGCGATTCTCGGAACGGGGGGTTTTGGGGGATGTAATCCCGGATTCGAAGGAAATCTCTCTCTCTCTCTCTCTCTCTCTCTCTCTCTCTCTCTCTCTCCCCCCCCCCTCTCACTCTCGCACTCGTTTATTTTCCATCCTCCGTATCGCTAATGATGCCCGCCACGCCGGCGTTTTCCTTTGTAACCGTTGGCCAATGAAGATAATTATAATCGGCAGCGGGCGAGGGCATTGGTACGCGCCGTCGGTACACTAAAGTTCCCCGCTAATATATAGTCGGACGAGAGAGCCCTGTGGTCTTTAGTTTATCTATCCTATCTATGTGCATCTCTTTCTCTTTCTCATACTATCTGGCGAGGAACTCGCGCACGGAACGGAACGGACGGGGTTAACGGCCGTACAAGCGAAACGTTACTATTCTGGTCATTCTCGTGTGTGTGTGTGTGTGTGTGTGTGTGTGTGTGCGCGCGCGCGCGCGGACTCTAGCGACAATTTATTCAGAACCGCGCGCGCGGTTGCTCTTGGTGCGAGTTGCATGCATGCGCCTAGGCTTCATCTCCGAGCGAGCTAACTATCGAGCTCGTCTAACCGACCCCCACTATCTTTCGCGCGCCTCAACGTACCAACATATATATGCATATATGCATATACACTGTGTACACAATGTGCGCAAGTGACTATCGGCAATGACTCGTTCGTGTGCCAAGTCGACATAAAACGCGTAACAATGCACAAGAGGAATACCGCCAGGTGAGAAACTAAACGACGATCGTCTCATTGATGGAATAACTCCACACCGACGTTGCGAGATTAAAAAATTATTCGCTAAGAATATCGTCGTCAGACGAAGTTTCGCGTCGTCGAGAATCACAGACGGATCTCGGATCCGTACGGCACTGTCAATGTAACGCATATTTTATTTTTTATTTTATCACTTTTTTTTTTTTGTATATTTTTTTTATTTTCAACAACACACATGATTATACCGACCGGTGAGACGCCGAACGACGACAATTTAATTGACAGTAGAATAAGTTTAGCCCGACTTTACGACATTTACAAAATATTCATGAAATATTGTCGTTACCCGAAGTTTCTAGTCGTCGAGTATCGTATACGGATTTTCGATCGATAGGGGACTACTATTAATTAATCGACTATTTTAGTCTTCGTTTTTATTTTATTTTTTCAAAATTTTTTTTTTTTTCACCCGAGACTGCGAGCCGAGGTTGTTTTGTGAGTGGAGTGGCGTGGGGTATTTTTTTTTTTTTTTTTTTTTTTTTTTTCATTACCCGGTAGTGCGTTCGAGTGCCCGTAGTGCATTATTCACTCCGGCTTGTTTGTTCATCGACCCACGACTCTTTATAGCTCGTGTGTACACTCGACGATGCCTTCGGTCTCTCCTCTTACTCCGTCCGTGGGGCGATAGGATGACGCGTTTCCTCCCGGCGTCTAGTCCCGTGCCCCGAGCGCGTCTATAATAATTCCGTAGACGCGCTGTATATACACGTGTGGCGTATACATATATAACCCGTAAACATCCGTCTCGACGCACGCACGGGGCAACAGGTTAATACTTTTCGGTAGAAGGGAGATTTATGTTCGGTATTCGAACATAAATCTCCCTTTTCCATACTCTCTCTAAATATATATATATATATATATATATATATATATATATATATATATATATATATATATATATGTACATGTGAAAATTTCTAGCACAAAAAAAAAACTTCTCCGAACCACGTCCGTTCGTTTAATTAGTTTGTGAATGGTCGAGGGATACTTTTACGGGCGAGAGCTCTGCATCCGTACACCAGAACAAAACGGTCAATTTTAATCGCGGCAATAACACGCACAATAGGGTGTATCGAAACGTCCGAAGTCTTTTCTCTCGGTACCAGCAGAGCCAGTAAAGGGGGGGGGCTACATAAAAGTATTAGACCCAGCGAAGGCTCGGACATTGTCGTTGGACAATTGGGTCTTGCGGGTATTTCGTGCGTTAAAGGGAAACTGATACCTCGGGATTAGCCTTATTTCCGTTACGCGACGACTGCGGCGCAGCCCCTTCGCTCCTTTGAGGATAATTACGGCTTAGGGACCTTCCCAATTATCGGTGAGTACTCCCAAAGCTTTCCATCTCCCTTTCTCTGAATTTCACGTCATACATATATATATATATATATATATATATATATATATATATATATATATATATATATATATATAGATTATATCGTGATTATACGTACAGGCTGGCGTTACCAACTTGGCAACCGACGGACGATCGATACGGAGATTATTCTACAACCGCGCAGTGAACGTTACTGGCATCGGATATTATGCTCGAGCGGAGTGGGTTTGTGCATAATCGTAAATTTTTGCACTATTGAAAAAAAAAAAAACAACAAAAAAGTGGTTACTTTCGTTTTTGAGCAGTCGTGTAAATTTCTGTAATCGTCGAGTCGAAACATTTCCCTTTCGTCCCGTATGGATGTGATACAGTGGGAAATTAAATCGAAACACGGAGTTACGGATTTTTATTTCCTCGCCTCGTGCGTAGAACGAGAATATCGGAAGGTCTCGTACGAGTTTCTCTGGACGGAGAGAAAGAAATTAAAAAAAAAAAAAAATGCCAATAATAAAAGTTCCTTTAATTTTCGGGCATTTTCGTAAATTTCGTCTATCATCGAGTCGAAAGTTTTTCACCTCCGTCCCGTATCGATGAGACACGCAATGGAAATTAAGTCGAAACACCGAGCTACACATTTTTATTCTCTCGCCTCGTGCGCAATGTGAGTATATCGTTATGGTTCTTACGAGTTTCTCTGGATAGAAAGAAATAATAATAATAATAATAATAATAATAATAATAATAATAATAATAATAATAATAATAAATTGTCAGGCATCGATGTCACAGGACTCCCACAGCTTCGTGCCGTCGTCCGACTGGCATCCCCGTTATCCGCGCTGTGGATCTACGAGGAGAAACTCTCGTCTCTCGTCTGTACCACACGAGAGAGAGACTGTACGTAACGTAGCGCGCGGGCGCTGAGCCGCTCGGAGACGAATGCGAGAGAGCGCGCATCACTCCTGCCAGGCTTCGTGTTGTCGGGAGAGTCGAGAGCCGAGAGGATCGAGGTCCCTGGTCGGTGGGGCAGAGAGGGGGGGAGGGGTCTTGGTTCGCGTTCCCCCCAAGACGAAGAGCTCGCTCGCCCAGCCGAGAGAAGAGAAGAACCGAGGAAGCCGGAGGGGGCAGGGGGGAGGGGGGGCGCGCGCAACATCGTCGTGTCAGCCATCACGCTAGCCCCCTCGCGTCTAACTGTTTGGTAGGTCATCCCCACCCGCGAAAAAAATAAAAAATAAAAAGAATAAATAAAGCCCCCCTCACTGACCGACGCCTTTAACACGTTCCACTTGTCAGGCGTTCTTTGTCGTTTTTCCTTGCCACGTTACGAATCTATCTTGCACCGCGATATTTTGTCACGAATCCGCCGTGTACACAGAACGATTCGAATTGAAAATATATCGTCGAAGTGATAAAAAAAAAAGAAAACACGGTAACACTTCGTTCTTGTCCGACTAGCGAGATTCGTCGGGATGATAAAAGCTCTGCCGGTTTTCACTCTTCCCGTCCGGCTAGAAATATTATATTGTATATATATATATGTATAATGCTACAAGGGTAGGAAGTGCGCGAAATTCTCCGAGCGTGAAGTTTGCTGCCCGAACGAAGCGAGGCCAGAAATCACACGAGGTAAAAATCCGCTCCTTCCCGTGTAGCGGCATACGATATACTTTTTTCCGACTTCGTTAAAGTTATCACATTTCGCCAATGACCATTACTACCCCGGGAGTAATCGGGCTTCCACGGAGAGTAATAAGCCCTATTACTCTCTAGGGAGTAACGAAACAGTACTGCGCATGCGCACAGGTTATTAATGATCGTTGGTCAATGATAGGCAATTTTCCGCCCGTCTTCCATGCCGGGAACATGGTTATTTCAGCGAAGGCGGGGAAAAAAATCTTTCCTGGACAATGCGGCGATAAAAAAAATAAAATAAAATAAACCCGATAGGACATTACGAAGCGTGTTCCACGAAAAACACATACATAACTCTCGAGAGCTAACAGCCTAGTCAATCGGTCCCCACAACCGATAATAACTCGTCGTACGAGCATTAGATAAACTCTGGATTCCCCGTCTCG